>CM049926.1:22655000-23025000 GCA_027405835.1 Asclepias syriaca | reverse complement strand
GTTTCTCCTTTTAGAGGTATTAAATGTCGTCTGTCATTAAGCAAAATAATCATGTTTCTGACAGTGGGACCATGGTGATTCCTACAAAGCGAAACATTGTGTGTGACTTTTTTGTCGTTATTCTGTTATTGTCAAAGCACTACCTCTCAGTGGATTTCTTGTAGTAGGCCCTGCAAGTGGGACAACGACTCCACAAGGTGTAGGTGTCATATTTTCCACACTTTCACACTTCGCATTCCGAACTACACCAATTTTTATGTTCGACCTTCTCAAACTAGTTTCTTTTCTATGTGTTTCTCTATAAACCTAGATTTTGTTCATGTATTTTTTGTGTTGAAATAACAAGTCTCGCATCTAAAGATGATATTAGAGTTTTCAACATATAAGAATTTCACCTACTTTATTAGTGTGAGACATTTTGGAAGATATCCAAAAAACAAAATCATGAGGGCTTAATGTCACGGACTTGTTCTCTCTAACAACGATCCATGCGGCCTTAGCTCCTTTCCGCCCCTTGCGGTAGCTAAGTCAGCCTCTCGAATGAAAAGGTTGTGGGTGAGGAAACAAGAAAGCTAGAAAAGCTTAAGGAAAAATATGGGCACACTTTATTTGCTTGATGAAAGCACTTCACTTGGATATACTTGGGATCGTTACAAATGAGGAGTCCTACTCCTACTTATAGTGCTCCACCTCCTCAAATGGAGTTCTCTATATTTCTCTACAAAATCCTAAAGAGCACCTTGTTAAATGGAAGGCTCTAGAAAAACCTACACATCTCTATACAATAAGAAGACTCTAGAACAACTTCTAGAGCTCTCCACACAAGTCCCTACATTTACAAGCATACTCTAGCATGCTCAAGTCCTATCTACAATATTCTAGCCTAATCTAGAATATTCTATGTACGTAAAGCATTTAACCAAGATATATTCTAGGATGCTCTAGAATATTCTGGTCCACAAAAGAGCCTCCATAAGGCTAGCACATCTTGAAGCTCCAAGAAGCTACAAGAAGTACCCCACACACGTCCACGTGCTTCCGCAAGGTTCTAGTAACTTCCATAAGGTTGGCCTGTCCACGAATCTTCCCGGTTTGCACTCGCTAGACCAAGTCCCACACAACTCTGGAAGATTCCGGACCCTTGTAGCATGGGGATGCCCTTGCCCTATTTTGTCCATGTCGTGCACCCCCGTCGTGTACTTGTGCAGTTGTGACATACTGCCCCACCCATTCCGGCGTCGTGCCTTGGCAGCATACGTGCGGTATCTAGGCTTCTCCACAAGCTGCGTCGCGCCTAAGTACGTGATCCTTGGCCCCTCATAGACCTGGATCGAAGATATCCTCGTCCCGACCTCGACCGTCTCCATCGGTACCAAGATGTTCTTGTCCCCAAATATGCATAGGGCTTTCATGGTCGGCACCAACGCCGCATTGTGTTGCCGCATGAAGTCTAGCCCTAGAACGATATCGGCACCATCCATCGGTGCGATGGAAAAGTCCACATGGCCCTCCCATGGGCCGAGGCGTACCTTAACTCCCTTGGCTGCACCCGCTGGTGCGTTCCGATTAGTATGCTAAAAGATAGACTTTTATTTACCTATGTAGATTATGAGTAATTAAGGAGTGAGTCTTACTAACTGTCATTTTAGCATTAATTGTCGTCACTTAATCATTCAGAACCTAAGGCAGAGTACCTATCGTGTAGCTAATTCTTGGAAAGTATCTACGATTTTAAAATTATAAATATCGTACTCCCAGGGAACTGGTAACGACTTAGTAGCAATTATCCCTTAATCCTAACATTCATCTTATTTATGTAATTAATCAATCGTTTAATCAATATCCTTGAGATTGATTGATGATCCCAATCACACATAACAAGCAAATAGCATTCAAGAGTAGACATGCATTCATCAATTTAAGCTTAGTTATTACAACTTGTTTGACCTTATCTTCGAACATTTTAGATATATCTTGATCTCTAAGGCAATTATGAAATGTAACCATCTGTTTACCATATCTAAGTTACATGGTGTATTCACCCCTACCTTGGGATGATCCTTCTCATCTTTCGGATTAAAGTATCCATGAACGGTTCCCTATGTCACTTCGGTATCATGCCACTTAACCCTAGGATTGGCCTAGCGTACAAACTCAACTTTATTAGGGTACTCTAACAAACATGGTGATCTATTTTTTTATTTCTTTCTAATCTGGCAGACCTTTTACAGTCTGTTAAACTAAACCGGTTATGATTCAGACCTTGGTTAGGAGTTGTCTATAACCCTAGTTTAATTTAAAAGGACACGATAGTTCAACATTCATAATGATAATTCTACCTTTATGATCTTCCTGGGAAAATGAACAGTATCTCAAATTGTAAAAGAAGTATGATATATAAATTCAGTATCAAATTAATATCCAGATAAAACAATTCATAAACATACAAAAACTCGTCTAGGGAACCCAATATCATAGAGTAGTCACCACTTTATGCAAGTCCAGCCGGCGCTACAGCTCCTGTATGCCTCTGCTGATTGCTCGATCCTACTCAGCTCGACAGAACCTTCGAAGAACGCTCCTTAGACCTAGTAGCAACTACTTTACCATACATCCCGGGCTTAAGCAAATCGCCCTAATTTGACTAAGAACACGCACCCTATTGATGCGTTTCCGACTGATATGCTAAAATAGGTCTTATTTTACCCTATATTGATTATGAATAACTAAGGACTTAGAATTACTAATTGTCACATTTAGTCTCTATGTTGTCACTTAATCAATTAGAACCTAAGGCAGAGTACCTATCGTGTAGCTAGTCTGTTGGAAAGTATCTACGATTTTAATTTAATAATTTATCGTACTCCTAGGGAAGTGGTAACGGCTTAGTAGTAACTATCCTTGTTCCCCAACTCTTATCTTATGATCCAGTTATGCAATCGTTCATCAAAATCTTTGATGAGAGGTTGATTCATTCTCAACTAGGTTCAAGTCTATTTAAGCCTACAAGAGTGTTTTACAGACAGTGTTCTGATTTATGTTATATTGTTCCTACATGTTGATTGACCTATCTTCGAGTATTTTAGATATATCTTGGTCTAGATTACAATTATGTACTGATTCTACTTGTGTACCACATCTGAGTTACCTAATAAACCGCCCCATCGCCATTGACGACCCTACTCACGGTTCGAGCTAAAGGCATCCATGAAAGTCCTGTGTCACTCAGGAGATCATGCCGCTCGCCCTAACGCCGGTATAAACACGCAAACTCAGCCTACTTAGACTACTTTAACAAATATGGTGATCTATATGTTATTTCATCTAATATGGCAGACCTTAATGCTTCCAACGGGAAGTCCTAAATCAAGGCCTGATAAACAAAACAGGTTATAATTAGACCGTGGTTAGGAGTTATCTATAACCATTCATCTAGTTTAAAAGAGCAAGTAAACATGCAGTCATATTGATAGTTTAGCTGGTGACCTTTCTGAAAAAATGTAAATGACTTCAACATGCATAACACATATTCATAACATCATAATTTAATATTCAGAATGGGTCTTTGGACAAACACAATACAGACATATAAAGACAGGGACAAGGGGACCACCGCCATAAAGTATTCACCCTTTATTAGGTCCGTTGATGGAGCGACTGCTTGTATATGTTGGACTGCTTGACCCGACTCTGGTCAACAGAACCTTCGGAGGACGCTTCCTCAGCCTAGTAGCTATGCTTTACCTTATGACTCGGCCTAAGCAAAGCTCTGTTGACTGACTCTTCGAACGCCTAGTGCTCTCTTAGGATCTCCTAACGAAATCCCGGGTATTCTATGAATAATAAAAATGAACCTATCTAGTCGTATTCTAAGATCTGAGACAGATTCTCAGAAACGAAGAACACGAGACACTCTCGAAAACTATAAATCTACCTAAACTAAAAACACCTGAAATCACTAAGTGACTTGTATACTATAGAAAAGTGTATACTTGAAGTCACTAAATGAATCAGATCGAGTGGAGAGGAATGATTTCAACTGAGGAAGGCCTGAGGTATTTATAGCAGGGGAACTGGGTGAAATTCTCTTCAAAAATAGATGTGGGAGTTTGACCAGGCGTTAGGGACGCCTGTCCTAGATCTGGGACTCCCACCCCGGACTATTGACCAGGTCACGGCCGTCCCGAGTCCTGGACGCCCGTTCTGCTCTGTTGACCAGGTCAGGACGCCCGTCCCGGGTTCTGGACGCCCATCTCGACTTCTGAACTTCTGAAAATCACGTTTTTGCCCCGAAATTTTCCATTTTCTTGCATATTTCACCTGCCACTTCCAAAATCATAAAAACAGCGAAATTGTGTTAATAACAGTCAATTGAGAACGATTTAACACCAATTTCGCCCTAAATTGTGCAGAAAAACATGCTAAAAATGTTATATGATTTGTGCATATCATATAACCCCACACTTAGCTTTTTGCTTGTCCTCAAGCAAAGTCTACATGAAGTTATTGATTTTAAACCATAGGTGTAGTCACTTAAAATTCCTAGCAATGTTTTTATTCCAAAATTGATCACTGAGTCAAATAATTCACAATACAGGTCTAACTAGTTAAGTTTCCATGACAAGGTCTCAAATATCTCTAGTAGATTATCACGGTTAGGCAGGGTTAACAACTTGATAACTAGACTGAACCCTTCTCTTAGTCACGAGGTTTTCCTGATGTGTAGTGTGTGTATTAGTCCAGACTAGATTGTCAACACAATATAGTCTTCTCTTGACTCTTACCAGATAATACCTCGACCGGTCGCTAGACATACCAGCAACAAACAACCTTCTGAGTTCTGAGCTTTGGTGACAAGGTTTTTTTTTCAATTAAGAATTTTATTATAAGAATACACTGGGCTGTGTATTTTTAGATTTATTTTTTAGGGTATTTCTTGTTTGCTTTCACACGTCAACTTTAACTACACATGTAGCGAGTCCCACTCCGATGACTCCCAGATCTACATGACCTTAGGGCATCAGGCTTTAAGTTCCCTTAAGGAGTGTTGCTTGAGTAGCAAAGGCCGCTTGCAAACTACCCTATTTATTTAAATTTTTCACTTCCAGCTCAGAGCATCATCTAGTCATTTAGATTTCTAATATATCCTCAACTGGTCTAATATTATTTAGCTAAGTCTTGAAAAGGTATTTGGTTGAGGTCTCTAATCCAAACTAAGTTGTGATCAAGTATCAGGAATTCCTTATTTCTAATCGATGAATTCAATAAAGTTATCACGTTGTCTCCTACTGATCATAATGCTCTACATACATATCATAGACATAAGCATTTCTTTACCAATCATACTGCATTTTGAAGTCTGAAAGAGTGAAAATTTTTGAAATTTTTTTTTGGAAGGGTGTAATTCTAGTGAAAATATAGGAAAACATGCAAAAATATTAATTCTAGTGAAAATATGGGAAAACATGCAAAACTTTTACTGCTACAGTGCATTGTGCACTGCTACCCCACACTTCAGTTTGACGCTGTCCTCAGTGTTCATGCATATCTAAATTCCCCACACTTATTTAAAAAACAAGAATAAATAAAAACAAAACATAAAATTCGTACCCCACACTTATTTGACTAACTAAGGGGAAGAGAAATAAAACAACAAAAGAAATCAAAATGTAATAAAAGAAACAAAGGTTGTTATGTCATATAAATCAACGTCATACAAAGATTCATATTTCATACAGTCCAGACATGATCACGCATAAAGCAAAAAAAACGAAAGAAAGAAAAAGAAAAGGAAAAGAAAAACTAAGAACCATGCTCATCGTCATCGGGTGCACAGAAGTAGACCTCTGGGTCTTCGACCAGTCGGGAAGTCTGCTGAAAAATCTCTTCGACCCTGCTGTTGGTCATGGTGATTCTATCTTCCATCATCGACATCCGCCTCTCGATGTTTGCCATATCCCGGCTATGTCGGGCTGTGAGTTCCGCCAATCCTTGCGACATATGTCGCTCAAAGGCAGTGCGTGGAAAGAATGTCAGGGTCTGAGGTATATACGTTGGGGTCGATCCCGGTACCGATGGCTCTCCCTGCTGCTCTGTGTAGATGGAGTAGCCCCCAGTTGCATCCCGTACAACCATCCCCATGTTCCGTAGAATGGTACGGTCCGTAGGAATGGTGGTCTGGGCAACCTGGGTCAACTCTGTGCCCTCGATGTCCAACTCTAAGTAGTGGGCTAATCTAGTGTTGAATGGCCTCAGCCCCAGACACTGCTTCTGAGTGTCCATAGCGAAACCCCACATGATGACGGTGATGAGTCGAGCCATCCCTACTGTAATACCCATATGCATGTTGGCCAGGAGGAATGTCTCCATCTGAGTGACATTCCCGGGGGCCACCCAATGTCCTGACAGAGTATGTGCTATAATAGCATGTAAATAGCGAAGGGCAGGATGAATACCTATGGCTTTCGCGAAGCCATGCTGGTAGGGAATGCCCGTCGTACAAATCTGAGCCCAAGCGGTGGAGACGTCCGCAGAAGTGATGTCTCGAACTACTGTGGTGTAGGCGGGCGTATCCAGCTCTTCCATCTGCCAGATACCCAAGGCGATGCCGAACTCGGCCATGCTCATCGATCGATCCATTCCACCCAGTCGGAATATGATATGCTCCTGTTGGAATGTAAATGAAGCGTAGAACTCACATACCAGCTCAAGGTAGGTCAGCTCAGTGACGATGAAGACTTGACTGTAGGGTAGTACGTCGAGTATGCGCCGGACCTCCTGCTCAACTCCCAGTGTCTGGACTGCTGCCCAGTCAAGCGTTCTGCCAACCAGTACACTGCGTCCGATGTGTCCATGACACCTCTCCTGATATGCCGGAATGGAAGGAAAGAGCATAAACGGGTGTGCCACAGATGTGACAGTCATGGAAGAAGTAATACAAGCGCGTTTTGGAGCCATCTGTTTGATAACGTTCGAGAGAATTTGAGAATTTTGACGAGAAAGAAAATTCGAATTCGAATTCTGGAAGTAAATTCGAATTTAGAAGGATGGATTTTGGTTAGGGAAGGATTTTGAGTTTTTGGCGGGAAATTCGAATTTTGGAGGGAAATTCGAATTTTAGAAGGAAATTCAAAATTTAGAAGGAAATTCAAAAGTTCAAATTTTGGAGGGAAATTCGAATTTTGAAATTTCAGGAGTTTGCCAAAAAATTTGTAGAGAGAAGGTGGAGAGAATTTTGTAGAGAGATGATTTTTGGTGGTTGATTTGGGAGGAAATGGGAAAAAATTGGGTTTTTGTAGAAGGGGGTCGCCCGTCCCGGCTGCCTCGAGATGTGTGCCACTTTCGGATTTTTTTTTCATAATTCCCTACAAATCTTAATACACCAAAAACAATTATAATTTTTAACAAGTCTTCATGTTTAGCCTATACAATTCAGAAGTTCTTAAAAACCCTTGCAAAAATTCTCAATCTCTTTTTTAAAAATCATAACTACCCTAATCATATCCTAACCTCTATTCAGCAAAAAATTCTTAGAAAAAACAAAAGACTAAATTTATACAATTTAATTAATGAAAAATAAACTGTATTTTTAACACTTTTTTTCGTAAAGAATTGAAAAATAAAATGTCTGAAGAAAAATTTCTGAATAAAATAAAAGACCCTTTTAAAGTTTGAAAATAAAAAGTAGGAGTCAGTTATTGAACTTTAGTTCAAACAATTTATTTGCTGAAAAATAAAAAGAAGAATCTTCCCTTTTTAATAGCCTTTATTTCTCATATCTCGCAGTTCAGCTTGTATGGCTCGCATCTCTTCCTGCTGTCTCCTTTGTTCCTCTAAGATTTCAGTCACTTCCCAAAGTATATGCACATTTTGACTCTCTTGGCGATCTACTGTGGTTCTGAGTTGGTTTACTTCAGAACTTATGGTCAGAACAGTCTGATCTGAGCGATGGCGCATATCCTGTGAGTCATATCATCTACCTGGGCAGACAAGGCTGATTGGAAACCGTTAGTGCTATACCCTGATGAAGGTGTTTAACTGTTAAGTGCTGGGGATGCAAGAGTATACTCAGGGGATTTTTGAGTATACTTCGGAGATGCAGGAGTATATTCGGGAGATCTGGGAGTATACTCTGGAGATGCAGGAGTATATTCAGGCGATGCAAGAGATGTTTGGATCTCTGGGAACGGATTGATGTTGTTTTCTAATTTGTCCAGGATATCCTGGGCTCTTGCTCTAATGGTTTCCAAGAATGTAAATGTTTGTATCCCATTTTCCTCATAAGAACTTTCTTTTGGATCAGGACATCTTTTTACTCTTTTGGTTCTATGAAAGGATGGTTGTGGTTTACTCTCTTCATCTATGAGTGTAAAGTCTGGTTAGGATAATATAACAAACAAAAAGGGAAAACAAAATACGGATAAATTTAAAAACAAGAAAAATATTTTTGATTTTTTTTCGAAAGGAGTTAAATTTCCTTAATACGGTTTTAGAATATTTTTCTAAAGTTTGATTATCCTAAATGTCTTAATTTCAGATAATATCTAAAATTAATTAGTTATGATAACCCTATATTTCAGAAACTGGTTGTCTAACTAGCATAAAATAAGTGTTATGTCTAAAGTATAGATTACTACCGTTACCTATCAAAAGTCTCTAGAATTTTGATCAGGAATCCTATATTCGTTATGATATTTCCCCGGCAACAGCTCTAAAAATCTGATGCGTTTCTGACTGATATGCTAAAATAGGTGTTATTTTACCCTATATCGATTATGAATAACTAAGGCCTTAGAATTACTAATTGTCACATTTAATCTCTATGTTGTCACTTAATCAATCAGAACCTAAGGCAGAGTACCTATCGTGTAGCTAGTCTGTTGGAAAGTATCTACGATTTTAATTTAATAATTTATCGTACTCCTAGGGAAGTGGTAACGGCTTAGTAGTAACTATCCTTTTACCCCAACTCTTATCTTATGATCCAGTTATGCAATCGTTCATCAAAATCTTAGATGAGAGGTTGATTCATTCTCCACTAGGTTCAAGTCTATTTAAGCCTACAAGAGTGTTTTACAAACAGTGTTCTGATTTATGTTATATTGTTCCTACATGTTGATTGACCTATCTACGAGTAGTTTAGATATATCTTGGTCTAGATTGCAATTATGTACTGATTCTACTTGTGTACCACATCTGAGTTACCTAATAAACCGCCCCATCGCCATTGACGGCCCAACTCACGGTTTGAGCTAAAGGCATCCACGAAAGTCCTGTGTCACTCAGGAGATCATGTCGCTCGCCCTAACGCCGGCGTAAACACGCAAACTCAGCCTACTTAGACTACTTTAACAAACATGGTGATCTATAGGTTATTTCATCTAATATGGCAGACCTTAATGCTTCCAACGGGAAGTCCTAAGTCAAGGCATGATAAACTAAACAGGTTATAATTAGACCGTGGTTAGGAGTTGGCTATAACCATTCATCTAGTTCAAAAGAGCAAGTAAACATGCAGTCATAATGATAGTTTAGCTGGTGACCTTTCAGGAAAAATGTAAATGACTTCAACATGCATAACACATATTCATAACATCATAATTTAATATTCAGAATCGGTCTTTGGACAAACACAATACAGACATATAAAGAGAGGGACAAGGGGACAACCGCCATAAATTATTCACCCTTTATAAGGTCCGCTGATGGAGCAACTGCTTATATATGCTTGACTGCTAGACTCGACTCTACTCGACAGAACCTTTGGAGGACGTTTCCTCAGCCTAGTAGTTATGCTTTACCTTATGACCCGGCCTAAGCAAAGCTCTGTTGACTGACTCTTCGAACGCCTAGTGCTCTCTTAGGATCTCCTAACGAAATCCTGGGTATTCTATGAATAATAAAAACAAACCTATCTTGTCGTATTCTATGATCTGAAACAGACTCTCAAAAAAAAAGAACACGAGATACTCTCGAAAACTATAAATCTACCTGAACTAAAAACACCTGAAATCACTAAGTGACTTGTATACTATAGAAAATTGTATACTTGAAGTCACTAAATGACTCAGATCGAGTGGAGAGGAATGATTTAAATTAAGGAAGGTCTGGGGTATTTATAGCAGGGGAACTGGGTGAAATTCTCTTAAAAAATGGATGTGGGAGTTTGACCAGGCGTTCGGGACGCCCGTCCTAGATCTGGGATGCCCGTCCTGGCCTGTTGACCAGGTCAGGACAGCCGTCCTGAGTCTCGGACGCCCGTCCTAGTCTGTTGACCAGGTCAGGACGCCCGTCCCGGGTTCTGGACGCCCATCCCGACTTCCGAACTTCCGAAAATCACGTTTTTGCCCCGAAATTTGCCATTTTCTTGCATATTTCACCTGACACTTCCAAAATCATAAAAACTGAGAAATTGTGTTAATAACATTCAATTGAGAACGATTTAACACCAATTTTGTCCTAAATTGTGCCTAAAAATATGCTAAAAAAGTGATATGATTTGTGGATATCACCTATCTCTCTCTTTGGATCTCGTAACGAAATCCCGGTATTCTGTGATACCAAAAACGAACCCTATCTAATCGTAATCTATGATTCTGAGACAAACTCTCAGAAAGCAAAGAAAACGAGAAACTCTCGTATACTAAACTACTTGAATGAAACACCTGAGATCACTCAATGACTTGTATACTGTAGAAAAATGTATAGTTGAAGTCAGTGAATAATTCAGATCAAGTGGAAAGGGGTGATTTCAACTGTGGAAGACCTGGGGTATTTATAATAGGGGAACTGAGTGATTGTTTATGCAGAAAACGATGTGGGAGTCTGTACAAGGGTTCGGGACGACCGTCCTGATTTCTGAACTTCCGAAAATCATGTTTTTGCCTCAAAATTTGCTATTTTCTTGCATATTTCACCTGAAACTTCCAAAATCACAAAAACTATGAAATTGTGTTAATAACAGTTAATTAAGAATGATTTAACTCCAATTTCGCCCTAAATTGTGTCTAAAAACATGCTAAAAACGTTATATGATTTGTGCATATCATATAATCCCACACTTAGCGTTTTGCTTGTCCTCAAGCAAAGTGTACATGAAATTATTGATTTTTAAATCATAGGTGCAGTCACTTAAAATTCCTAGCAATGTTTTTATGCCAAAATTGATCACTGAGTCAGATGATTCACAAAACAGGCATGACTGGTTAAGTTGCTATGACAAGGTCTCAAATATCTTAGTAGATTATCATGCTCATGCGGGTTTAACAATTCAATAACTAGACTGAAGTCTACTCTTAGTCACGAGGTCTTCCTAATGTGTAGTGTGTGTATTAGTCCATACTAGATTGTCAACACAATATATTCTTCTCTTAACTCTTACCAGATAATACTTCGACCAGTCGCTAGACATAACAGCAACAAACAACCTTCTGAGTTCTGAGCTTTCGTGTCAAGGTTTTTTTTCAATTAAGAATTTCAATATAAGAACACACTGGGCTATGTATTTTTAGATTGATTGTTCAGGGTATTTTTGTGTTCGCTTTCACACATCAACTTTAACTACCCATGTAGCGAGTCCCACTCCAATGACTCCCAGATCTACACGACCTTAGGGCATCAGGCTTTAAGTTCCCTTAAGGAGTGGTGCTCGAGTAGCAAAGGACGCTTGCAAACTACCCTATTTATTTAACTTTTTCATTTCCAACTCAGAGCATCATCTAGTCATTTAAATTGCTAATGCATCCTCAACCGGTCTAATATTATTTAGTTAAGTCTCAAAAAAGGTATTTTGGTTGATGTCTCTAATCCAAACTAAGTTGTGCTCAATTATCAGGAATTCCCTATTTCTAATCGAAGAATTCAATAAAGTTATCAAGTTGTCTCCTACGGATCATAATGCTCTACTCACATATCATAGACATAAGCATTTCTTTACCAATCATAACTGCATTTTGAAGTTTGAAAGAGTGGAAATTTTTGAAATTTGTTTTTGGAGGGGTGCAATTTTAGTGAGAAATATGGGAAAACATGCAAAAATTTTACTGCTACGACAATACACAGTGCACAGTGCACTGCTACCCCACACTTAAGGTTTACAGTGTCCTCAGTGTTCATGCATATATAATCACCCCACACTTATTTGAAAAACAAGAGTTTAAAAACAAAAACATGAAAAATAAAAACACGAAATGAGGATAAAAAGAAAAAAAAATGAAAGTAGAGGAAGATGAGGATTAGTAAAACTCCCTTCATGTATCGAGTAGAAGGGTCTGCTATGATCTTCCAATTGGCTCTTCACCACGGTCATGTGCTATCGCTGAAGTGCCCTTGACTCTATAAGCTCTGGATTTGACGATTCTGCAGTGAGTTCTGTATGGAGGGTGTATCTACCCTATCATTCCCATGTTCCGAAGAACACTTAGGTTGGCAGGAATGGTAGGTGGAGCTATCCTCATCAATTATGATTCTTCAATGTCGAACTCCAGGTAGTGGCCTTGTGATGAATGGCTCGAGCCCCAAGGACTGCTTCCTCGAATCATTTGCGAAGTTTCTTGCAATCGTAGCAACGTGTCCAAAAGGAACATATCTAGGAGCGTAACTACTCTAGAGTGGTGCACCTACCTGCCAATATCTGTGAAGGTATTGCATGCAAGTTTCGACTGGCAGAAAAGATACCTGAAGCTTTGGCGAAACTTCCTTGGGAAAGTTTCTCACAACTGATTGGTATGCATGAGAATTAAGCTCCTCCATTGCTATACTCCTGATACAACGCCAAATTCCTCTATATCCATCGACCGGTCGATACCACTTGGTTGGTAAGTCACTTGCTCGCACTGGTATGGCCTTAATTGTTGTTCGTTTACCTTTTGAGTAGTGTCGTCTTCGTCCATTATAACTCATGCTCCTTTATGGCGACACCTCTGTAATAGTAGACGGGCCTTACCAATAACGGTATCTCATTTGTTGATTCTACGGATAGGGACTTTGTTGTGGTGGTCTCTTCTGGAAGTTTTTAGCTCCAGAATTATTCCTCAAACTAAATCCCAGATGATTTCTTCAGTAGGTATTGTATGTGTTACCCATTGGAGCAGCATTCTGCAGCAAAGTGCTCCTACCTCTTTTTGGAGTGGTCGGTATTCCATTCCCATAGCAATCCCTGCTAAAGTGTGGTACTTGGCAGACTTCACATATTTGATATATAGGCTGAACGTTTCTTCTCTTGTTGAAAGGCATTAATTTGACTGTTATAATTAGCCATTAATGCCTCCAATTGCTCATCAGAGGAAGCGCCAGCTGCATTAACTGGTGGACAACCCTTTATTAATTATCAAGACATTGGCACATCTGAATCTGGCAAACAGTTTCTCACAGAATCTGCACATGACTTTAACATCATTAGTAGGTAATGTCTGTGGTTCAGGCCATTTTGAAAGTGTTCTACAACTACTATGATGTACTTGTTGCCAAATGGAAGAAAGAAAAAGGATTTAATCAATACCCCAGATATAAGAGATTTCAATATTCTGTATACCTTGCTGGGGTAGATGATCTCGGAAAGACGTGTTACCTTTAGTTGGCCAGCATTGCGGGACTGTATCAAGGATACAGAATCCTTGAATATTGTGGACCAATAATATCCTGCTTCCAACACTTTCTGGACAGTGTTGATAGCAGTCAATTGGTCTCCCATAGATTCTTTAGGGCAATGCTCCATAATCTTGTGGCCTTCGTCTTCTGAGACATATCTTCTGATCACTTACTCTGCAACGATTCAAAATAGAAAAGGGATTTTCCCAGTAGTAATATTTCAAATCAACAAAGAATTTCTTCTTCTACTGGTAAGTCATATCACTTGGGAACAGTTCAGCGACTAGGTAGTTTGTAATATCGGTAAACTACAGAGGAGATTTTATCATACATAGCAAACAATGCAAATAAATTCTCAACCAAGAATAATTTATCAGATATACTATCTCATCCATAGCCTCTAACTCAGGGTTTTCTATTCTAGACCAATTGTTTGCTTTCTAGACATTCAACCCTTTTTCTTATCCCTTCTTTCTATATCAAATTCTAGTAACAATAAAACTCAACTTAATCAATCATGGTTTAGCTTCAGTTTTATTGAACATATATTTCAGAGCAGAGTGATTAGTGTACGTACGCTATTGTTTTAGATGAAACTAGATATGATATGAATCTATAATCAAATACAACGACTAGTAATCCCTTTTCAGTAGTGGTATAGTTCTACTGGGCATCAGTAAAGGTCTTACTTGCATAGTATATAACATGAAATCTATAATCATACCTTTTTCCTAAAACAATTCTTACTGCATCATTACACACAACATACATATAAATTCAAAAAGCAAATTCCAATTAGGTGATGTCATAATGGGTGCAGTAGTTCCTTTTGGTTTTTTAAAAGATGTCATGCATTTATTATCAAAAACAAAAGGAACATCCTTTCTTAATAGAATACTCAAAGGTCTAGCTAAAGAAAAAATTTATTTCATAACTTGTTGAATAAAGCCAGCATGACCTAAGAAAATTCTAACATGGCATTCTTTCCAAATTAAAACCTAAGCCAAAATTTGACAACTCAGAAAAATATTCTTTCCTCATTTCCATTTTTTTCGAAATTAAATAGAAAATAAAAATAATAAACAAACAAGAAAACTATAAACACGAAAAATTTATTTCTTTTATTTTCTGGAAAATAATATTTTTCAGAAAATAAAATTTATAGAAGAAAAGAAAACAAAAGATTTAATTTTAATTTTTAAATTTAAATTTTTTTTTTCAAAAGCAATGAAAATTTCCTTAATAAGGTTTTAGAATTATTTTCTAAAATTTGATTATCCTAAATTTCTTAATTTTAGATAATTTCTAAAATTAATTAGTTATGATAACCCTATATTTCAGGAAACTGATTGTCTAACTAGCATAAAGTACGTGTTATGTCTAAGGTATAGAATACTACCGGTACCTATCATAAGTTCTCTAGAATTTTCATCAGGAATCCTAAATTTGTTATGATATTTCCCCGACAACGGCGCCAAAAATCTGATGCATTCCGATTGGTATGCTAGAAGATAGGCTTTTATTTACCTATGTCGATTATGAGTAATTAAGGACTGAGTCTTACTAACTGTCACTTTAGCATTAATTATTGTCACTTAATCAATTAAAACCTAAGGCAGAGTACCTATCGTGTAGCTTGTTCTTGGAAAGTATCTATGATTTTAAAATTATAAATATCGTACTCCTAGGGAAATGGTAACGACTTAGTAGCAACTATCCCTTAATCCTAACATTCATCTTATTTATGTAATTAATCAATCGTTTAATCAATATCCTTGAGATTGATTGATGATCCCAATCACACATAACAAGCAAATAGCATTCACGAGTAGACATGCATTCATCAATTTAAGCTCAGTTATTACAACTTGTTTGACCTTATCTTCGAAAATTTTAGATATATCTTGATCTCTAAGGCAATTATGAAATGTAACCATCTGTTTACCATATCTAAGTTGCCTGGTGTATTCACCCCTACCTTGGGATGATCCTTCTCATCTTTCGGATTAAAGTATCCATGAAGGGTCCCCTATGTCACTTCGGTATCATGCCACTTAACCCTAGGATTGGCCTAGCGTACAAACTCAGCTTTATTAGGGTACTCTAACAAACATGGTGATCTATTTTGTTATTTCTTCCTAATCTGGCATACCTTTTACAGTCTGTTAAACTAAACCGGTTATGATTCAGACCTTGGTTAGGAGTTGTCTATAACCCTAGTTTAATTTAAAATGACACGATAGTTCAACATTCATGATGATAATTCTAGCTTTATGATCTTCCCGGGAAAATGAACAGTATCTCAAATTGTAAAACATGTATGATATATAAATTCAGTATCAAATTAATATCCAGATAAAACAATTCATAAACATACAAAAACTCGTCTAGGGGACCCAATATCATAGAGTAGTCACCACTCTAGACAGATTATGATTAGACCTGTATGCCTTTGATTGCTTAATCCTACTATGCTCGACAGAGCCTTCGAAGAATGCTCCTTAGACCTATAGCAACTGCTTTTCCTTACATCCCAAGCTTAAGCAAATCGCCCTAATCTGACTAAGAACACGCATCCTATCTCTCTCTTAGGATCTCCTAACGAAATCTCGGTATTTTGTGATACCAAAAACGAACCATATCTAGTCGTAATCTAAGATTCTGAGACAGACTCTCAGAATGCAAAGAAAAAGAGAAACTCTCGTATACTAAACTACTTGAATGAAACTCCTGAGATCACTCAATGACTTGTATACTGTAGAAAAATGTATACTTGAAGTCACTAAATGATTCAGATCAAGTGGAAAGGGATGATTTCAACTGTGGAAGACCTGGGGTATTTATAGTAGGGGAACTGAGTGATTTTTTATGCAGAAAATGATGTGGGGGTCTGTACAAGGGTTCAGAACGCCCGTCCTGACTTCTGAACTTCCAAAAATCACGTTTTTGCCCTAAAATTTGCCATTTTCTTGCATATTTCACCTGAAACTTCCAAAATCACAAAAACTGTGAAATTGTGTTAATAACAGTCAATTAAGAACGATTTAACTCCAATTTCTCCCTAAATTGTGTTAATAACAGTCAATTAAGAACGATTTAACTCCAATTTCTCCCTAAATTGTGTCTAAAAATATGCTAAAAATTTGATATGATTTGTGTATATCACCCGCAACTAGCCTCGGTTCTGCGTTCATGGTCTTGATCCACATGTCGGAGTTTGTGACTCGCACTCTGAGTCATTGCGCCTCCTTCTCTGTATGGAAGCTATGAGTGGCCCCCGTGTCCACTAAGGCGCGCACCTCGTGCTCGTTGATATAACCTCGTGCCAGCATCTAACCATGCCTTGTTGGCAACTTGCCCTTGGCGGTTCGCTCGTGCCCTCTATGGCATTGAGCGCCTGAATAGCCCCACAATGCTGGGCTTCCTCGTCCCTACGTCTCGATTGCCCATCCTCATCCGATTGCACCATCGCCTATCAGGATCCCAACTTTGGGCAATTCCTCAGAAGATGCGGGCCCTTGCATATGTAGCACTCTTTCGGTGTGAAGGAATTTTTCCTCTCCTCGTACCCGCTACGAGGGTGATGGCCATCCCTTCTTGATGGACCCAGCACATCCTGGACCTTCCACCTCGCCGTGGATTTTTGTTGCTCCTCGTTGTCCCGTGAAATGGGTGGCTCTCCCCCACCGTTGGCCGGATTCTCCTCCTTTTTGTCAGGATTAAGCTTGGAAGTCCACCAAGGATTCTGCAGCCGCAATGGCCCCATCGATCATCCAAATGTCCCGACGATGTATCTCCTGCCTAGCCCAAGGTTGGAGCCCATCCACGAAATATAACGACGAGTCCTCCTCGTTCATGTTGGGAATCTGCAGCATCAAGGTCGTGAACTCCTTGACGTAGTCTTGTATTGAGCCTTTTTGTCTAAACTCCCGTAGCCTCTTACGCGCCTCGTATACCACATTCTCGGGGTAAAATTGCCGCTTGAGCTCCTTGACAAAGTCACCCCATGACTCGATCCGACACGTGCCTCGCTCGATGTCGGCATGCTTTCAGCGCCACCACAACATGGCATTGTCACTAAGGTAAAGAGTAGCGGTCTTCACCTTAGTCGCCTCGTCCGTCAAGTTGATGTCTTCGAAGTATTGCTCCAGGCCCCATAAGAAGTTGTAGACTTATTTGGCATCTCGTAAGCCTCTGAAACTTGACGGTCTTAGATAGTCAACCCTCGTGGTTGAACCACGGGTGCTAGTCTCCATACTAGCCACGACACTCTTACACATCACCATGTCTTCTTGCAAGTCATTGATGATGGCCACCAACTGATCCAAGCGCTCTTTGAACATTGCACGAGTCTCCTTGAACTCTCGGACGAACTCCGTGCATTCTTGGGCCGCCGTCGTGCACTCTTGCACATCGCCCTTGATGGTGTCCAACGCATCCAAGAAGTGCTCCTCCAAGGTCTTGAACGAATGCTCGACTCGTTCGAGCTTCTCGGCAAGCTTTCCAATGACGTAGTCCATAGTGGGCACCTCTGTCCGTGGCTCCTCGCGAGCCTTGCTATGGTCACGCCTCTTCTTGCCTTGGTTGGTGGGTTGGGTCTCCCTTCCGCGGGTGTCTTCGACCACCATTGAGCTACCAACGTTATCCCTGTTGTTTCCTCCAGCCATGTCCCAATGATCACAACACGAAGCCCCTCGATCGGGCTCTGATACCACTTGTCACGGACTTGTTCTCTCTAACAACGATCCGTGCGGCCTTAGCTCCTTTCTTCCCCTTGCGGTAGCTAAGTCAGCCTCTCGAATGAAAAGGTTGTGGGCAAGGAAACAAGAAAGCTAAAAAAGCTTAAGGAAAAATATGGGCACACTTGATTTGCATGATGAAAGCACTTCACTTGGATATACTTGGGATCGTTACAAATGAGGAGTCCTACTCCTATTTATAGTGCTCCACCTCCTCAAATGGAGTTCTCTAGATTTCTCTACAAAATCCTAAAGAGCACCTCCTTAAATGGAAGGCTCTAGAAAAACCTACACATCTCTATACAATAAGAAGACTCTAGAACAACTTCTAGAGCCCTCCACACAAGTCCCTACATTTACAAGCATGCTCTAGCATGCTCAAGTCCTATCTACAATATTCTAGCCTAATCTAGAATATTCTATGTACGTAAAGCATTTAACCAAGATATATTCTAGGATGCTCTAGAATATTCCGGTCCACAAAAGAGCCTCCATAAGGCTAGCACATCTTGAAGCTCCAAGAAGCTACTAGAACGCCCCACACACATCCACGTGCTTCCGCAAGGTTCTAGCAACTTCCATAAGGTTGGCTCGTCCACGAATCTTCTCGGCCCGCACTCGCTCGACCAAGTCCTACACAACTCTGGAAGATTCCGGACCCTTGTAGCATAGGGACGTCCTTGCCCCATTTTGTCCATGTCGTGCACCCCCGTCGTGCACCTTGGGCTGCACTTGTGCCTTAGGGGCCGAGTCATGGCACACGGGGCGTGACATTAAGCCCAAAGCGAAAAATATCATACTAATATGGAGTTAGGTGGCTGGCAGCCCAACCTTGTAGAGTATCAGACCCAACAAGTGGTATCAGAGCCTTAGGTTAGTTGGCTTGCATATGAGATGTGAGAGCCAGTCCTGAATTTGATGAGAGTTAAGGTGGCTAGCAGCCCAACTTTGTGGAGCATTGAGCCCAACAAGTGGTATCAGAACCTCAAGTTAGTGGGCTTGCGTGTGAGATGTGTGAATCTACCCTCAATTTGATGATCTAAGTGCCTTACCAGCAGGGCTTGCATGTGAAATGTGAGAGTCAGTCCTCAATGTGATGAGAGTTAGGTGGTTGGTATAGCGACCTTATGGAGTATTGGGTCCAACAAGTGGTATCAGAGCCTCAGGTTAGTGGGCTTACATGTGAGATATGGGAGTCAGCCCTCAATGTGATGATCTAAGTGCCTTACTAGCAGTTCAAGGTGATTTCGTTGGAGGGGAGGCACATAGTATGTGGTCTTTGGTTTGAGGGGAGGATTGTTGGGATAACAATTCAAGTCCCCCGTCTAAAGATGATGCTAGAGTTGTCTAGCATATAAGAATTCAATCTACTCTATTAGTATGAGATCTTTTGAGTAGGTACCAAAATAAAAAAAATCTTTGAGAACTTAGGCCTAAAGCAGATAATATCATACTAATGTGAAAATAGGTGTATGACAGACCAACCTTGTGGAGTATCTGGCCCAATGAGACCAATCATGTGTAATTATCTCCTTTCATATATATATATATATATAGTACACACAAAAAATATTCGAATTTATGTCTTTACATAACATTCACAATATTATTATTCTTCATTTTTAACAAGAATTAAATCTAATTTACAATTTTAAAATACATCTATTTTCAATACAGAATCTCATATCATTACTTAATAATTCTAAATGTGGACAATTTAGTAGTAATAATATATGTGTGAGTGATGGCCTTCTGACTGATATGCTAAAATAGGTGTTATTTACTCTATATTGATTATGAATAACTAAAGACTTAGAATTACTAATTGTCATATTTAATCTCTATGTTGGCACTTAATCAATCAAAACCTAAGGCAGAGTACCTATCGTGTTGCTAGTCTGTTGGAAAGTATCTACGATTTTAATTTAATAATTTATCGTACTCCCAGGGAAGTGGTAAGGGCTTAGTAGTAAGTATCCTTTTACCCTAACTCTTAACTTATGATCTAGTTATGCAATCGTTCATCAAATTCTTTGATGAGAGGTTGATTCATTCTCCACTACTTTCAAGTCTATTTAAGCCTACAAGAGTGTTTTACAGACAATGTTCTGATTTATGTTATATTATTCCTACAAGTTCATTAACCTATCTTCGAATATTTTAGATATTTCTTAGTCTAGATTGTAATTATGTACTGATTCTACTTGTGTACCACATCTGAGTTACCTAATAAACTGCCCCATCGCCATTGACGGCCCTACTCACGGTTCGAGCTAAAGGCATCCATGAAAGTCCTGTGTCACTCAGGAGATCATGCCGCTCGCCCTAACGTCGGCATAAACACAAACTCAGCCTACTTAGACTACTTTAACGAACATGGTGATCTATAGGCTATTTCATCTAATATGGCATACCTTAATGCTTCCAACGGGAAGTCCTAAATCAAGGCTTGATAAACTAAACAAGTTATGATTAGACCGTGGTTAGGAGTTATCTATAACCATTCATCTAGTTTAAAAGAGCAAGTAGACATGCAGACATAATGATAGTTAAGCTGGTGACCTTTCCGGAAAAATGTAAATGACTTCAATATGCACAACACATATTCATAAAATCATAGTTTAATATTCAAAATGATTATTTGGACGAACACATTAAAGATATATAAAGAGAGGGACAAGGGGACCTCCGCCATAAAGTATTCACCCTTTACGTAGTCCGCTGATGGAGCAACTACTTGTATATGCTGGACTACTTGACCCGACTCTACTCGACAGAACCTTCGGAGGACGCTTCCTCAGCCTAGTAGCTATGCTTTACCTTATAACCCGACCTAAGCATAGCCATGTTGACTGACTCTTCGAACACCTAGTTCTCTCTTAGGATCTCCTAACGAAATCTCGGGTATTCTATGAATACCAAAAACGAACCTATCTAGTCGTATTCTAAGATCTGAGACAGACTCTCAGAAACAAAGAACATGAGACACTCTCAAAAACTATAAATATACCTAACTAAAAACCTGAAATCACTAAGTGACTTGTATACTATTGAAAACTGTATACTTGAAGTCACTAAATGACTCAGATCGAGTGGAGAGGAATGATTTCAACTGAGGAAGGCCTGGGGTATTTATAGCAGGGGAACTGGGTGAAATTATCTGAAAAAATCGATGTGGGACTTTGACCAGGCATTCGGGACGCCCATCCTGGCCTGTTGACCAAGTCAGGACAGCCGTCCCGAGTCTTGGACGCCCGTCCTGGTCTGTTGACCAGGTCAGGACGCCCGTCCTGGGTTCTGGACACCCATCCCGACTTCCAAACTTCTGAAAATCACGTTTTTGCCCCAAAATTTGCCATTTTCTTGCATATTTCACCTGGCACTTCCAAAATCACAAAAACTGCGAAATTGAGTTAATAACAATCAATTGAGAACCATTTAACACCAATTTTGCCATAAATTGTTCCTAAAAACATGCTAAAAAGTGATAGGATTTGTGCATATTAGTGAGTATGGGATTAATTAGTTGTTGAATTAATTTGAATTGGTGAGGCCGATTCCATGAAGTAGAAATAACACAATGTTTGAAGCTCAGCCTTTCAATACGTAATAATATATATACATATGACATTCAACCTATTACTCATTTAGATCAGAACTTTTTTTTGGTACAATATGGAAATATATATTATGTAGACGAGCCAAACAAACCCTCAGAGAGGGTAAAGTAGTCAGTTACAACAGATTGTTGGCACACATTGTCAATTACATCATTATTAAAAGCAGATAAAAACATAAGGGGGGAGGGGCTGTTGTAGAGAAACACCTCATTGGGGTGTTCCTTGCCAAATTTTGCAAGTAAATCAGCAACTGAATTTGCTTCCCTGGAGACATGGCTAAATGTGAAGCTCTAGAGTTGTTGGAGAAGCCATCTGCAGTCATGAAGGATAGTAGTAAGATTAGGAGTACTTTTTTGAAAAAGGGATTGGATTAATCCCTGAGAGTTTGAATTTACCTCTAAGTGTGAAATACCGATTGAAATTGCTAATTCAAGGCCTTGTTTTAGTGCTTTAAATTCAGCTTGATTGTTTGAAGAGCAATGGAATCCACAAGAAAAACCAAGTTTCCAGTTACCTTTTGTATCTCTAAAGACACCTCCAGCACCTCCAAGGTATTTGTTTGTTGAGAAAGCACCATCAATATTAAGTTTAATAAGTGGTTCTTCTGGTGGATACCACTTAACGTGATGTGTAATAGTTGTAGGAGGTGATAACTTGTGTATATTATTGACATTAATGAATTCTTATACTACTCTAAGTATGTGATGGAGTCTCGATGTATCTTGAGTAGTGTTTTGAATGGCATTTTTACTCCTAGTTTTCCATTGTAACCAACAACTAAAAGCAAAAATAGAACTCGAATGAATGTTTATAAACAAGTTAATATGATAAGAAAGGTTTTTTTGCAGCCATAATTTAAAGGGTTGATCTTCTTGGAGTTGTTGTTTACTCTTAAAAGGTAAGAATTGGGCTAGAGTGTTCCAGATGGTTTGAGTTGAGCTACATTTCTTCAATATGTAGTCAGAGGTTTCAATAATGTTAGGACATTTATAACAATGCTAAAAAATTTGGATACCCCTATGATTTAGTAAATGATTGCATTTTATCATTTCATGCCAGCATAGCCATAGAAAATGATGAATTTTTTGGGACATTTATTTTCCATAGCCAATTTAGGTTTATGCTTTGATTTGGATTATTAGAGATTAGAGCATTGTAGCAAGAGACATTGGAAAAAATACCATTAGGGCAGATGGTCCATAATATAGAGTCATTGGTGTATTTGGTATTATGTGTAGATAGTATGAGGGTGTCCTTAATGACGTCTTCTAACTCAGTAGGCAAGGGATAGGATAAAGCAGCAAAATTCCAAATGCCATTTTGTAGTACGTTACTAATTCTAACGTGTTGGTCTTTTAATGTGAAGGGTCCTAAAAGAAGAGGCTGAGTGGAATATTAAATGAGGAAGCCCAAGTATCTATCCAGAACATTGCATTTTTTCCATTACCTATAGACCATTTAGAGTGTTTAGATAGAATGTTCCAACATGTTAGTAACCCTTTCCTGATAAAGGAGTTATTGGACTTTTTTGGAGGAATAATGAAAGGATTAATGGTATTATGTTGACGGTATCTGATACGCGAAAATCGTATCACCTTTTTAGCATGTTTTTATGTATGAATTTGGGTGAAATCGAGGGTAATTTGATCTTGATTGTTCATTATTCACTTAATTTCATAGTTTTTATGATTTTGGAAGTGTCAGGTGAAAAGTAGACGAAAACAGCAAATTTTGGGGCAAAAACGCAATTTTTGGAAATGTTGACCCGGTCAAAGGGTCGGGACGGGCGTCCCGACCAAGTCATAGCACCAGGACGGGCATCCCGAGCCGCCAGAAGCTGTCCCACATCGAATTTTTCAGAGATTTTCACTCCGGGAAGCTGCTATAAATACCCCAGGCCTCCAGCAGTTGAATTCATTCCTCTCCACTCGATCTGAGTCATTCAGAGACTTCCAGTGTACAATTCTCGAGTGCACAAGTCACTGAGAGACTCGGGTTTCAGTTTCAGTTTTCTTTCTTTCTTTAGTGTTTTGTTTTCTTAGATTCTGAGAAATAGTCTCAGAGCTTAGGCTTCAATAGATAGGTTCGTTTTTGGTATTCTTAGAATACCGGGATTTCGTTAGGAGATCCTAAGAGAGAGATAGGGTGCGTGTTCTTAGTCAGATTAGGGCAATTTGCTTAAGCCCGGGATGTAAGGTAAAGCAATTGCTACTAGGTCTGAGGAGCGTTCTTCGAAGGCTCTGCCGAGCAGAGTAGGATCGAGCAGTCAGGAGCATACAGGAGCTGCAGCGCCGGCTGGACCTGCATAGAGTGGTGATTACTTTATGACAGTGGGTCCCCTAGACGAGGTTCTGTGTGTTTACGAATTGTTTTATCTAAATATTAATTTGAATATCAGATTACGATTCTTATGAATATCTGTTTTATATGTTGAAGTTGTTATGATTTTCCGGAAATGGCCACCTGCTTAAATATTCATTATGTCTGCATGTCTATTGCCGTTCTTTTAAACTGAAATTAGGGTTATAGACAATTCCTAACCACGGTCTATTCATAACCAGTTTAGTTTAACAGGCATCAATTAGTATTGGTGTCTGCCATACTAGATAAAATAATCTGCGGAACACCGTGTTGGTTGAAAGTAGTCTAGGTAGGCTGAGTAGAGTGTTATGCCGGCGGTTATGAGACGAGCAGCATGACACCGAAGTGACATAGGGTACCGTTCATTGCTGACTTTAGTCCGAGCCGTGAGTAGGGCCGTTACCCTTAACGATGGGGCGGTAGCGTAGAAACTCAGATGTGGTAACCTTTAGACACAGAACATAGTTGCAATCCAGGCCAAGACATGTCTAAAATACTCGAATATAGGTCAATCAACGTATAGGAATAGTATAACATAGAATCAGGACTCATCTATAAAACAATTCTAGGATTAATTAGACTTAAACCTAGTGGAGAATGAATCACCCTCTCATCAAAGTATTTGATGAAGATTGCATAACTGGACCATAAGATAGGAGTTAGGATAAAAGGCTAGATACTACTAAGCCGTTGCCACTTCCCTGGGAGTACGATAATTAACTTAATAAAATCGTAGATACTTTCCAACAGACTAGCTACACGATAGGTACTCTGCCTTAGGTTCTGGCTGATTAAGTGACACCATAGAGACTAAATGTGACAAATAGTCAATCACAGTCCTTAATTATTCATAATCAACATAGGGTAAAATAACACCTATTTAGCACGTCAACCGGAATCGCATTAGATTTTTGGCGCCGTTGCCGGGGAAATATCATAATGAATTTAGGATTCCTGATCAAAATTCTAGAGACTTATGATAGGTAACGGTAGTAACCTAGACCTTAACCCAACACTTCTCTTATACTAGTTAGACAATCAGTTTCCGAAATATAGGATTATCATAACTAATTAATTTTAGATGTTATCTGGAATTAAGATACTTAGGATAATCAAAATTTAGAAAATCATTCTAAAACCATATTGAGGGAATTTAATTGCTTTCGAAATATTTAAAAAAAAGAAAAAAATGTTAAAATTTTAAAATCCAAAAAGAATGTATTTTTCTTGCTCAATGGTAAGTTGTTCTTTTCCTTATCTCTTGTTCTTTCTTAGTTGTTTTCTTAGTTCTACATTTGTTGCTCTTTTTCGTGTTATTTCTATTTGTTAATTTCGAAAAAAAATAAAAATGGAAATGAGGATAGAATATTTTTCTGATTTGTCAAATTTTGGCTCAAATTTTAATCTGGAAGAAATATCATTATGGAATTTTCTTAGGTCATGCTTAGTTTATTAGACGGAATCATGAAATAAAATTTTCTTTAATAGACAAACCTCTGAGTATTCTAATGAGAAAGGATGTTCCTTTTGTTTGATGATAAATGCATGAGATTGTTTAAACCAAAAGGAATTACTGCACCCATTATGTCATCACCTAATTGGAATTTGCTTTGTGAATTAATATGTGATGCTAGTGACCATGTAGTAATGATTGTTTCAGGAAATAGGCATGATTAGAACTTCATACAAGTAAGACCTTTTACTGATGCCTAGTAGAACCTTACCACCACTGAAAAGGGATTACTAGTTATTGCATATGCTTATGATACATTCATGCCATGCCTAGTCTAAATAATAGGTTACACTGATCACTCTGAGATATCTGTGTTCAATAAAACTAATGATGAACCATGTTGATTAAGTTAGGTTTTATTGTTACTTAAATTTGATATAGAATGAAGGGATAAGAAAAAGGGTTGAAAATCTAGAAAGCAAACCATTGGTCTAGATTAGAAAACCCCGAGTTAGAGGCTAGTGTAATACTGATAAATCTTTGGATGAAAACTTATTTGCATTGTTTGCTATGTATAATAATTCTCATCTGTGGTTTATTTCAAATTATCTAGTCACTGAATAAGTTCCAAGTATATGACTTATCAGCAAAAGAAGAAATTCTTTGCTGATTTGAAATATTACTACTGGGCAGTTTCTCTTCTATTTCAAATTTTTGGCAGATCAGTTGATCAGAAGACGTGTCTCGAAAGATGAAGGCCACAAAATTTTGGAGCATTGTCATCGAGGATCTACAGGAGACCAATTGACTGCTATTAACACTGTCTAGAAAGTGTTGAAAGCAGGATCTTGTTGACCTACCGTATTCAAGGATTCTGTATCTCTGATACAGTCCTGCGATGCTTGCCAAATAACAAGTAACACATCTTCCAGAGATCATCTACCCCAGCGACGTACACAGAATGTTGCAACCGTTGATATCAGGGGTATTTCGAATCCTTCTCTCTTTCTTCCTTTGAACATAATTACATCATAGTAGTCGTGGAACACTTTTCAAAATAGCCTGAACCACATGCATCACCTACTAATGATGTTAAAGTCATGTGCAGATTCTAGTTGTTTTCCAAATTCAGAGTGCCGATGTCTTAGGAAGAAATGTTCAGCCTGTGTATCAAATCTGTGAAGTCTGCTAAGTACCACACTTTAGCAGGGATTGCTATGGGAATGACTGACCATTCCAAAAGAGGTAGGAGTAGGTTACTG
The DNA here is from genome assembly GCA_027405835.1 of Asclepias syriaca. Lineage (NCBI taxonomy): Eukaryota > Viridiplantae > Streptophyta > Magnoliopsida > Gentianales > Apocynaceae > Asclepias > Asclepias syriaca. Next base: position 22,997,978 of record CM049926.1, on the reverse strand, counting down.
CAGAATGCTGCTCCAATGGGAAATGCATACAATCCCCGCTAGAGGAATCATACGGGATTTAGCTGAGGAGTAATTCGGAAGCTGGAAATTTTCAGAAGACACCACCACAGCAAAACCCTACCTGCAGAATCAACAGATGAGACACTGGCAACAATCAAAGCCAGACCAGTGCAAGCAAGTGATCTACCAAGTGGTATTGAACGGTCGAAGGATATAGAGGAATTTGGCATTGTATCGGGAGCATAGCAATGGAGGAGCTTGCATTCCCTGCATACAATCAGCTGTGAGAAACTTCCCCGAGGAAGTCTCAAATACGTGGGCCCAGATCTACACAACTGGAGCCCCCTACCACCACAGCTTCGCCAAAACTTCAGGTATCTTTTCTTCCATTCGATACTTGCATGCCATACCTTCACTAACATTGGCAGGTAGGCACACCAATCCAAAGAAGTCTCATTCCTAGACACGTTCCTTCTGGACACGTTGCTACGATTATGAGAAACTTTGCAGATGATTCGAGGAAATAGTCCTTGGGGCTTGAGTCATTCATCAAATGGACATGCCACTACCTAGAGCTCGACAATGAAGGATCGGAGCTGGCGTCATCCGTTCCAGTATCTAGAGCTTGTAGAGTCAGAAACACCTCAGCAATAGCACATGGCTAAGGTGAAGAGCCAATTGACAAATCAGAGAAGACCCTTCTGCTCGCGACATGAAGGGAGTTTTTCTAATCTTCATGATCCTTTACTTTTATTTTCTTCATTTTTGTGTCTTGTTTTGTTGGTTGTTTTATTTTCTCTCTTACCCTTAGTTAGTCAAATAAGTGTGGGGTAAGAGTTTTCTATTTTGTTTTCATTTCTCCTTGTTTTCAAATAAGTGTGGGGTAATTAGATATGCATGACCACTGAGGACAGTGCCAGACTTAAGTGTGGGGTAGCAGTGCACGGTGCACTGTAGCAGTTTGCAAAACTTTTCGCATGATTTTGCTTGTTTTCACGTACTTTCACACCCTTCCAAAACAAATTTCAAAATTTTTTCCGTCTTTCAGACGTCTAAATGCAGTATGCTTGGTTAAACAATTGCTTATGTCTATGATATGTAGGTAGTATGTTATGGTTAGTAGGAGATAATTGATAGCTATCTTGGACTAATTGATTAGGAATAGGGAATTCCTGATAACTGAGCACAACTTTGTCTGGATTAGAGACCTCAACCAATTACTTGTTCGAGACTTAACTAGATAAAATTAGACCAGTTGTGGATATATTGGCAGTTAGGATGACTAGATGAGACTCTGAGCTAGAAGTGAAAAGAAATTAAAAGAAGTTAATCAAATAAGGGTAGTTTGCCAGCGGCCTTCGCTACTCGAGCACCACTCCTTCGGGGAACTTAAAGCCTGATGCCCTAAGGTCGTGTAGATCTGGGAGTCATCGGAGTGGGACTCGCTACATGGGCAGTTGAAGTTGACGTGTTCTAAGCAGACTCAAAATACCCTGAATCTATAAAGGAAATAACTAAATGCTAAAACATTAAAAATCTGATCACCAAAGCTCAGAACTCAAAAAGTTGTCTGTTGCTAATATGTCTAGCGATAGGTCGAAGTGCTATCTGGTAGTAGTTAAGACAAGAGTACATTGTGTTGACTATCTGGTCTGGACTAGTACACACACTACACATCAGGAAGACCCTGTGACTAAGAAAAAGGTCCAAACTAGTTGTTGATTTGTTTTCTGCCTGATCATAACAAGCTACTAAAAACATTTGAGACCTTGTCATAGCAACCTAACTAGACAGACCTGTATTAAGACTTGTCTGAAGAATTTTTGGAATAAAAACATGACTAGGAATTTAAGTAACTTCAGGTAGACTTTGCTTGAGGACAAGCAAAAAGCTAAGTGTGGGGTTATCTGATACGTGAAAATCGTATCAACTTTTTAGCATGTTTTTATGTATGAATTTGGGTGAAATCGAGGGTAATTTGATCTTGATTGTTCATTATTCACTTAATTTCACAGTTTTTATGATTTTGGAAGTGTCAGGTGAATAGTAGACGAAAACAGCAAATTTTGGGGCAAAAACGCAATTTTTGGAAATGTTGACCCGGTCAAAGGGTCGGGACGGGCGTCCCGACCAAGTCAAGGCACCTGGACGGGCGTCCAGGACCCAGGACGGGCGTTTTGACCTGGTCAACTGACCAGGACGGGCGTCCCAATCCGGGACGGGCATCCCGAGCCGCCAGAAGCTGTCCCACATCGAATTTTTCAGAGATTTTCACTCCGGGAAGCTGCTATAAATACCCCAGGCCTCCAGCAGTTGAATTCATTCCTCTCCACTCGATCTGAGTCATTCAGAGACTTCCAGTGTACAATTCTCGAGTACACAAGTCACTGAGAGACTCGGGTTTCAGTTTCAGTTTTCTTTCTTTCTTTAGTGTTTCGTTTTCTTAGATTCTGAGAAATAGTCTCAGAGCTTAGGCTTCAATAGATAGGTTCGTTTTTTGTATTCTTAGAATACCGGGATTTCGTTAGGAGATCCTAAGAGAGAGATAGGGTGCGTGTTCTTAGTCAGATTAGGGCAATTTGCTTAAGCCCGGGATGTAAGGTAAAGCAATTGCTACTAGGTCTGAGGAGCGTTCTCCGAAGGCTCTGCCGAGCAGAGTAGGATCGAGCAGTCAGGAGCATACAGGAGCTGCAACGCCGGCTGGACCTGCATAGAGTGGTGATTACTTTATGACAGTGGGTCCCCTAGACGAGGTTCTGTGTGTTTACGAATTGTTTTATCTAAATATTAATTTGAATATCAGATTACGATTCTTATGAATATCTGTTTTATATGTTGAAGTTGTTATGATTTTCCGGAAATGGCCACCTGCTTAAATATTCATTATGTCTGCATGTCTATTGCCGTTCTTTTAAACTGAAATTAGGGTTATAGATAATTCCTAACCACGGTCTATTCATAACCTGTTTAGTTTAACAGGCATCAATTAGTATTGGTGTCTGCCATACTAGATAAAATAATCTGCGGAACACCGTGTTGGTTGAAAGTAGTCTAGGTAGGCTGAGTAGAGTGTTATGCCGGCGGTTATGAGACGAGCAACATGACACCGAAGTGACATAGGGTACCGTTCATTGCTGACTTTAGTCCGAGCCGTGAGTAGGGCCGTTACCCTTAACGATGGGGTGGTAGCGTAGAAACTCAGATGTGGTAACCTTTAGACACAGAACATAGTTGCAATCCAGGCCAAGACATGTCTAAAATACTCGAATATAGGTCAATCAACGTATAGGAATAGTATAACATAGAATCAGGACTCATCTATAAAACACTTCTAGGATTAATTAGACTTAAACCTAGTGGAGAATGAATCACCCTCTCATCAAAGTATTTGATGAAGATTGCATAACTGGACCATAAGATAGGAGTTAGGATAAAAGGCTAGATACTACTAAGCCGTTGCCACTTCCCTGGGAGTACGATAATTAACTTAATAAAATCGTAGATACTTTCCAACAGACTAGCTACACGATAGGTACTCTGCCTTAGGTTCTGGCTGATTAAGTGACACCATAGAGACTAAATGTGACAAATAGTCAATCACAGTCCTTAATTATTCATAATCAACATAGGGTAAAATAACACCTATTTAGCACGTCAACCGGAATCGCATCAGTATGTAGCTAGAAGAATTTTTTCCCAAAGTGTAGAAGCATTGAGACTTATGAATCTCCAGGCTAAGTGATATGCACTAATCATATCATATTTTTATCATATTTTTAGACACATATTAGGCCAATATTGAAACCAATTTGATCATAATTGATTTAAATTAACATCGTTTTGTGTAATTTGTGATTTTGGAAGTCTCAAGAGTAAATTGCATAAAAACAGTAAATATTGGGATAAAAGTGCAATTTTTGGAAGTGCTGGACTCGGGGTGGCCGTCCTACAGCTCGAGATGCCCGCCCAAACCTGGTCAAAGCTCAGGACGGGCGTCCCGAGCAGCAGAGTTGAGTCCCACATCTGTTTTTCAAGAAACAATCTCTCTCACCCCCTATAAATACCCCCCAGGTTCTAGAAGGTTGAAATCATCCCTTAGCACTCAACACAAGTCATCTAGCAAAAAAGAGTATCTCGTTTTCTCTGTTCTCTGAGTGTTTATCTCAGATTTTGGGAATTCGATTAGATTAGTGTTGGTCTTTGGTAATCATAGAATACTGGGATTTTGTTAGGAGATCCTAAGAGAGCAATAGGTTAGCAAAAAATTTGTCAACAAGGCATTGCTTAAGCCCATGACGTAAGGTAAAGCAATTGCTACTAGGCCAAAGAAGCATTCTCCGAAGGTTCTGCCGATCAGAGTAGGATCGAGCAACACAAAGGATACACTTTTGGCAACATCGGCAGACCTCATAAAGTGGTGACTACTTTATGGACATGGTTCCCTAGATCCTCTCTGTATATCTGATTTGATTCCGACTGATATGCTAAAAATAGGTTTAATTTACCCTATATCGATTATGAATAACTAAGGACTTAGAATTACTAATTGTCACATTTAGCTTCTATGTTGTCACTTAATCAATCAGAACCTAAGGCAGAGTACCTATCGTGTAGCTAGTCTGTTGGAAAGTACCTACGATCTTAATTTTAAGAATTTGATCGTACTCCCAGGGAAGTGGCAACGGCTTAGTAGTAACTATCCTTTTACCCTAACTCTTATTTTATTAACCAGTTATGCAATCGTTCATCAAAATCTTTGATGAGAGGTTGATTCACTCTACACTAGGTTCAAGTATACTTAAACCTACAAAAGTGTTTTACAGACAGTGTTCTGATATATGTTATATTGTTCCAACATGTTAATTGACCTATCTTCAAGTATTTTAGATATATCCTGGTCTAGATTGCAATTATGTACTGATTCTACTTGTGTACCACATCTGAGTTATCTAATAAACCGCCCCATCACCATTGACGGCCCTACTCACAGTTCGAGCTAAAGGCATCCATGAAAGTCCTGTGTCACTCAGGAGATCATGCCGCTGGCCCTAACGCCGACATAAACACAGGAACTCAGCCTACTTAGACTACTTTAACAAACATGGTGATCTATAGGTTATTTCATCTAATATGGCAGACCTTAATGCTTCCGTCCTCACACAAAGCCCTAAATTAAGGCCTGATAAACTAGACAGGTTATGATTAGACCGTGGTTAGGAGTTGTCTATAACCGTTCATCTAATTTAAAAGAGAAAATAGATATACAGACATAATGTTAATTAAGCTGGTGACCTTTCCGGAAAAATGTAAACATCTTCAACATGCATAACACATATTCATAGTATCATAATTTAATATTCAAATGTATTTTTGGAAAAATACAGTATAAACATATAAAGAGAGGGACAAGGGGACCACCGCCATAAAGTATTCACGCTATATTAGGTCCGCTGATGGAGCAACTACTTGTATATTTTGGACTCCTTAACCCGACTCTGCTCGACAGAACCTTCGGAGGACGCTTCCTCAGCCTAGTAGCTATTGCTTTACCTTACATCTCGGGCTTAAGCAAAGCCCTGTTGACTAACTCTCCGAACACCTAGTGCTCTCTTAGGTTCTCCTAACGAAATCCCGGGTATTCTATGAATATTAAAAACAAACCTATCTAGTCGTATTCTAAGATCTGAGACAGACTCTCAGAAATGAAGAACACGAGACACTCTCGAAAACTAGAAATATCTACTTGAACGAAGACACCTTAAATCACTGAATGACTAGTAAATAGTAGAAAACTGTGTTCTGGAAGTCACTGAATGACTCAGATCAAGTGGAGAGGAATGATTTCAACTGTGAAATGCCTGGGGTATTTATAGTAGGGGAACTAGGTGAATTTCTCTTCAGAAATCGATGTCGGATACTATTTGCGGATTCGAGACGCCCGTCCTGACCGGTTGACCGGGTCAGCACGCCCATCCTGGGTCCTGGACACCTGTCCTGGGTCCTGGAAGCCCATCCAGGGTCTTTGACCGGGTTGGGACGCCTGTCCTGACTTCTGAACTTTCGAAAATCACATTTTTGCCTCGAAATTTGCCATTTTCTTGCATATTTCACCTGCCACTTCCAAAATCACAAAAAGTGCAAAATTGTGTTAATAACAGTCAATTGAGAACAATTTAACTCCAATTTTGCCCTAAATTGTGCCTAAAAACATGCTAAAAAAGTGATATGATTTGTGCATATCATATAACCCCACACTTAGCTTTTTGTTTGTCCTCAAGCAAAGTCTACATGAAATTATTGATTTTAAATCATAGGTGCAGTCACTTAAAATTCCTAGCAATGTTTTTATTCCAAAATTGACCACTGAGTCAGATGATTCACAACACAGGTCTGACTGGTAAAGTTGCCATGACAAGGTCTCAAATGTCTCTAGTAGATTATCACGGTCAGGCAGGGTTAACAACTTAATAACTAGACTGAACTCTTCTCTTAGTCACGAGGTCTTCCTAATGTGTAGTGTGTGTATTAGTCCAGACTAGATTGTCAACACAATATAGTCTTTTCTTGACCCTTACCAGATAATATCTCGACCGGTCGCTAGACATACCAGCAACAAACAACCTTCTGAGTTCTGAGCTTTGGTGACAACATTTTTCAATTAAAAATTTCAATATAAGAACACACTAGGCTATGTATTTTTAGATTGATTGTTCAGGGTATTGTTATGTTCGCTTCCACACATCAACTTTAACTACCCATGTAGCAAGTCCCACTCCGATGACTCCCAGATCTACACGACCTTAGGGCATCAGGCTTTAAGTTCCCTTAAGGAGTGGTGCTCGAGTAGCAAAGGACGCTTGCAAACTACCCTATTTATTTAACTTTTTCACTTTAGCTCAGAGTATCATCTAGTCATTTCACTTGCTAGTGCATCCTCAACTGGTCTAATATTATTTAGCTAAGTCTCGAAAAGGTATTTGGTTGATGTCTCTAATCCAAACTAGTGCTCAAGTATCAGGAATTCCTGATTTCTAATCGATGAATTCAATAAAGTTATCACGTTGTTCCCTACTGTTCATGATGCTCTACATACATATCATAGACATAAGCATTTCTTTACCAATCATAACTGCATTTTGATGTTTGAAAAAGTGAAAATTTTTGAAATGTTTTTTGGAAGGGTGCAATTTTAGTGAAAATATGGGAAAACATGCAAAACAATTTTACTACTACAGTGCACAGTGCACTGCTACCCCACACTTAAGTTCGACACTGTCCTCATTGTTCATGCATATCTAAACACCCTACACTTATTTGAAAAACAAAAATCAGAAAGAACATAAAACTCTTACCCCACACTTATTTGACTAACTAAGGGGAAGAGAGAAAATAAAACAACAAAAGTAAAAGAGATAACAAAATATGATAGAAGAAACAATGTTGTTATGTCATATAAATCAACGTCATACAATGATTCATATTTCATACAGCCCAGACATAATCACACACATAAAGCAGGAAAAAAAAAGAACGAAAGAAAGAAAGAAAAAGAAAACAAAAAGAAAAACTAAGAATCGGTCTCATCGTCATCGGGTGCACAGAAGTAGACCTCGGGGTCTTCAGCCAACCGAGAATTCTGCTGCAAAGCCTCCTTGACCCTACTGCTGGTCATGCTGATTCGGTCCTCCATCATCGACAACACCTCTCAATGTTTGCCATATCCCGACTATGTCGGGCGGTAAGGTCTGCTAATCCCTGCGACATATGTCGCTCAAAAGCGGTGCGAGGAACGAATGTCTGAGTCGGTGGTATGTGCTCTGTGGCCGATCTTGGTACCGATGACCCTCCTTGCTACTCCGTATGGATGGAGTAGCACCCAGTCGCATCCCGTACGACCATTCCCATGTTCTGTAGAATGGTCAGGTCCTTAGGAATGGTGGTCGGGGCAACTTGGGTCAACTCTGAGCCCTCGATGTCCAACTCCAGGTAGTGGGCTATCCTGGTGATGAACAGCCCGAGCCCAGACATTGTTTCCGAGTATCTGTGGCGAAGCCCCGCATGATGACGGTGATAAGTTGGGCCATCTCTACCGTAGCACCCCAGTGCATGTTGGCCAGGAGGAATGTCTCTATCTGGGTGACATTCCTGGGGGCCGTCCGACGTCCTGACAAAGTGTGTGCTATAATAGCATGTAAGTAGCGAAGGGCCGGGTGAATACCTATGGCTTTCGTGAAGCAATGCTGGTAGGGAACGCCAGTCATACAGATCTGAGCCCAAGCGGTGGAGATGTCCGCAGAGGTGAAATCTCGCACTTCTGTAATGTAGGCGGGTGTATCCAGCTCCTCCCTCCTCTAGATACCCTAGTCAAAATGTGATATGCTCCGGCTAGAATGTAAAGGAAGCGTAGAACTCACATACCAGCTCGAGGTAGGTAGGCTCGGTGATGATGAAAACTCGATTGTAGGGTAGCACGTCGAGTATGCGCTGGACCTCCTGCTCGACTCCCAATGTCCGAACAACTGCCCAGTCGAGCATTTTGCCAACCAGTATGCTACACCCGATGTGTCATGGCACCTCTCCTGATATGTCGGAATGGAAGGGAAGAGCATGAAAGGATGTGCCACAGATGTGACAGTCATCGTAGAAGTAATACGGGTGCGTTTTGGAGCCATTTATTTGAAGAAGTTCGAGAGAGTTTGAAAATTCAGCAGGAAAGAAAATTCAAATTCGAATTCTAGAGAGAAATTCGAATTCAGAAGGGTGGATTTTGGTTAGGGAAGGATTTTGAGTTTTTGGCGGGAAATTCAAATTTTGGAGGGAAATTCGAATTTTGGAAGGAAATTCAAAAGTTCAAATTTTTGGAGGGAAATTTGAAATTTTAAATTTCAAGAGTTTGCCAAAAATTTCTAGAGAGAAGTTGGAGAGAATTTTGTAGAGAGATGATTTTTGGTGGTTGATTTGGGAGGAAATGGGAAAAATTGGAGTATTTATAGAGAGGGGCCGCCCTCGGGACGCCCATCCAGGCTAGACGGCCGTCCAGAAGCGGGACGCCCGTCCCGACTATCTCGGGATGCGTGCCACTTCCGGAATTTTTTTTCTTTTTCAAAATTCCATACAAATATTTATTGGCCAAAAACAATTATAATATTTAACAAATCTTCATGGTTAGCCTATGAAATACATAAGTTGTTAAAAGCCTTTGCAAAACATTTCAGTCTTAATTCTCTTTTCAAAAACCATAACTACCTAATCATATCCTAACTTCTATTCAACAAAAATTCTAGAATAACAAAAGACTAAATTCATACAATTTAATTAATGAAAAATAAATTGTATTTGTAACACATTTGTTTTTCGTAAAGAATTGAAAAATAAAATGTCTGAAGAAAAATTTCTGAATAAATGATGCGTTCCGATTGGTATGCTAAAAGATAGGCTTTATGTACCTATATCGATTATGTGTAATTAAGGACTGAGTCTTACTAACTGTCACTTTAGCATTCAATTATTGTCACTTAATCAATCAAGGCAGAGTACCTATCGTGTAGCTAGTTCTTGGAAAGTATCTACGATTTTAATTTATTAATATCGTACTCCGAGGGAAGTGGTAACGGCTTAGTAGTAACTAGCCTTTTACCCTAACTCTTATCTTATGATCCAATTATGTAATCGCCATCAATAACTTTGATGAGAGGGTGATTCATTCTCCACTAAGTTTAAGTCTATTTAAGCCTAAATATGTTTTATAGATAATGTCCTGATTCTATGTTATACTGTTCCTACATGTTGATTGACCTATCTTCGAGTGTTTTAGACATGTCTTGGCCTGGATTGCAACTATGTTCTGAGTCTAAAGGTGTACCACATCTGATTCAATTGATAAACCGCCCCATCGCCATTGACGGCCCTACTCACGGTTCGAGCTAAAGGCATCCATGAAAGCCCTATGTCACTTAGGGGATCATGCCGTTGGCCCTAACGCTGGCATAAAAATGCAACTCACCCTACTTAGACTACTCTAACAAACTGGGTCTTCTGTAGGTTATTTTATCTAATATGGCAGATACCAATACTAATTGATGCCTGTTAAACTAAACAGGTTATGAATAGACCGTGGTTAGGAATTGTCTATAACCCTAAATTTAGTTTAAAAGAAACTACATTAGACATGCAGACATAATGAATATTAAGCAGGTGGCCATTTCCGGAAAATCATAAGAACTTCAACATATGTAACAAATACTCACAGAATCATAATCCAATAAAGATAATTAATTTTTGGACGATCACAATACAAACATATAAAGAGATCGACAGGGGGATTGATTCCATAAAGAAATCACCCTTTACTTAGTCTCGCCGTTGGAGCAACTGCTTGTATATGTCGTACTACTCGACCAGACTCTGCTCGACAGAACCTTCGGAGGACGCTTCCTCAGCCTAGTAGCTGGACTTTACCTTAATACCCAACTTAAGCCCAGCCCTGTGGACTGACTCTTCGAATGCCTAGAGCCCTCTTAGGATCTCCTAATGAAATCCCGGGTATTCTATGAATACCATAAACGAACCTATCTATTGAACCCTAGGATCTGAGACTAATTCTCAGAAACAAAGAAAACGAAACACTATCTAGAAATAAAAGAAAACTTATACTGAAATCTGAGTCTCTAAGTGACTTGTGTACTCGAGAAAAATGTACACTTGAAGTCACTAAATGACTCAGATCGAGTGGAGAGGAATGATTTCAACTGAGAAAGGCCTGGGGTATTTATAGCAGCTTTCTGGAGTGAATTTTTCCAAGAATTTTAATGTGGGACTTTGACCAGGCATCCGGGACGCTCGTCCTGGATTGGGACGCCCGTCCTGGATTGGGACGCCCATCCTGGATTGGGACGCCCGTCCCGGCCTGTTGACCAGGTCAGGAAGGCCGTCTCGAGTCCTGGACACCCGTCCTGGCCTATTGACCAAGTCAGGACGGCCATCCTGATTCGGGACGCCCACCCCGACGTCTGAACTTCTGAAAAATTGCGTTTTTGCCCTGAAATTTGCCATTTTCTTCTACTTTTCACCTGACACTTTCAAAATCACAAAAACTGTGAAATTGAGTTAATAACAATCAATTAAGACCGATTTCCTATCAATTTCACCCTAAATTATACCTAAAAACATGCTAAAAATGTGATATGATTTATGCATATCAGATAACCCCACACTTAGCTTTTTGTTTATCCTCAAGCAAAGTCTACATGAAGTTAGTGATTTTAAATCATATGTGCAGTCACTTAAATTTCCTAGTCATGTTTTTATTCCAATAATTATTCAGACAGTTCACAACACATGTCTGACTGGTTAGGTTGCTATGACAAGGTCTCAAATGTCTCTAGTAGATTATTATGATCAAGCAGGTTTAACAACTTAACAACTAGATTGAACTCTTCTCTCAGTCACAAGGTCTTCCTGATGTGTAGTGTGTGTACTAGTATAGACCAGATCGTCAACACAATATACTCTCGTCTTAACTACTACCAGATAACACTTCGACCCGTCGCTAGACATACTAACAACAGACAACTTTCTGAGTTCTGAGCCTTGGTGATCATATTTTAATTATTTAGCATTTATTGATCTTTTTCTTTTATAGATTCAGGGTATTTTGAGTCTGCTTTAACACGTCAACTTTAACTACCCATGTAGCGAGTCCCACTCCGATGACTCCCAGACCTACACGACCTTAGGGCATCAGGCTTTAAGTTCCCCTAAGGAGTGGTGCTCGAGTAGCAAAGGCCACTAGCAAACTACCCTATTTAATTAACTCTCTTTTTTTTTCTTTTCACTTTCAGCTCAGAGCCTCATCTAGTCATTCTAATTACCAATACATCCACAACTTATCTAATCTTATCTAGTTAAGTTTTGAAAAGGTAATTGGCTGAGGTCTCTAATCCAGACTAAGTTGTGCTCAATTATTAGGAATTCCCTATTCCTAATCAATAAGTTCAAAATAGTCATCACATTGTCTCCTACTAATCATAACATTCTACCTACATATCATAGATATTAGCAATGTTTTACCAATCATACTGCATTTTGAAGTCTGAAGAATGAAAAATTTTGAAAATTTTTTGGAAGGGTGTGAAAATACGGGGAAAACATGCAAATTCATGCAAAATGTTTTCTCAAACTACTACAGTGCACCGTGCACTGCTACCCCACACTTAAGTCTGACACTATCCTCAGTGTTCATGCATATCTAAATTGCCCCACACTTATTTGAAAACAAGAAACAAAAACAAAACAAAGAACTCTTACCCCACACTTATTCGACTAACTACATGTAAGAGATAGAAAATAATAACATAATAAAAGAAGGGTAATGGAAGTAACAAAACAGAACACAAAATAAAAGTAAAGGAAGATGAGGATTAGAAAAACTCCCTTCATGTTTCGAGCAGATGGGTCTTCTCTGATCTGTCAATTGGCTCTTCACCTTAGCCATGTGCTATTGCTGAGGCGTTCTTGACTCTGTAAGCTCTAGATACTGGAACAGATGACGTCAGCTCCGATCCTTCATTGTCGAGCTCCAGGTAGTGGCTTATCCATTTGATGAATGACTCAAGCCCCAAGGACTGTTTCCTCGAATCATTTGCAATGTTTCTCGTAATCGTAGCAACGTGTCCAGAAGGAACGTATCTAGGAATGAGACTTCTTTGGATTGGTGTGCCTACCTGCCAATGTCAGTGAAGGTATTGCATGCAAGTTTCGAATGGAAGAAAAGATACCTGAAGCTTTGGCGAAGCCGTGGTGGTAAGAGGCTCCAATGGTGTAGATCTGGGCCCAAGTATTTGAGACTTCCTTGGGGAAGTTTCTCACAGCTGATTGGTATGCAGGGGATGCAAGCTCCTCCATTGCTATGCTCCTGATACAACGCCAAATTCCTCTATATCCTCGATCGTTCGATACCTCTTGGTAGATCACTTGCTTGCACTGGTCTGTCTTTAATTGTTGCCAGTATCTCATCTGTTGATTTTGCGGGTAGGGGTTTTGCTGTGGTGGTATCTTCTGAAAGTTTCCAGCTTCCGAATTATTCCTCAACTAAATCCCGTATGATTCCTCTAGTTGGGATTGTATGCATTTCCCATTGGAGTAGCATTCTGCAATAACCTACTCCTACCTCTTTTTGGAATGGTCCGTATTTCATTCCCATAGCAATCCCTGCTAAAGTGTGGTACTTGGCAGACTTCACAAATTAGATACATAGACTGAACGTTTTTTCCTAAGACATTGGCATTCTGGATCTGGAAAACAACTTCTCATAGAATCTGCACATGACTTTAACATCATTAGCAGGTAATGCCTGTGGTTCAGGCCATTTTGAAAAGTGTTCCACGACTACTATGATGTAATTATTGTCACAGGAAGAAAGAGAAAAGGATTTAATCAGTACCCTAGATATAAGAGATTTTAGTGTTCTGTATACCTTGCTGGGGTAGATGATCTTGGGAAGACGTGTTACCTGTAATTTTTCAAGCATCATCGGACTGTATCAAGGATACAAAATCTATGAATAGTGGGCTAGTAATATCATGCTTCCAACACTTTCCGGACAGTGTTGCTAGCAGTCAAATAGCCTCTCGTAGATCGTCAATGACAATGCTCCAAAATTTTGTGGCCTTTGTCTTTCGAGACACATCTTCTGATCAACTAATCTACAAAAATTTGAAATAGAAGAGAAATCTGCCCAGTAGTAATATTTCAAATTAGCAAAGAATTTCTTCTTTTGCTGATAAGTCATATTACTTGGAACCCATTCAGTGACTAGATAATTTGCAACAACAATAAACCACATATGAGAATTATTATACATAGCAAACAATGCAAATAAGTTACCATCCAAAAATTTATCAGTATTACAATAGCCTCTAACTCAGGGTTTTCTAATCTAGACAAATGGTTTGCTTTCTAGATTTTCAACCCTTTTTCTTATCCCTTCATTCTATATCAAATTCAAGTAACAATAAAACTTTACTTAATCAATTATGGTTCAACATTAGTTTTATTGAACACAAATATCTCAGAGTGATCAGTGTAACCTATTATTTTTAGACAAGACTAGATAAGATCGGAATTTATCATACATGAACTTTCTTATCATGTTTCTGTCCTAAAACAATTCTTACTACATCATTACATCACATATTAATTCAAAAAGCAGATTCCAATCAGGTGATGCCATAATGGGTGCAGTAATTCCTTTTGGTTTAAAAGATCTCATGCAATTATCAACAAAACAAAAGGAACATCCTTTTTTCAATAGAACATTCAAAGGTCTGGCTATTAAGGAAAAATCATTTCATAACTCGTCCTAATAAAGCCGGCATGACTCTAAGAAAATTGTAAAATGGAATTTCTTCCCGATAAAAATCTAAGCCAAAATTTTACAACTCAGAAGAAAATATATTTTTTCTCACTTCCAAACTTTTGTTTTTCGAAAAAAAACAAACAGACAGGAAAACTGTAAACACGAAAAATTTATTTATTTTATCTTCTGGAAAATAATATTTTTCAGAAAATTTTATAGAAGAAAAGAAAAGAAAAAAAATTGAAAGAAAACAAATGTTCAAGAGCAAATAATACAAGAGATAGGAAAAAGAACAACTCACCATTGAACAAGAAAAATACAATTTTGTTTTTGGATTTTAAATTGTAACATTTTTTTCTTTTTATATTTCCAAAGCAATTAAATTCCCTCAATATGGTTTTAGAATAATTTTCTAAAATTTGATTATCCTAAATGTCTTAATTTCAGATAATATCTAAAATCAATTAGTTGTGATAATCCTATATTTCGGAAATTGATTGTCTAACTAGCAGAAAATAAGTGTTAGGTCTAAGGTCTAGGTTACTACCGTTACCTATCATAATTCTCTAGAATTTTGATCTGGAATCCTAAGTTCATTATGATATTTCCCCGGCAACGGCGCCAAAAATCTGATGCGTTCTGATTGGTATGCTAAAAGATAGGCTTTATGTACCTATATCGATTATGAGTAATTAAGGACTGAGTCTTACTAACTGTCACTTTAGCATTCAATTATTGTCACTTAATCAATCAGAACCTAAGGCAGAGTAACTATCGTGTAGCTAGTTCTTGGAAAGTATCTACGATTTTAATTTATTAATATCGTACTCACAGGGAAGTGGTAACGACTTAGTAGTAACTAGCCTTTTACCCTAACTCTTATCTTATGATCTAGTTATGCAATCGTCATCAACAACTTTGATGAGAGGGTGATTCATTCTCCACTAGGTTTAAGTCTATTTAAGCCTAAACGTGTTTTATAGATAATGTCCTGATTCTATGTTATACTGTTCCTACATGTTGATTGACCTATCTTCGAGTGTTTTAGACATGTCTTGGCCTGGATTGCAACTATGTTCTGAGTCTAAAGGTGTACCACATCTGAGTCAACTGATAAACAGCCCCATCGCCATTGACTGCCCTACTCACGGTTCGAGCTAAAGGCATCCATGAAAGCCCTATGTCACTTAGGGGATCATGCCGCTCGCCCTAACGTCGGCATAAAAATGCAACTCAGCCTACTTAGACTACTCTAACAAACAGGGTGTTTTGTAGGTTATTTTATCTAATATGGCAGACACCAATACTAATTGATGTCTGTTAAACTAAACAGGTTATGAATAGACCGTGGTTAGGAATTGTCTATAACCATAAATTTAGTTTAAAAGAAACTACATTAGACATGCAGACATAATGAATATTAAGCAGGTGGCCATTTCCGAAAAATCATAAGAACTTCAACATATATAACAAATACTCATAGAATCATAATCCAATAAACTATATTAATTTTTGGACGATCACAATACAAACATATAAAGAGAGGGACAGGGGGACTGATGCCATAAAGAAATCACCCTATACTTAGTCTCGCCGATGGAGCAACTGCTTGTATATGTCGCACTGCTCGACCCGACTCTGCTCGACAGAACCTTCGGAGGACGCTTCCTCAGCCTAGTAGCTAGACTTTACAATAATACCCAGCTTAAGCCCAGCCCTGTGGACTGAATCTTCGAACACCGAGAGCCCTCTTAGGATCTCCTAACGAAATCCCAGGTATTCTATGAATACCATGAACGAACCTATCTATCGAACCCTAGGATCTGAGACTAATTCTCAGAAACAAAGAAAACGAAACACTATCTAGAAATAAAAGAAAACTTATACTGAAATCTGAGTCTCTAAGTGACTTGTGTACTCGAGAAAAATGTACACTTGAAGTCACTAAATGACTCAGATCCAGTGGAGAGGAATGATTTCAACTGAGGAAGGCCTGGGGTATTTATAGCAGCTTTCTGGAGTGAATTTTTCCATGAATTTCGATGTGGGACTTTGACTATGCATCTTGGACGCCCGTCCCGGCCTCTTGACCAGCTCAGGACGGCCGTCCCGAGTCCTGGACGCCCATCCTGGCCTGTTGACCAGGTCAGGACGACCATCCTGATTCGGGACGCCCACCCCGACGTCTGAACTTTTGAAAAATTGCGTTTTTGCCCCGACATTTGCCATTTTCTTCTACTTTTCACCTGACACTTCCAAAATCACAAATACTGTGAAATTGAGTTAATAACAATCAATTAAGACCGATTTCCTATCAATTTCACCCTAAATTATGCCTAAAAACATGCTAAAAATGTGATATGATTTATGCATATCAATAAAATAAAAGACCCTTTTAAAATTCGAAAATAAAAAGTAGGGGTTAGTTATTAAACTTTAGTTCAAACAATTTATTTGCTGAAAAATAAAAAGAATCTTCCCTTTTCTATCGGTCTTTGTTCCTTATCTCTCGCATCTTTACTCGCATAGCTCTCATCTCATCCCTTTGCCTACCTTGCTCACTTCGTATTTAAGCTAACTCCCGTAGTATCTGTGCACCTTGGCTCTCTTGGAGGCTTACCATGGCCCTAAGTTGGTCCATGTTGGCTGTGATATTCAGAATGCTCTGTTCCGAGTAACACAATCTACTTGCGATCGCTTGATCCATCTGGTAGATCCTGTGGGTCAAAGTATCTATCTGCATGGACAAAACTGACTAAAAACCATTAGTACTTCCTCCGGAGGAAGGTGTGTGCTCGTTGGGTGTTGGAGTGTATTCAGGAGATGTTGGTGAGTTTGGTTTTGGTCAAGGGGTTGTGGATTTCTAGGAGCTCTTTGGACAGGAGTGTGAACGGGAGATTTTTGAGGTTCTTTTCTTGGAGGAAAGGTTTCTTCAAAAGGGTCCTCTTCCGTGGGACTGGGTTCATGGGTGTTCAAGAATCGTTTCACTAAATCACTGGTATCTAGGCTTGAGTCTATATTTATAGGTTGTGGAGGATTGTTCTCCCGTGGTACTTCTGGTTCAAGCCTAGATGGTCCTTCTGGTTTCTTCTTCTTTCGACCTAGAGCGTCGAGATTTTCTATTTTCTTTGCTTGGTTTGTAGTTGCTCTTATTCTCTTCATCTATGTGTGTAAATTCTGGTTAGGATAATAAAACAAATAATAAAAATAAACTAGAACAAGCAAAAATGGAAAAACAAAATACGGAAGAAAAAAAACAAGAAAGTATTTTTCGGGGTTTTTTTTGAAAGCAAATAAATTTCCTTAATAAGGTTTTAGAATAATTTTCTAAAATTTGATTATCCTAAATGTCTTAATTTTAGATAATATCTAAAATTAATTAGTTATGATAACCCTATATTTCGGAAACTGATTGTCTAACTAGAATAAAATGAGTGTTATGTCTAAGGTATATATTACTACCGTTACCTATCATAAGTCTCTAGAATTTTGATCAGGAATCCAAAATTTGTTATGATATTTTCCCCGGCAACGGCGCCAAAAATCTGATGTGATTCCGACTGATATGCTAAAAATAGGTTTAATTTACCCTATATCGATTATGAATAACAAAGGACTTAGAATTACTAATTGTCACATTTAGCTTCTATGTTGTCACTTAATCAATCAGAACCTAAGGTAGAGTACCTATCGTGTAGCTAGTCTGTTTGAAAGTACCTACGATTTTAATTTTAAGAATTTTATCGTACTCCCAGAAAGTTGTAACGGCTTAGTAGTAACTATCCTTTTACCCTAACTCTTATTTTATTATCCAGTTATGCAATCGTTCATCAAAATCTTTGATGAGAGGTTAATTCACTCTACACTAGGTTCTAGTTTACTTAAGCTTACAAAAGTGTTTTACAGACAGTGTTCTGATATATGTTATATTGTTCCTACATGTTGATTGACCTATCTTCGAGTATTTCAGATATATCTTGGTCTAGATTGCAATTATGTACTGATTCTACTTGTGTACCACATCTGAGTTATCTAATAAACCGCCCCATCGCCATTGACGGCCCTACTCATGGTTCGAGCTAAAGGCATCCATGAAAATCCTGTGTCACTCAGGAGATCATGCCACTGGCCCTAACGCCGGCATAAATACATGAACTCGGCCTACTTAGACTACTTTAACAAACATGGTGATTTATAGGTTATTTCATCTAATATAGCAAACCTTAATGCTTCCGTCCTGACACAAAGCTCTAAATTAAGGCCTGATAAACTAGACAGGTTATGATTAGACCGTGGTTAGGAGTTGTCTATAACCGTTCATCTAATTTAAAAGAGCAAAAAGATATACAGACATAATGTTAATTAAGCTGGAGACCTTTTCGGAAAAATGTAAACATCTTCAACATGCATAACACATATTCATAGTATTATAATTTAATATTCAAATGTATTTTTGGACAAAAACAATACAAACATATAAAGAGAGGGACAAGGGGACCACCGCCATAAAGTATTCACCCTTTATTAGGTCCGCTGATGGAGCAACTACTTGTATTTTTTGGACTTCTTGACCCGACTCTGCTTGACAGAACCTTAGGAGGACGCTTCCTCAGCCTAGTAGCTATTGCTTTACCTTACGTCCCGGGCTTAAGCAAAGCCCTGTTGACTAACTCTTCGAACGCCTAGTGCTCTCTTAGGATCTCCTAACGAAATCTCGGGTATTCTATGAATTTTAAAAATGAACCTATCTAGTCGTATTCTAAGATTTGAGACCGACTCTCAAAAACGAAGAACACGAGACACTCTCGAAAACTAGAAATATCTACTTGAACGAAGACACCTGAAATCATCGAATGACTAGTAAACAGTAGAAAACTGTGTACTGGAAGTCATTGAATGACTCAGATCAAGTGGAGAGGAATGATTTCCAATTTGAAAGGTCTAGGGTGTTTATAGCAGGGGTACTGGGTGAATTTCTCTTCAGAAATCAATGTGGGATACTGTTAACGCATTCGGGATGCCCGTCCCGACCGGTTGACTTGGTCAGGAAGCCCGTCCCGGTGCTTTGACCGGGTCGGGACGCCTGTTATGGTCTTGGGATGCCCGTCCTGACTTCTGAACTTCTGAAAATCACGTTTTTGCCCTGAAATTTGCCATTTTCTTGCATATTTCACCTGACACTTCCAAAATCACAAAAACTGCGAAATTGTGTTAATAACAATCAATTGAGAACGATTTAACTCCAATTTCGCCCTAAATTGTGCCTAAAAACATGTTAAAAATGATACGATTTGTGCATATAAATATCTTTGAGTTGTGTTCATCTAGATACATATTTGAATAATGACTTATGCTTGCTCTATTATGCATGATTTGTAAGTTGAAGTTCTGTTCATTTTTCCGGAAAGGTAACTTGCTAAATTGACATATGCCTGATTATCTGTTTGCTATTTTAAACTAAATGCATGGTTATAGATAACTCCTAACCACGGTCTACATCATAACCTATTTAGTTTAACAGACCTTAAGGTCTGCCAGATTAGGTAAAATAATATACATATCACCATGTTTGTTAGAGTAACCTAATGAGGCTGAGTTTGTGCGCTATGCCAGCATTAGGGTGAGTTGTATGATTTCCTGGGTGACACATGTTTTCATGGATACTTTAACCCGGAACGTGAGAAGGATCAACATACGGTAGGGTGAATACACTAGGTAACTCAGATATAGTACACAAACAGATACAATTCATAATTGCATTCCAGACTAAGATATATCTAAAATATTTGAAGATAGGTCAACCAAATTGTGGAAACATTAGTGTACATCAGAATACATGTCTATGTGATATCTCTTACATGCTTGATACTTGCTTGTGCTGTTGTGATGCAACAACTCTCCAACATATGAATATCGATTGATTGATTAACTGATAAGATGATTGTTAGGATTCAGTGATAGTTGCTACTAAGTCGTTTCAAGTTCCTTGGGAGTACAATATTACTAATTTAAAATCGTAGATACTTTCCAACAACTAGCTATATGATAGGTACTCTGCTTTATGTTTTGAGTGATTATGTGACAACAAATAAATGCAAAAGTGACAGTTAGTAATACTAAGTCATTAATTATTCATAATCAATGATGCGTTCCGATTGATATGCTAAAAATAGGTTTTATTTACCCTATATCGATTATGAATAACTAAGGACTTAGAATTATGAATTGTCACATTTAGCATCTATGTTGTCACTTAATCAATCAGAACCTAAGGCAGAGTACCTATCGTGCAGCTAGTCTGTTGGAAAGTACCTACGATTTTAATTTAAGAATTTATCGTGCTCCCAAGGAAGTGGTAACGGCTTAGTAGTAACTATCCTTTTACCCTAACTCTCATTTTATTATCTAGTTATGCAATCATTCATCAAAATCTTTGATGATGGGTTGATCCATTCTACACTAGGTTCAAGTTACTTAAGCATACAAGAGTGTTTTACAGACAGTGCTCTGATATATGTTATATTGTTCCTACATGTTGATTGACCTATCTTCGAGTATTTTAGATATATCTTGGTCTGGATTGCAATTATATACTGATTCTACTTGTGTACCACATCTGAGTTATCTAATAAACCGCCCCATCGCCATTGACGGCCCTACTCACGGTTCGAGCTAAAGGCATCCATGAAAGTCCTGTGTCACTCAGGAGATCATGCCGCTCGCCCTAATGCCGGCATAAACACACGAACTCAGCCTACTTAGACTACTTTAACAAACATGGTGATCTATAGGTTATTTCATCTAATATGACAGACCTTAATGCTTCCATCCTCACACAAAGCCCTAAATTAAGGCCTGATAAACTAGACAGGTTATGATTAGACCGTGGTTAGGAGTTGTCTATAACCGTTCATCTAATTTAAAAGAGCAAGTAGATATACAATCATAATGATAATTAAGTTGGTGACCTTTCTGGAAAAATGTAAATACCATCAACATGCAAAACACATATTCATACTATCATAATTTAATATTCAAATAGGTCTTTGGACAAACACAATACAAACATATAAAGAGAGGGACAAGGGGACTACCACCATAAAGTATTCACCCTTTATTAGGTCCACTGATGGAGCAACTGCTTGTATATCCTGGACTGCTTGACACGACTCTGCTCGACAGAACCTTTGGAGGACGTTTCCTTATCCTAGTAGCTATTGTGTTGCCTTTACCTTCCCTTCCCTCCACGGCTTAAGCAAAGCCCTGTTGAATAATTCTTCGAACGCCTAGTGCTCTCTTAGGATCTCCTAACGAAATCTCGGGTATTCTATGAATATTAAAAACAAACCCTATCTAGTCGTATTCTAAGATCCGAGACAGACTCTCAGAAATAGAGAACACGAGAAACTCTCGAATACTAAAAATCTACTTGAACAAAAACACTTGAAATCACTGAATGACTCATAGATAGTAGAAAACTGTGTATTGGAAGCCATTGAATGATTCAGATCAAGTGGAGAAGGATGAAATCAACTGTGAAAGACCTGGGGTATTTATAGTAGGGGAACTGAGTGATTTATATTGTAGAAAACGATGTGGGAGTCTGTACAGGGGTTCAAGACGCCCGTCTCGAATCTGGGACGCCAATCCCGACCTGTTGACCGGGTCCGGGATGCCCGTCCTGGTCTTGGGACGCCTATCATGACTTCTAAACTTCCGAAAATCACGTTTTTACCCTGAAATTTGCCATTTTCTTGCATATTTCACCTGAAGCTTACAAAATGACAAAAATTGTGAAATTGCGTTAATAACAGTCAATTGAGAACGATTTAACTCCAATTTTGCCCTAAATTGTGCCTAAAAACATGCTAAAAAATTATATGATTTGTGCATATTTATCAACATATGTTAATAAACCCTATATTTTAGCATACCAATCGAAACACATCAGATGTTTTGCGCTGTTGTTGGGGAACATTCATAAAATTTTAGTATTCTTGATAAAAATTCTAGAAGGTTATGATAGGTAACTATACTAATATATACCTTAGTAAACAATCACACTTATTTGAATTAGTCAATCAATTTCCTGAACTATAGGATTACCTTAAATAATTAATTTTAGAAATTATCTGAAAATAAGAAATTTAGGTCAATCAAATTTTAGAAAATTATTCTAAAACCATATTAAAGAAATTTATCTGCTTTCAAAAAAAAATAAATTTTTAAAAAATTTTAAATTTTCGTTTTGAACTTTCTCTTTGAATTTTTATCTTTCGTTTTTTATTACTCCTTTGATTCTGATTATATTATTTCTTGCTCAGACTTAACGTGTACTTTTGTGGTTTTATGACTCGAACATCAGAAGCTGGCCTTGAACCTTCAGTCGAAAACCCCAAAAACCTTATCCGAATAGCTAACAGACGAAGAGCAGAAATGACTGCCGAAAGACCTCCGCTAGAATCCTACATCCAGTCGCAAACCATCCCAATGTCCTCCGCTATTAGAATCCCTGGAAACCCTCGTTATGACCTAAAGTCGAATGTGTTGCAACTAATTATAAATCGGGTCCAGTTTGAAGGAACGGCTGCCGAGAATCCCCTCGAGCATTTGACCGAATTTTCGAATCTCTGCAAAGATCTTAAAGGGGATAATGCAGCGTAAAGTGACTAAGCTGAACCTCTTCCCCTATTCACTTAGGAACAGGGCCAAGGGATGGTTGTCACAGTTACCTACTAACTCAATCACGTCTTGGGATGAGTTAAGTAAGGTATTCTTGGAGGAGTACTATTCTACAACAAGAGTCTTGGAATATCGAAAAGCTCTTTCTAGCTTCACTCAAGCTGCAGATGAGACGGTGATCGAGGCTTGGGACAAATTTAAGGAACATATCAGGCTCTGCCCTCAGCATGGACTTACTGAACCTCTGCTAATCCAACAATTTTACGGGGGAATGACAGAAATAGGCAAGTAAGTTCTTGATGGACTCAACCCTCAAGGCAGTTTCAATGGACTCAACGAGGTAGATGCTAAAAATGCCCTAGAGAAACTGTACAAGAATAGTAAGAATTGGCGCACAAGTGCTCGCACCCAAAAACAATCAGTAAGTGCAGCTAATATTTCGGTTGATGAACAATTTGAGGCAATCAAAGCTAGCGTCACTAGTCAACTTAACGCCTTTCAACAAAGAAGAAACATTCAGCCTGTATATCAGATCCGCAAGTTCTGCCAAGGACCACATTTCAGTGGGATTGCTATGGGAATGAAATACAAACCATTCCAAATGAGGCGAAACAGGTTGACGCAGTCAATGCTACTCCTATGAGGAACACATATAATCCTAGCTGGAAAAATCATCCGGGATTTAGGTGGAGGAATAATTCTGGACCTGCAAATTTCCAGAAGAGGACACCTCAACAATTGCCCTATCCGCGGAACCAGCAAGTTGCTCTGCTTACACCAAGGAACTCTGTTGTTTCAGTAGACCCCATGCAAGAGTTCCGAGAAATGCTAAGAGGTATTGTGGACTCCAACAAGGAAATGATGGAGTCAAACAAGAAGGTTCAGGAGGCTCATATAGAAAAGATTCAGCAGAACAAGAATAGGCTGAAACAGACTCAGAAAATAGTCTGAAACACACAGGTTTCCTTACAAACTCTAGAAAGACAGATGGGGCAGTTATCCACCCATTTATCTCATAGGTCACAAGGAGCACTACCAAGAAACACTAAGACCAACCTAGTGAATGAATGCAAGACTATTACTCAAAGATCTGGTAAAGTTCTAACTCTTTCTTCAAAATCTTCTGAAACACTCCTATTCTTGTGCGGGAAAAAGAAGATAGCTCTGAGGAACCAAAGCAGATGGTGGTCGAAAACAAAGTAGCAAGGGAAGAGAAGAAGGGGTCCGTCCCTGAGTACCGACCAAGAGTATCTTACACTGCAAGACTGATGTAGAATAAAGATAAGGAGCAATTTGAGAAGTTTTTGAAAACCTTTAGTCAGATTAATGTTAATTTGCCTTTGCTTGATGTTATTTCTGAAATGCCTAAATATGCTCTGTTTTTAAGGAAATTATTAGTAATAAAAGAAAATTTGACATGGACAAAGAGGTTCTTAATGAAGAATGCTCGACAGTTCTATTGAACAAACTGCCTTCAAAACATTAAGATCCAAGTTGTTTTACTTTGCCATGTACGACTGGAAATATTACTCATATGCATGCATTAGCAGACTTAGGACCTAGAATCAATTTGATTCCATCTAATTTATTTGATCAATTAGGTTTGCATGATTTGAAATTGACTAGAATGTGCATACAACTTTGATATGCAAAAATCATATCACTTTTTAGCATGTTTTTAGGCACAATTTAGGGCGAAATTGGTGTTAAATCGTTCTCAATTAACTGTTATTAACACAATTTCGCATTTTTTGTAATTTTGGAAGTGTTAGGTGAAATATGCAAGAAAATGGCAAATTTTAGGGCAAAAACTTGATTTTTGAAAGTTCGGAAGTCGGGATGGGCGTCCAGAACCCGGGACGGGCGTCCTGACTTGGTCAACAGACCAGGACAGGCGTCCAGGACTCGGAACGGCCATCCTGAACTGGTCAACAGGCCGGGACGGGCGTCCCGAATGCCTAGTCAAAGTCCCACATCGATTTTTGAAGAGAATTTCACCCAGTTCCCCTGCTATAAATACCCCAGGCCTTCCTCAGTTGAAATCATTCCTCTCCACTCGATCTGAGTCATTTAGTAACTTCAAGTATACAATTTTCTATAGTATACAAGTTACTTAGTGAATTTAGGTGTTTTTAGTTTAGGTATATTTATAGTTTTCGAGAGTGTCTCGTGTTCTTCGTTTCTGAGAGTCTGTATCATATCTTAGAATACGATTAGATAGGTTCGTTTTTGGTATTCATAGTATACCCAGGATTTCGTTAGGAGATCCTAAGATAGCACTAGGCGTTCGAAGAGTCAGTCAACATGGCTATGCTTAGGCCGGGTAATAAGGTAAAGCATAGCTACTAGGCTGAGGAAGCGTCCTTCGAAGGTTTTGTCGAGCAGAGTCAGGTCGAGAAGTCCAGCATATACAAGTAGTTGCTCCATCAGCGGACCTAATAAAGGGTGAATACTTTATGGCGGTGGTCCCCTTGTCCCTCTCTTGATATGTATGTACTGTGTTTGTCCAAATACCCATTTTGAATATTAAATTATGATTTTATGAATATGTGTTATACATGTTCAAGTCATTTAAATTTTTCCGGAAAGGTCACCAGCTTAACTATCATTATGACTGCATGTCTACTTGCTCTTTTAAACTAGATGAATGGTTATAGACAACTCCTAACCACGGTCTAATCATAACCTGTTTAGTTTATCAGGCCTTGATTTAGGACTTCCCGTTAGAAGCATTAAGGTCTGCCATATTAGATGAAATAACCTATAGATCACCATGTTTGTTAAAGTAGTCTAAGTAGGCTGAGTTTGCGTGTTTATGCCGGCATTAGGGCGAGCGGCATGATCTCCTGAGTGACACAGGACTTTCATGGATGCCTTTAGCTCGAACCGTGAGTAGGGCAGTCAATGGCGATGGGGCGGTTTATTAGATAACTCAGATGTGGTACACAAGTAGAATCAGTATATAATTGCAATCTACACCAAGATATATCTAAAATACTCGAAGATATGTCAATTAACATGTAGGAACAATATAACATAAATCAGAACACTATCTGTAAAACACTCTTGTAGGCTTAAATAGACTTGAACCTAGTGGAGAATGAATCAACCTCTCATCAAAGAATATGATGAACGATTGCAAAACTGGATCATAAGAAAAGAGTTAGGGTAAAAGGATAGTTACTACTAAGCCGTTACCACTTCCCTGGGAGTACGATAAATTGATTAAATAAAAATCGTAGATACTTTCCAACAGACTAGCTACACGATAGGTACTCTACCTTAGGTTCTGATTGATTAAGTGACAACATAGAGACCAAATGTGACAATTAGTCATTCTAAGTCCTTAAGTTATTCATAATCGATATAGGGTAAATAACACCTATTTTAGCATATAAGTCGGAAACACATCAGATTTTTGGCGCCTTTGCCAGGGAAATATCATAACGAATTTAGGATTCCTGATCAAAATTCTTTAAACTTATGATAGGTAACGGTAGTAATCTATACCTTAGACCCAACACTTATTTTATGCTAGTTAGACAATCAGTTTCCAAAATATAGGGTATCATAACTAATTAATTTTAGACATTATCTGAAATTAAGACATTTAGGATAATCAAATTTTAGAAAATTATTCTAAAACCGTATTTAGGAAATTTAACTGCTTTCGAAAAAAATTAAAACTCAAAAATATTTTTCTTGTTTTTCTTATTTATGCATATTTTGTTTTTTCTTTCTGTTTTTGTTATTTGTTATTTTTACCATAACCAGACTATACACTCATAGATGAAGAGAGAAAGATTGAGTAAACCACAAGCATCCTTTCGTAGAACCAAAAGAGTGAAAAGATGTCCCGATCCAAAAGAAAGTTCTGATGAGGAAAACGGGATACAAACATTTACATTCTTGGAAACCATTAGAGCAAGAGCCCAGGATATTCTAGACAAATTAGAAAACAAAATCAATCCTTTCCTAGAGATCCAAACAACTCTTGCATCGCCTGAATATACTCCTGCATCTCCGGAGTATACTCCAAAATCCCCTGAGTATACTCCAAAATCTCCTAAGTACACTCCTGCATCCCCAGTGCTTAACAGTCAAACACCTTCATCAGGGGATAACACTAACGGTTTCCAATCAGCCTTGTCTACCCAGGTAGATGATATGACTCACAAGATATGCGCCATGGCTCAGACAATAGCAAGCAGACTCAGTCGTTCAGATCAGACTGTTCTGACCATAAGTTCTGAAGTAAACCAACTCAGAACCACAATAGATCGCCAAAATGCGCATATACTCCGGGAGGTGACTGAAATCTTAGAGGAACAAAGGAAACAACAGGAAGAGATGCGAACCATACGAGCTGAACTGCGAGATATGAGAAATAAAGGCCATTGAAAAGGGAAGATTCTTTTTACTTTTCAGCAAATAAATTGTTTGAACTAAAGTTTAATAATTGACCCCTACTTTTTATTTTCAAACTTTTAAAAGGGTCTTTTATTTTATTCAGTAATTTTTCTTCAGACATTTTATTTTTCAAATTCTTTACGAAAAACAAATGTGTTAAAAATACAGTTTATTTTTCATTAATTAAATTGTATGGAGTTAGTCTCTTGTTTTTCTAGAACTTTTGCTGAATAGAAGTTAGGATATGATTAGGGTAGTTATGGTTTTTGAAAAGAGATTGAGAATTTTTGCAAGGGTTTTTAACGACTTCTGAATTTTATAGGCTAAACGTGAAGACTTGTTAAAAATTATAATTGTTTTTGGTGTATTAAGATTTGCAGGGAATTATGAAAAAAAATCCGAAAGTGGCACGCATCCCGAGGTAACTGGGACGGGCGTCCCGAGGGCCGTCCCCTTCTACAAAAACCCCATTTTTTCCCATTTCCTCCCAAATCAACCACCAAAAATCATCTCTCTACAAAATTCTCTCCACCTTCTCTCTACAAAGTTTTGGCAAACCCTTGAAATTTCAAAATTCAAATTTCCCTCCAAAATTTGAACTTTTGAATTTGCTTGCAAAATTCAAATTTCCCTCCAAAATTCTAATTTCCCGCCAAAAACTCAAAATCCTTCCCTAACCAAAATCCATCCTTCTGAATTCGAATTTACATCCAAAATTCGAATTCGAATTTTCTTTCCCGGCAAAATTCTCAAATTCTCTCGAACATTCTCAAATAGATGGCTCCCAAACGCACTCGTATTACTTCTTCCATGACTGTCACATCTGTGGCACATCCTTTTATGCTCTTTCCTTCCATTCCGGCATATCAGGAGAGGTGTCATGGACAAATCGGACGCAATATACTGGTTGGCAGAATGCTTGACTGGCCAGCAATCCAGACACTGGGAGTTGAGTAGGAGATTCGACGCATACTCGACGTACTACCCTACAGTCGAGTCTTCATCGTCACTGAGCCGACCTACCTAGAGCTGGTATGTGAGTTCTACGCTTCATTTACATTTCAGCAGAAACATATCACATTCCAACTGGGCGGAATAGATCGATCAATGAGCATGGTCGAGTTCGGCATAGCCTTGGGTATCTAGCAGAGGGAAGAGCTGGATACGCCCGCATACACCACACCAGTTCGAGACTTCACTTCTACAGACGTCTCCACCGCTTGGGCTCAGATTTGTATGACGGGCACTCCCTACCAGCATGGCTTTGCGAAAGCCACATGTATTCATCATGCCCTTCGCTATTTACATGCTATTATAGCGCATACTGATATGCATAAATCATATCACATTTTTAGCATGTTTTTAGGCATAATTTAGGGTGAAATTGAGGGCAAATTGGTCTTAATTGTTCGTGATTAACTCAATTTCACAGTTTTTATGATTTTGGAAGTGTCAGGTGAAAAGTAGAAAAAAATGGCAAATTTTGGGGCAAAAATGCAAATTTTTAGAAGTTCGGAAGTTGGGGAGGGCGTCCCGAATCAGGATGGGCATCCTGACATGGTCAACAGGCCGGGACTGGCCCGGATGCCTGGTCCAAGTCCCACACCAAAATTCTTGGAAAAATTCACTCCAGAAAGCTGCTATAAATACCCCAGGCCTTCCTTAGTTGAATTCATTCCTCTCCACTCAATCTGAGTTATTTAGTGACTTAAGTTGTACATTTTTCTCGAGTACATAAGTCACTTAGAGACTTGGGTTCAGTATAAGTTTTCTTTTATTTCTAGTTAGTGTTTCGTTTTCTTAGTTTCTGAGAATTAGTCTCAGATCTTAGGCTACGATAGATAGGTTCGTTTCTGGTATTCATAGAATACCCGGGATTTTGTTAGGAGATCCTAAGAGGGCTTTAGGCGTTCGCAGAGTCAGTCCACATGGCTGGGCTTAAGCTGGGTATTAAGGTAAAGTCCAGCTACTAGGCTAAAGAAACGTCCTTCCGAAGGTTCTGTCGAGCAGAGTCGGGTCGAGCAGTACGACATATACAAGCAGTTGCTCCATCGGCGAGACTAAGTAAAGGGTGATTTCTTTATGGCATCAGTCCCGCTGTCCCTCTCTTTATATGTTTGTATTGTGTTTGTCCAAAGATTTATTATGAATATGAGATTATGATTTTTATGAATATTTGTTATATATGTTGAAGTTCTTATAATTTTCCGGAAATAGCCACCTGCTTATTATTTATTATGTCTGCATGTCTAATGTAGTTTCTTTTAAACTAAATTTAGGGTTATAGACAATTCCTAACCACGGTCTATTCATAACCGGTTTAGTTTAACAGGCATCAATTAGTATTGGTGTCTGCCATATTAGATAAAATAACCTACAGAACACCATGTTTGTTAGAGTAGTCTAAGTAGGCTGAGTTGAGCGTTTATGCCGGAGATTAGGGCAAGCGGCATGATCCCCTAAGTGACATAGGGCTTTCATGGATGCCTTTAGCTCGAACCGTGAGTAGGGCCTTTAACCTTGGCAATGGGGCGGTTTATCAGATAACTCAGATGTGGTACACCTTTAGACTCAGAACATAGTTGCAATCCAGGCTAAGATATATCTAAAATACTCGAAGATAGGTCAATCAACATGTAGGAACAGTATAACATAGAATCATGATATTATCTATAAAACACTTTTAGGCTTAAATAGACTTAAACCTAGTGGAGAATGAATCACCCTCTCATCAAAGTTATTGATGACGATTGCATAATTGAATCATAAGATAAGAGTTAGGGTAAGAGGCTAGTTACTACTAAGTCGTTACCGCTTCCCTGGGAGTACGATATTTAACTTAATAAAATCGTAGATACTTTCCAACGGACTAGCTACACGATAGGTACTCTGCCTTAGGTTCTGACTGATTAAGTGACACCTTAAAAGACTAAATGTGACAATTAGTCAACCTCGGTCCTTAATTACTCATAATCAACATAGGGTAAAACAACACCTATTTAGCATATCAGTCGGGAACGCATCACATACTCTGTCAGGACGTCGGGCGGCCCCCGGGAATGTCACCCAGATGGAGACATTCCTCCTGGCCAACATGCATATGGGTACTGCAGTAGAGATGGCTCAACTCATCACCGTCATCATGCGGGGTTTCGCTACGGACACTTGGAAGCAGTGTCTGGGGCTCTGGCCGTTCATCACCAGGATAGCCCACTACTTGGAGTTGGACATCGAGGGCTCAGAGTTGACCTAGGTTGCCCCGACTACCATTCCTACGGACCTTACCATTCTACGGAACATGGGGATGGTCTTAAGGGATGCAACTGGGCGTTACTCCATCCACATGGAGCAGCAGGGAGAGGCATCGGCACCGGGATCGACTCCAGCATATATACCTCCAACCCAGACATTCGTCCCACGCACCACCTTTGAGCGATATATGTCGCAAGGATTGGCAGAACTCACAGCCCGACATAGCCGGGACATGGCAAACATCGAGAGGCAGATGTCGATGATGGAAGATAGAATCAGCATGAACAACAGCAGGGTCGAGGAGATTTTTCAGCAGACTTCCCGATTGGTTGAAGACCCAGAGGTCTACTTCCATGCACCCGATGACGATGAGCCTGGTTCTTAGTTTTTCTTTTCCTTTTCTTTTTCTTTCTTTCGTTTTTTCCTGCTTTATGTGTGTGATAATGTCTGGGCTGTATGAAATATGAATCTTTGTATGATGTTAATTTATATGACATAACAGCATTTGTTTCTTTTATTACATTTTGTTATTTCTTTTGTTGTTTTATTTTCTCTCTACCCCTTAGTCAAATAAGTGCGGGGTAAGAATTTTATGTTTTTTTCTTCATTTATTCTTGTTTTTTGAATAAGTGTGGGGTATTTAGATATGCATGAACAATGAGGATAGTGTCAGACTTAAGTGTGGGGTAGCAGTGCACAGTGCACTGTAGCAGTAAAATTTTTGATTGTTTCCCATATTTTAACTAGAATTACACCCTTCCAAAAAAAAATTCAAAAATTTTCACTCTTTCAGACTTCAAAATGCAATTATGATTGGTAAAGAAATGATTATGTCTATGATATGTATGTAGAGTATTATGATCAGTAGGAGACAACGTGATAACTTTCTTGAATTCATCGATTAGAAATAAGGAATTCCTGATACTTGAGCACAACTTAGTTCGGATTAGAGACCTCAGCCAAATACCTTTTCAAGACTTACCTAAATAATATTAGACCATTTGAGGATATATTAGCAATCTAACTGACTAGATGATGCTCTGAGCTGAAAGTGAAAAACAAAAGTTAAATAAATAGGGTAGTTTGCAAGCGGCCTTTGCTACTCGAGCACCACTCCTTAAGGGAACTTAAAGCCTGATGCCCTAAGGTCGTGTAGATCTGGGAGTCATCAGAGTGGGACTCACTACATGGGTAGTTAAAGTTGACGTGTGAAAGCAAACACAAAATACCCTGAAAAATCAATCTAAAAATACATGGCCCAGTGTATTCTTATATTGAAACTCTTAATTGAAAAAACAATCTTGTCACCAAAGCTCATAACTCAGAAGGTTGTTTGTTGCCGGTGTGTCTAGCGACCAGTCGAAGTATTATCTGGTAAGAGTCAAGAGAAGACTATATTGTGTTGACAATCTAATCTGGACTAGTACACACACTACACATCAGGAAGACCTTGTGACTAAGAGAAGAGTTCAATCATGTTATTAAGTTGTTAACCCTGCTTGATCATGATAATCTACTAGAGACATTTGAGACCTTGTTATGGCAACATAACCATTCGGACCTGTTTTGTGAATTATCTGACTCAGTGATCAATTTTGGAATAAAAACATTGCTAGGAATTTTAAGTGACTGCACCTATGATTTAAAATGAATAATTTCATGTAGACTTTGCTTGAGGACAAGCAAAAAGCTAAGTGTGGGGTTATATGATATGCACAAATCATATAACTTTTTTAGCATGTTTTTAGGCACAATTTAGGGCGAAATTGGTGTTAAATCGTTCTCAATTGACTGTTATTAACACAATTTCGCAGTTTTTGTGATTTTGGAAGTGTCAGGTGAAATATGCAAGAAAATGGCAAATTTTGGAGCAAAAATGTGATTTTCGGAAGTTCAGAAGTCGAGATGGGCGTCCTGACCTGGTCAACAGACCAGGACGAGCGTCCAAGATTCGGGACGATCGTCTTGACTTGGTCAACAGGCCGGGACGGGCGTCCCGAATTCCTGGTCAAAGTCCCACATCAATTTTTGAAGAGAATTTCACCCAGTTCCCCTGCTATAAATACCCCAGGTCTTGCTCAGTTGAAATCATTCCTCTCCACTCGATTTGAGTCATTTAGTGACTTCAAGTATATAATTTTCTATAGTATACAAGTCACTTAGTGATTTCAGGTGTTTTTAGTTTAGGTATATTTATAGTTTTTGAGAGTGTCTCGTGTTCTTCGTTAATGAGAGTGTATCTCAGATCTTAGAATACGACTAGATAGGTTCATTTTTTTGTATTCATAGAATGCCCGAGATTTCGTTAGGAGATCCTAAGAGAGCACTAGGCGTTCGAAGAGTCAGTCAACAGGGCTATGCTTAAGCCGGGCTATAAGGTAAAGCATAGCTACTAGGCTGAGGAAGCGTCCTCTGAAGGTTCTGTCGAGCAGAGTCGGATCGAGCAGTCCAGCATATACAAGCAGTTGCTCCATCAGCGGACCTAATAAAGGGTGAATACTTTATGGCGGTGGTCCCCTTGTCCCTCTCTTTATATGTCTGTACTATGTTTGTCCAAATACCCATTTTGAATATTAAATTATGATTTTATGAATATGTGTTATGCATGGTGAAGTCATTTACATTTTTTCGGAAATGTCACTAGCTTAACTATCATTATGACTGCATGTCTACTTTCTCTTTTAAACTAGATGAATGGTTATAGACAACTCCTAACCACGATCTAATCATAACCTGTTTAGTTTATCAGGCATTAATTTAGGACTTCCTGTTGGAAGCATTAAGGTCTGCCATATTAGATGAAATAACATATAGATCACCATGTTTGTTAAAGTAGTCTAAGTAGGCTGAGTTTGAGTGTACCTTATGCTCTTGAATTCAATCGTGTGTAAATGGCAAAAATAGTTAAGTAATACATCAAAATAAAGACAAAAACAAGTACTATTATTATAGATACATATATACTAAGCATAATTCAATTAATATTACTAAAATATATATCAAACAAAACATGCATATAATTCATATAAAAACAAAAGTACTGCAGTAGATTTGTTTTTTCAAAAACCACTCTAAACTTAACTAATTTAAAAACTAATCAAATAATATCTAAAATAAACATATAATATACCAAAATAAAGCTAAAAGGACGTAGAAAACAAAAATATCAAAATTTGAAAATCAGACAGTAGGCGTCTGAAGAACAGAGGAAAAACAGAACAAAACAGAGGAAGCTTGCTGGAAAATATTTTGTTTTTTTGAAAACTTTCAAAATAATTATCATCTACAACTAATTATGCAATCTAAAATCAATAAAAGTAAAACAAGAACAATATAAACAAGCTAGGAAGCTAAATTCTAAATCTAAAGAACTAATTAACACTAGGTTAAGAGTTATGTGTTATGCAAGATCAACTATTCCTAAGATTATGTCAAAGTAAGAATTGATTAGGAATTATTCTAGTTTAGATTAGAACTAGTTAAAAATTAGAAGAAGTTAGATTAAAGCTAATTAAAACTAAATTCTACATCTAAGCTAACCTAAACTAACCTAAACCTAAGGACTAATCATATACTAACCAAAAACAAGGAAAACTAAAGGCTAAGAAAACTAAACTAAACTATCTAACCAACACTAAAGAAGAAAGCAAGTAAAGGAACCTAAACTCAAAAGTTTCTAAGTTCAATTAAGTTCATTCAATTCATTCTAAACCAATTTTTAGATTGTCTAGAACCCTAGAAATTCTAGATTACTAATCAATTATGATTGTCATCCCTGGCAACAATGCAAAAAAAGTGGTGAGCATTTTTTTAGCCAACATTTTCTTTGGATAGTTGGATTATGTTGAGGCTCAATTATCATAATAATTGATTATGAATGTTTATTATTCTAAGAAAAGGATTGAACACCATCATTTTAAAATTTATTATAATCATTTTCCAACGAAGTTAGGAATCCTCTACTAATTCAAGGTTTACGTTCCAACAACAAGTGAAGATAGGATAAATCTAATCTAAAAAGTAATAATGGAAAGCAATAAAGGAAAGCAATAAAAGAAAACAATAAAGGAAAAACAACGTAGGACCTTTAAGAAATCAAGCAAACACACATGACTTATGAGAGGTTCTTAGCACAATATACTCTCATGAATTGAGAATCATCATGCTATGGTTTAAGGGTTGATATCCAACATCAAGGTTGTATTGACCTCTCCCATTAAAGCTCAACCAAATTGCCCTTTGGGATATGGTAGCCTATATCAAAATATCTTAGGACCTTCACATCTATTGACTTGGAATCCTTAGACACATAAATGTAAAAATCTAAGAACAAATGATATAGATCTACATGAAGACATACAAACATAAGACATCAATGAATTCTCAACAATCATTCCTAAAGCAATGTAGAACATTAAGAGATCCTAATGGAGAATTAATGTTAATATCATGCATACAAGATCAATAAAGAACAAGGAGGGAAAATGTGTACAAGTTGAAGCATAGAACTCCTTGAAGTCTTCAATCTCTTGTAGATGTTTTCTTTCCACCTTTCTTCAATACATCATGCACTTCTCCAAGGGAAATCAGCACTTTGAAGCTCTTATGGTCGAGGATCATTCATCTTGCTAATCTTTAAGAGGAGGATTGATATTGATAACCAATCTCACTCCAAGGATTTGAGTATTCAACCTCTTGGTGTTTGAATCTTAAACACTCAAACTCTCAAGAGAAAATTGGATTTTACTCTCAACTAAAACACTCCCTAAATTCTTTTCTTGGTGTATGAATATTAGCTAAAGGAAAGTAAGAGAATGACAATGAACAAAAACAATGATCTTGTATTGAGAAATTCGATGTATGAAGAATACAAAGAACAACCTATAATTCTCTCAATAATTTGGTTCTACATGATACAATCTGTGGTGAAACCCCACTATTTATAGATACAAAATGTGGGGGTAATTTAGGAAATTCACAAATAAAAAAATTGATGAGGAGATGTTGACGGTCGTCAACAAATTGTTCTTGAAGGCGGTCAAGAACAAGGGGTTGACGGGCGTCAAGGCGCGACTCATAAAATATCTTCAGATTTTACAATTGAGTCCCTAAATTTATAATTCTTCGCAAATTTTCCCCAAAAACGTCCTAAAATCAATTTAATCAATGAATTAGCAAAATTAAACCAAAATTGATTATTTCTCAACAGTTAGATCAAGAATTAACCACAAATTGTCATAAAAACCTGAATATTTTACTGTTATCAGTTTGGAATGCAATTATGAACTATATCTGTTTGTGTACCATATCTGAGTTACCTAGTGTATTCATCCTACCTTAATGATGACCCTTCTCAAGTTTCAGGTTAAAGTATCCATGAAAGCCTGTGTCCCTCAAGAAATCATACCACACACCCTAATGCTGGCATAACACATAAATTCAGCCTCATTAGGTTACTCTAGCAAACATGGTGATCTATATGTTATTTTACCTAATCTGGCAGACCTTAAGGTCCGTTAAACTAAACAGGTTATGATGTAGACCATGGTAAGAAATTTTCTATAATCGTTCATTTAGTTTAAAAGAGCAAACAGATAATCAGGCATAATGTTAATTTAGTAGGTGGCCTTTCTGGAAAAATGAGCAAAACCTCAACTTGCAGAACATGCATAATATAGCAATCATAACTTAGTATTCAAATATATATCAAGATGAACATAACTCAAAGATATACATAAAGGATCTAGGGAACCATGTCCATAGAGTAGTCACCACTTTATGAGGTTCACCGGTGTTGCCAAACTTGTATCCTTTGTGTTGCTCGATCCTACTCTGATCGGCAAAACCTTCGGAGAATACCTCCTTGACCTAGTAGCAATTGCTTTATCTTACATCATGGGCTTAAGCAATGCCCTGCTGACTAATTCTTCGCTCACCTATTGGTCTCTTAGGATTTCCTAACGAAATTTTAGTATTCTATGAATACTAAAGACAAACACTATCTAATCGAATTCTCACAATCTGAGATATAAACACTCAGAAAACAGAGAAAACCGAGGCACTCTTTGTTGCTAGATGGTTTGTGTTGAGTGCTGAGGAATATCTTTAACCTTGCATACCCTAGGGTATTTATAGGGGTGAAAAGGAGCAACGTTTACTTGAGAACCCGATGTGGGACATTCATCTACTGCTCAGGACACCCGTCCCGAGCTTTGACTTGGTTAGGGTAGGCATCCTGTTTTTATGTAATTTACTACTGAGACTTCCAAAAGCACAAATTACGCAAAATGATTTTAATTTGAATCAATTATGATCAAATCGGTTCCAATATTGCCCTAATTTGTGTCTAAAAACATTCTAAAAATGTGATATGATTTGTGCATATCATATAACCCCACACGTAGCTTTTTGCTTGTCCTCAAGAAAACCTATATGAGATTAACGAAAGGCTAAATCATAGGTGCAATCACAACATGGTTTTCAGCAATGTTTTTAGCAAAATTTCTCACTGATTCAGATGGTTCAGAAAACATGCATAGACTGATCAAGCTGCTATGTAAAGGTCTCAACATTCAGCATATGTGTCATGACCATATAGGCTAAAAAATAGTTTAAAAGCATTACTGAGTTCTAGCTCTACGTTAGTCACAAGGTTTTCCTGATGTGTAGTATGTGAACTAGTCTTGATTAGATCATCAACTCATAATAAACTTCTTAAGCAATCACCAAATAATAGTTCGACCAGTTATTCTGAACAAAAATAGCATAATAAACAACTTTCTAGTTTCTAAGCTTTGGTGCCAACACTTTATTTTTATGATTTTCAATGAAAAATACACTAAGTGTATGTTTTATTTGATTTCCGGGGTATTTTTGTGTTTGCTTTCCCCTATGAACTTTAACTACCCAGGTATCGAGCCCCACTCCGATGACTCCCAGATCTACCCGACCTTAGGGCACCAGGCATTAAGTTCCTTTCAGAAGGGGTGCTCGAGTAGCAAAGGATACTTGCAAACTACCCATTTGACATTTGAGTTATAACACGTTTAGCTCAGAATTCCATCTAGTCATTCATGTTGCTATCATATTCTCAAACGGTCTAATATTATTTAGTTCAACTCAAAAAGGTACTCAGTTGATTTTTCTATTCCAAACTATATTATACTCAAAAATCAAGAATTCCCTACTTCTAAGTGATGAATTCAGTAAAGTAGACGAAATGTTCCTAATGGTCATAACACTCTACTTAATACATATCACAAACAGAAGAAATTTTTCAATCAATAACATAGTTTTTTAAGTCTGAAAAAGTGAAAAATTTTGAAATTTTTTTAAGGGTGCAATCTCAGTGAAAAACAGAGGAAAACATGACAAATATTTTAAAATGAGTGCATTGTGCACTACTACCACACACTTAAGATTTACACTATCCTCAGTATTCATGCAGGTCATATCAGCCCCACACTTATTTGAAAAATAAGAATTTTAAAAACAAAAAAAAGCGGGAAAAATAAACAAAACAGGAAATGAAAATAAAAACAAAAAGAAAAAGAAAAGATATAACAAATAAAAGCAAAGAAAGATGAGGATTAGAAAACTCCCTTCATGTCTCGAGCAGAAGGGTCTGCTCTGATGTGTCAATTGGTTGTTCACCTCAGCCATGTGTTGTCGCTTAAGTGTCCAAGTAACCAAATGAAAACAATAAATATTCACAAATAATTAACTCCAAAGTCCTCGACAAAGGTGCCAAAATCTTGTTGCGTTGTGTGCGTGTGTCACAAGTTGTAAAGATGAGAAAATTATGTAATTCAACGCAATCTTAACAAGTGCAAGTATATATCGGCCATCAAGTAATATATGTACATAAGTACAAGATTATCGATCCCACAGGGACTAAGTATGCCAAATAAGATGTAAATGTGATTGTGCAACTGGTTGTCCAAACCAAACAACAATGATGAGAGGTATGTTCTAATGCTATGGCAAAATAAACCTAAACTAATATCAAATGTTAACCTACTGGAAACAGTCTCAAGACTACTGAAGATAATAAAATGCAATGAAACATCAAGTCCAAAGTATTAAGCACAAACCATAAGTGTATCAGAATCATGGGAAAAATGACTCCAGTTTACAAATCGATGCTACAACAATTACCCAAGATACTAGTTCAGAGCACAAATACCATCGTCTCGTGGAGTACGACGTACCGTGGTCCAAAGGAACATTAGGCAAAGGATTTGGTCTATCTCCCTGATATGCACAAATCATATCACTTTTTTAGCATGTTTTTAGGTACATATTAGGGCAAAATTGGAACTAAATCGACCTTAATTGGTTGATATTAACATAATTTTGCAGAATTTGTGATCTTGGAAGTTTCAGGTGAAATGTGCAAGAAAATAACAAATATTGAAGTAAAAATGCAATTTTTGGAACTTCTCAATTCAGGACGGGTGTCCCGACCCGGTCAAAGCACCAGGACGGGGGTCCTGGACCAGGGACGGGCATCCTGACCCGGTCAACAAACTCAGGGCGGGCGTCCCGAGTGGCAGATACAAGTCCCACATCGAATTTCCTAGAGAAATTCACTCCTTTCACCTGCTATAAATATCCAGGCCTTCCTCAGTTGAAATCATCCCTCACCACTGAATACAAGTCATTCAGCAGCTTCGAGTGCATTCCTAATCACTCGATCTGAGTCAATTAGTGGCTCAAGTGCATCTTTCTGCACTCACTCGAGTATATTATCAATAAAAGAGAGTCAGTGTCTCATTTTCTTTGTTTCCTAAGTATTCCTCTCAAGTTCTTAGAATTCGATTAGATAGGGTTCGTTTTTTATATTCATAGAATACTCGGAATTTCGTTAGGAGATCCTAAGAGGGCATTAGGTGAGCGAAGAGCTAGTCAACAGGGCATTACTTAAGCCTAGGATGTAGGGTAAAGTAATCGCTACTAGTCTAAGGAAGCGTTCTCCGAAGGTTCTACTGATCAGAGTCAAGTCAAGCAATCTAGGATATACAAGTAGTCGCTCCACCGGCAGACCTGATAAAGGGTGAATACTTTATGGTGGTGGTCACCAGATAAATGAACAGTTATAGACAATTTTTCCGAAAAGGTCACCAGCTAAACATACGTTATGACTGATTATCTGCTTGCTCTTTTAAACTAAATGAATGGTTATAGACAATTCCTAACCATGGTCTAATCATAACCTATTTAGTTTAACAGGCCTTAATTTAAGATAAAAAGCATTAAGGTCTGCCATATTAGGTGAAATAACTTATAGATCACCATGTTTGTTAGAGTAGTCTAATGAGGCTGAGTTTGTTCTCTATGCCGGCATTAGGGTGAGTGACATAGGTTTTCATGGATACCTTTAACTTGAACTGTGAGTAGGGCCATCATTAAGGTAGGGTGGTTTATCAAGTAACTCAAATGTGGTACACAGGCAAGATACAATACATAATTGCATTCTAGACCAAAATATATCTAAAATACTCGAAGATAGGTCAATCAACATCTATAAACAATACAACATACATCAGAACTCATGTCTATTTGTTACTCTTGCATGCTAATTGCTTATGTGCTATGTGTGGATGGGATCACAACTTCATCAAGATTATTGATGAAAGATTGGTTAATTGCATGAATAAATGAATATTAGAGTTAAAGGATAGTTGCTACTAAGCCGTTACCAGTTCCTTGGGATTACGATAATAATAAATTAAAATCGTAGGTACTTTCCAAATAACTAGCTACACGATAGGTACTCTACCTTAGGTTCTGATTGATTAAGTGACAACCAATATTGCTAAAAGTAACAATTAGTAAAACTCCGTCCTTAATTATTCATAATCAACACAGGTAAATAAATCCTATCTTTTAGCATACCAATCAGAACACACCACTCCCTACAGATTTGAACACAAGGTCTTGCTACTCAAACTAATGCCACGTAATTATCTTATAACCTAGCTCCCTTTCTCTCGAATGATAGATACTAGTTCTTTGGACAGTCGTAACCTCAATTTACAATGGCTTTTAAGTAACTAAGTGAGTAAATCAAGTAAGCCCAAAACAAGCATTAATCATGAAAACCGAATTCACTATCACAATAAATTCATCAACAATCAATGCAATTTAGATCATGTCTACTAACCGCTGGAAATATTGAAGTAAATTGAGATGAAGAAACAAGCAAAATAATCCTAAGGTCTTAGCAATATATTCTACTCGAATCAAATTTAATCAAACCCAAGTACTTGCTGAATTAATAATTCACATATTACAGTGGGTAGAAGGAAGAAATGAAGAGAGAGTTACTATGGTCTTAGTTAACTCTTTTGCCCCAAATCAGATTTAATCATGTTACCCGCTGATTTCCGCTTCTAATCGGTTGCCACGGCGGCAATTTCTACTCAGCCCGCTAGCTCCACTACAGATTCCTCTTCTCTCTTGAGTGTTTCCGTCTACAAGTTAGTCTAAGCTAATACCCGATACTCTCTACTGCGTTGGGACTCTCTTTTCTCTCTACGATTCTCCTAGTGTCTAATATGAATTACCCATGATTCTCCTCTTTTTCTCTCTATTTCATTGCCTCCAAATGCCCCGAATTCTTCTTGCTTCTTTCTAGAATTATCTAGAGAGAACCGCCAGCTGTCCAGAATTTTTGCTGAGTAATTAGTAATCAAATAATTAGAAATTTGAATAATCTGAAAATACTTTCCAATTTTTGACAACTATCCAACTGATTTTTGTCTTCTTCCTTTTTGCTGCAGGATTCCACCCAATGAATATGTTGAGAAATACCAAAATTAATTTCTGAAATTAAAAATGAATTATAATTAATATTATTCTAATAAAAATGGCCAAATAATTCATAATTAACCCAACAATGAACATTATCAATTGGTCAACTTAATTTATCCAATTGCTTCACCGATTTCAACCGTCACATTCCCTCTTTTACCCTCGGCAACTTAAATCATTTCAAGCAAATTCCAGCCATAACACAAATTAATTTAAATTGCCACAAAATTTGGAGTTTTTCTAATCAAATCGGCTCCTTTGACATTTAAGCCACAAATTTGAGTTAAAAGGAAAGCATTTAGCGACTAGACGCAATTTAACTCAAAAACCGTACAAGAATTTAAGCAATTGATAACAGATTGCTGGTAAAACTTATGTGAATATCTCTATTATTTTAGAGTTATCAGTTATTTGCTTACTTTTTCGATATTTATAGCACTAAAGTAGTTAAATAATATTAAAATGAATCAAATATAACAAATGTAATATTTCAAAGTAATCAACGTTAGGTCAAATTTCATTAGAATTTCGACACAAGTAGATTCGATCAACTACACTTTATATTCAAATAACAAGACATTTGAATAATTTTTCAATATTTAGGGCACAAAAGTAGGTAAATAACATCAAAATGAATCAAATATAAAAAATGTAACGTTTAAAAGTCATCAAATTTAGGTCAAATTTTGTTAGAATTTCAACACAAGTACATTCGATCAACTACACTTTATCTTGAAATAACAAGTTATTCGATTAATTTTTCGACATTTAGGGCACAAAAGTAGTTAAATAACATTAAAATTAATCAAATATAACGAATGTAAGGTTTCAATATCATGAAATATAGGTAAAATTTCATTTGAATTTCAACACAAGTACATTCGATCAACTATACCTTATCTTGAAATAAGAAGTTATTTTATTACTTTTTGACATTTAGGGCACAAAAGTAGTTAAATAAAATTAAAATGAATCAAATATAATGAATGTAATATTACAAAGTTCATCAAATTTAAGTCAAATTTCATTTAAATTTCAACACATGTACATTCGATCAACTACACTTTATCTTTAAATAACAAGTTATTTGCTTAATTCTTCGACATTTAGAGCACAAAAGTAGTTAAATAACATTAAATGCATCAAATATAACGAATGGAATGTTTCAAAGTAATCACATTTATGTCAAATTTTGTTAGAATTTTGATACAAGTACATTCGATCTACTACATTTTATCTTAAAATAACAAGTTATTTGATTAATATTTTGACATTTAGGGCATAAAAGTAGTTAAATAACAATAACATGAATCGAATATAATGAATGTAACGTTTAGAAATTCATCAAATTTAAGTCAAATTTATTCTAATTTCAACTCAAGGACATTCGATCAACTACACTTAATCTTTAAATAACAAGTTATTTGCTTACTTTTTCGACATTTAGGGCACAAAAGTAGTTAAATAAAATTAAAATAAATCAAATATTACGAATGTAATGTTTCAATGTAATAAAGTTTAGGTCCAATTTCGTTAGAATTTCGACAAAGTACATTCGATCCACTAAAATTTATCTTGAAATAAAAAGTTTTGTGATTAATTTTTCGACATTTAGGACCCAAACGTAGTTAAATAACATTAAAATGAATCAAATATAACGAATGTAATGTTTCAAAGTCATCAAATTTAGGTCAAATTTGGTTAGAATTTCAATATAAGTACATAAGATCTACTACACTTTATCTTGAAATAACAAGTTATTTGATTACTTTTTCGACATTTAGAGCACAAAAGTAGTTAAATAACATTAAAATGAATCAAATATAATGAATGTAAGGTATCAAAGTCCTAAAATTTAGGTCAAATTTAGTTTGTATTTCAACACAAATACATTCCATAAACTACACTTTATCTTGAAATAACAAGTTATTTGATTACTTTTTCGACATTTAGGGCACAAAAGTAGTTAAATAACATTAAAACGAATCAAATATAACGAATATAAGGTTTCAAAGTCATAAAATTTAGGTCATATTTCGTTTGAATTTCAACACAAGTACATTCGATGAACTACACTTTATCTTGAAATAAAAAGTTATTTGATTACTTTTCGAAATTTAGAGCAGAAAAGTAGTTAAATAAAATTAAAATGAATTGAATATAAATTTTTGAAAATCATCAAATTTAAGTTAAATTTCGTTTTAATTTCAACCCAAGGACATTCGATCAAC
This sequence comes from Asclepias syriaca, assembly GCA_027405835.1. Classification (NCBI taxonomy): domain Eukaryota; kingdom Viridiplantae; phylum Streptophyta; class Magnoliopsida; order Gentianales; family Apocynaceae; genus Asclepias; species Asclepias syriaca. The sequence continues at coordinate 22,954,232 of CM049926.1, read as the reverse complement.
TACACTTAATCTTTAATAACAAGTTATTTGCTTACTTCTTCGACATTTAGGGCAAAAAAGTAGTTAAATAAAATTAAAATAAATCAAATATTACGAATATAATGTTTCAAAGTAATCAAATTTAGGTCCAATTTCGTTACAATTTCGATACAAGTACATTCAATCCACTACAATTTATCTTGAAATAACAAGTTATTTGATTATTTTTTTGACATTTAGGGCACAAACGTAGTTAAATAATATTCAAATGAATAAAATATAATGAATGTAGTGTTTCAAAGTCATCAAATTTAGGTCAAATTTCGTTTGTATTGCAACACAAGTACATTCGATCAACTACACTTTATTTTGAAATAACAAGTTATTTCATTACTGTTTAAACATTTAGGGCACAAAACTAGTTAAATAACATTCAAATGAATCAAATATAACAAATATAATGTTTCAAAGTATTCAAATTTAGGTCAAATTTTGTTCAAATTTCAACACAAGTACATTCGATCAACTACACTTTTATCTTGAAATAACAAGTTATTTGATTACTTTTTCGACATGTAGGGCACAAAAGTAGTTAAATAACATTGAAATGAATCAAATATGACGAATGTAAAGTTTCAAAGTCATTAAATTTAGGTGAAATTTTGTTTGAATTTCAACACAAGTACATTCAATCAACTACACTTTATCTTGAAATAACAAGTTATTTGATTAATGTTTTGACATTTAGTGCACAAAACTAGTTCAATAACATTCAAATGAATCAAATATAACATTTGAAAGTATTCAAATTTAGTCAAATTTTGTTATAATTTCAACACAAGTACATTCGATCAACTACACCTTATCTTGAAATAACAAGGTATTTGATTACTTTTTCGACATGTAGGGTACAAAATTATTTAAATAAATTGAAATGAATCAAATATAACAAATGTAAGGTTTCATAGTCTTGAAATTTAGGTAAAATTTTATTTGTATTTCAACGCAAGTACATTCTATCAACTACACTTCAACTTGAAATAACAAGTTATTTCATTACTTTTTCGACATTTAGGGCACAAAAGTATTTAAATAACATTAAAATGAATCAAATATAATGAATGTAAGGTTTCAAAGTCATGAAATTTAGGTCAAATTTCGTTTGAATTTTAACACAAGTACATTCGATCAACTTCACTTTATCTTGAAAAAAAAAGTTATTTGATTACTTTTCGGAATTTAGGGGAGAAAAGTAGTTAAATAAAATTAAAATGAATCGAATATAATGAATGTAACCTTTCGAAAATCATCAAATTTAAGTCAAATTTCGTTTTAATTTCAACCCAAGGACATTCGATCAACTACACTTAATCTTTAATAACAAGTTATTTGCTTACTTCTTCGACATTTAGGTGATGTTGTTCCGATTGGTATGCTAAAAGACAGGATTTATTTACCTATGTTGATTATGAGTAATTAAGGACTTAGTCTTACGAACTGTCACTTTAGCATTTAATTGTTATCACTTAATCAATCAGAACCTAAGGCAGAGTACCTATCGTATAACTACTTCTTGTAAAGTACCTACGATTTTAATTTATTAATATCATACTCCTAGGGAACTGGTAACAGCTTAGTAGCAACTACCCCTTTATCCTAACAATCATCTTATTTATTAAATTAATCAATCGTTCATCAATATCTTTGATGGATTGGTTATCCCAACCACACATAACACGTATTCATTGAGCATGCAAGAGTTATCTTATAGACATATGCTCTGATGTATGTTTTACTGTTTCTAAATGTTGATTGACCTATCTTTGAATATTTTAGATATATCTTGGTCTATAATGCAATTATGTACTGTATCTTGCCTGTGTACCACATCTGAGTTACTTGATGTATTCACCCTACCTTAATGATGATGTTATGACGAATGTAAGAGAGATAACAAAATAAAGAAACGACACACAGATTTAACGTGGTTCACCAACAATGTGTTGGCTACGTCCACCTAACAGAAGAGAGGAGAGTTTTTACTGATTTAGGAGAGAGATTACAGAGGTGTTTTCTAGGTGACTACAATGCTATGAATGCCTTACAACTGAACTTATTTATAGGATATATGGTAGCCACCTTGGCTGCCTTAAACAGGTGGGAAGTGAGCTGTTGACAGCTGGCCCACCTCACCAACTAGCCACCCACTTGCCCACTTGTCAAGGCCACCTTCCCAATGTAAAAATAGAATGTTTGACTAACTTCCTAAACTTAAGGAGAAGTGGGAAAATGTAAAACCAGAATGTTTGACTAACTTCCTAAACTTAAGGAGAAGTGGGAAAATGGAAAAATAGAAAGTTGACTAACTTCCCACTACTTGCCCACCTCACCAACTGGAATTCAATGCATTCTAACAAATCTCCACCTTGACTTGAATTCTCTCACAATTTACCAGATGTACCTCCTTGGTGCCAGATGTATCCGCTCTCCTCTCTTCTGCCATTTGGCAGCTTGTGATATTTAGCAAGTCCAAACAATGTTGGAACTTGCTCTGTGGAACTGGCTTGGTGAACATGTCAGCAGGATTGTCAGCCGTGCCCACTTTCTTCACCCTGATTCTTTTCTCACTTCTTAGAAAATGATACCTGATATCAATGTGCTTAGTCCTCTCATGATGAACTTGATCCTTGGCTAAGCATATTGCACTCAAGCTGTCACAATACACTATAGCCTGATCCTGTTGTACGCCTAGATCATTGATTAGTCCTTTTAACCAAATTCCCTCTTTGGCTGCTTCTGTCAATGCCACGTACTCTGCCTCTGTAGTAGACAAAGTCACAGTAGGCTGTAGAGTTGCCTTCCAACTCACCACAGAACTACCAAGAGTGAAAACATAACCAGTCATGGATCTCCTACTGTCCACATCCCATGCATAATCAGAATCTGAGTAGCCGGTTACAATGCACTGTGTATCACTCCCATAAATAAGACCAACATCTGACGTACCTCTAAGATATCAAAAAATCCTTTTCACAGCCTGCCAATGCTCCTTCCCTAGTTTAGCCATAAATCGACTAACAATACTAACAGCATATGCCAAATCTGGTTGGGTGCACACCATAGCATACATCAGACTTCCTACTGCACTTGCATAAGGAACTCTTGATATGTACTCCTTTTCTTCCTTGGATTGAGGCGTGTACATTACCAGCTTGCTGTTAGTAACCGTTGGAGTGTCTATAGGTTTAGCTGATGACATGCCAAACCTTGACAATATCTTCTTAATGTACCCTTCTTGTGACAAGAAAAGTTTCTTCTGATTTCTATCCCTATAGATTTCCATTCCCAAAATTTTCCGAGCAGCACCCAAATCTTTCATTTCAAATTCTGCACTGAGACGATCCTTCAGTTTCTTAAAATCAAACTTGTCCCGAGCAGCAATCAACATATCATCTACATACTGGACCAAACAGATGCGAGAACCATCTTTCAGTTTATTGTAGTACACACAACAATCAAAAGGACTCCTATTGTAGCCGAGCTGCATCATATAGCTGTCAAATCTCTTATACCACTGCCTTGGAGACTGCTTAAGCCCATATAAGGACTTCCTCAACTTGCACACATGATTCTCCTTTCCCGGAACCTGGAAACCATCTGGCTGAGTCATGTATATCTCCTCTTCCAACTCTCCGTGTAGAAAAGCAGTATTCACGTCTAGTTGCTCAAGCTCCAAATCCTGATGTGAAACTATTGCTAGTAGCACCCTGATAGAAGTATGTCTAACCACCTGCGAGAAAATCTCGTTGTAGTCTACTCCCTCTCTCTGATGGAACCCTCTTGCAACTACTCGTGACTTATACTTAATACCCTCAGTTGGTGATATTCCTTCCTTCTTCTTGAAAACCCATTTGCAAGTGATTACCTTTCTCTCTGTCGGCAATCTGACCAGCTCCCAAGTATGATTTTTGTGAAGAGATTCCATTTCGTCTCTCATTGCAGCCAACCACTGTGCTGACTCAGTTCCTGAAATTGCTTCCTTGTAGGTGGACGGCTCATGAAGCTCCACTTCCTCAGCAACTTGAAGTGCATAACCCACCATATTATCAAAACCATACCGCTTTGGAGGTCCAACTCCAACCCTTCTTGGTCGGTCAAACATGATGCTATGCTGAAAACCTTCAGATGTTTGATTTTCTGGTGGAGTAGATTCTGGCAGATTGGTTTCTGGTTGTGGCAGTTGGTCACTGACCAACTTCTGTGACTTGCTCTCCCCTTGAGTGACTTGCACCTCCACCTGTTCATCAACAGCTCCATTCTTCTCTACAATAATGGGCTTCACCATAGGGTTGAGAATAGAACTCTCATAAAAAATTACACTCCTACTAAGTATAATCCTATTCTTAGATGGAGACCAGATTCTATATCCCTTCACCCCTTCTCTATAGCCCACGAATATTCCCTTTTTAGCCCTTGGCTCCAGCTTAAATTCATTGACATGATAGTAAGCTGTACAGCTAAAAATTCTCACATTTGAGTAATCAGCAGGCTTCCCTGTCCACACCTTAAAAGGTGTTTTACAGTTGATGCTTGTGTGTGGTCCCCGGTTTGTTATGTAGCATGCCATTGTAGCTGCTTCTGCCCAGAAACGTCTAGTTAGACCAGCGTTAGAGAGCATGCACCTCGCTCTCTCCAGAAGTGTCTGGTTCATGCGCTCAGCTGCACCATTCTGCTGTGGTGTATCCCAGACTGTGCAATGTCAAGCAATCCCCTCATCCTTGCAAAACACATCGAACTCAGACGAACAAAATTCCAGACCATTATCAGTTCGTAGCCTTTTGATCTTCTTCCCAGTTTGATTCTCCACTAGCGTCTTCCATTGCCTGAAGTTCTTGAACGCTTCACTGTTATGTTTCATCATGATTACCCAAGTCATCCTTGAGTAATCATCGAGTAACGACATAAAAAATTTGTGACCGCCTAAAGACTCAACGCAAAACGGACTCCAACAGTCTGAATGGATGTAATCCAGCGTGCCCTTTGTTCGGTGAACCGCCTTTGGGAACTTGCTGCGATGTAGCTTCCCAAAGACACAATGCTCACAAAACTCAAGGCTCTTGATCTTGTGACCACCAAGAAGATCTTCCTTTGACAGAATCTGCAACCCTCTTTCACCCATGTGACCAAGTCTCATATGCCATAATTTGGTCAAATCATCCCGGTGAACTTCAGATGACGCAACAGCTGCAGAACCAGCACCTGTTGAACCTTGCAAAAAGTACAAAGTTCCTTGTTTGACGCCCTTAAGTATCACATTAGAGCCCCTGCAGACATGCATAACTCCACCTTCACCCTTGAAGCTGAACCCCTTACTATCCAGCAAGCTCAGGGATATCAGATTCTTTGTCATTAGTGGAACATGTCTGACATTGTGCAATGTGCAGAATTTACCATCATGCATCTGAATCTTGATCGAGCCTATTCCAACCGCCTTGCAGACCGAGCTGTTTGCCATAGAGACATTTCCCCCGTCTATCTGCTCATAGGTTGAAAACCACTCTCTCCTTGGACATATATGGTAGGATGCCCCAGAGTCAAGGACCCACACATCAGCATGATGTGTGTGTTCGTCTGCAACTAGAGCGATGTCCTCTTCGGAATTGGTGCCATCCACCGCTACCGCAGCAGATCTAGATCCAGGTTTCTGCTCCAGCGGTTGCTTTCTCTTCTTCGGGCATTCATTCTTCCAATGCCCTTTCTCCTTGCAGTAGTTACAAATATCATTTGCTTTTGGACCCTTGGAACCCGGCTTCTTGAATTTCTTCTTGCCCAATTGTCCATGTCCCTTGCTTCCACTAGCTATCAATCCAGCGGCCTGATTGTCTGTCCCTGCTCCGGTCGCCTTATGGCGTAGCTCTCTGGTATGGAGAGATAACCTTACCACTTCCAGAGAAACGGTATCTTTCCCAATAATGAAAGATTGTACGAAATTCTCATACGACAATGGTAGTGAAACCAACAGAATTAAGGCAGCATCTTCATCCTCTACCTTAACATCAATATTACGCAACTCTAAAAGAATTGTATTTAATTTATCCAGATGGTCTCTAAGAGGTGTACCTTCCTGCATTCGTAGACCGAACAAACGTTGCTTCAGAAGCAACTTGTTGGTTAAAGACTTTGTCATGTATAGACTTTCTAGCTTCAACCGCAGACCAGCGGCAGTTTCTTCATCTGCGACCTCAGTGATGACATCATCTGCAAGACACAACATGATAGTCGAATGTGCCTTCTCCTCCAAGGCAGCCAACTCAGCATCGTCAGCCCTGACTTCCTTTGATAATGGCATCCATAAGCCTTGTTGTTTCAACAAAGCTCGCATCTTGATTTGCCATAAACTAAAGTTGTTCCTCCCCGTGAATTTGTCAATCTTTACGTTCAACGCAGACATCTTTCTCACCAGATTACAAACCTCGATTACCCCGAGCTCTGATACCAGTTTATTATGACGGATGTAAGAGAGATAACAAAATAAAGAAACGACACACAGATTTAACTTGGTTCACCAACAATGTGTTGGCTACGTCCACCTAACAAAGAGAGGAGAGTTTTTACTGATTTAGGAGAGAGATTACAGAGGTATTTTCCAGGTGACTACAATGCTATGAATGCCTTACAAATGAACCTATTTATAGGAAAGATGGCAGCCACCTTGGCTGCCTTAAACATGTGGGAAGTGAGCTGTCGACAGCTGGCCCACCTCACCAACTAGCCACCCACTTGCCCACTTGTCAAGGCCACCTTCCCATTGTAAAAACAGAATGTTTGACTAACTTCCTAAACTTAAGGAGAAGTGGGAAAATGTAAAAACAAAATGTTTGACTAACTTCCTAAACATAAGGAGAAGTGGGAAAATGGAAAAACAGAATGTTGACTAACTTCCCACTACTTGCCCACCTCACCAACTGGAATTCAAGGCATTCTAACAGATGACCCTACTCACGGTTCGAGTTAAAGGTATCCATGAAAACCTATGTTACTCAAGAATTAATGCCAATCACCCTAACGGAGGCATAGCGACCAAACTTAGCCTCATTAGGTTACTTTAACAATCATGGTGATCTGTAGGTTATTTTACCTAATATGGCAGACCTTAATATATTCTACTCTAACTTAAGGCATGTTAAACTAAACAGGTTATGATTAGACCATGGTTAGGAATTGCCAATAACTGTTCATTTAGTTTAAAAGAGCAAGCAGATATTCAGTCATAATGTTAATTTAGCAGGTGACCTTTCCGGAAAATGAGCATAACTTCAACATGCAAAACATATATAACATAGCAATCATAGTTTAGTATTCAAATTATTATTTAGACGAACACAACACAAAGATATACAGAGAGGATATAGAGGACCACCACCATAAAGTATTCACCCTTTATCAGGTCAGCCGGCAGAGCGACTACTTGTATACTCTAGGTTTGTCGACCTGACTCTAATCAACAAAACCTTCAAAGAACACTTCCTTAGACTAGTAGCGATTGCTTTACCTTACATCCTAGGCTTAAGCAATGCCCTGTTGATTAACTATTCTCTCACCTAATGCTCTCTTAGGATCTCCTGAAGAAATCTCAGGTATTCTATGAATACAAAAAATGAACACTATCTGATGCGTTCCGGTTGATATGCTAAATATGTGTTATTTTACCCTATGTTGATTATGAATAATTAAGGACTGTGATTGACTAATTGTCACATTTAGTCTCTATGGTGTCACTTAATCAGCCAGAACCTAAGGCAGAGTACCTATCGTATAGCTAGTCTGTTGGAAAGTATCTACGATTTTATTAAATAAATATCGTACTCCCAAGGAAGTGGTAACGGCTTAGTAGTAACTAGCCCTTATTCCTAACTCTTATCTTATAATCCAGTTATGCAATCTTCATCAATAACTTTGATGAGAGGGTGATTCATTCTCCACTAGGTTTAAGTCTAACCAAACCTGAAAGTATTTTATAGATGAGATCTTGATTTTATGTTATACTGTTACTATACGTTGATTGACCTATATTCGAGTATTTTAGACATGTCTTGGCCTGGATTGCAACTATGTTATTGAGTTTCTACGCTACCTCCCCATCGTTAAGGGTAACGGCCCTACTCACGGCTCAGACTAAAGTCAGCAATGACCGCCCTATGTCACTTCGGGGATCATACTGCTCGTCTCATAACAACCGACATAAAACTCTACTCAGCCTACCTAGACTACTTTCAACCAACAGGGTGTTCCACAGATTATTTTATCTAGTATGGCAGACACCAATACTAATTGATGCTTGTTAAACTAAACAGGTTATGAATAGACCGTGGTTAGGAATTGTCTATAACCCTAATTTCAGTTTAAAAGAACGGCAATAGACATGCAGACATAATGGATATTTAAGTAGGTGGCCATTTCTAGAAAAACATAATAACTTCAACATATATTACAAATATTCATAATAATCATAATCTGGTATTCAAAACTGTTATTTGGACAAACACAATAACAACATATAAGAGAGGGACAGGGGGACCGATGCCATAAAGAAATCACCCTTTACGAAGTCTCGCCGATGGAGTGTACTGTTGTATATGCCGTATTGCTTGACCCGACTCTGCTCGCCAGAACCATCGGAGGACGCTTCCTCAGCCTAGTAACTGGGCTTTACCTTAATACCCAGCTTAAGCCCAACCGTGTGGACTGACTCTTCGAACGCCTAGAGCCCTCTTAGGATCTCCTAACGAAATCCCGGGTATTCTATGAATACCAAAAATGAACCTATCTATAGAAGCCTAAGATCTGAGGCTATTTCTCAGAAACTAAAGCAAAACACTACCAAGAAAGAAAACTGAGATCCGAGTCTCTGAGTGAGTTGTGTACTAGAGAAGTGTACACTGGAAACCACTTAATGACTCAGATTGAGTGGAGAGGAATGATTTCAACTGCTGGTGGCCTAGGGTATTTATAGCAGCTTCCCGGGGTGAATGTTCATAAAAAATTCGATGTGGGACTTGATCTGGGGGTTCGGGATGCCCGTCCCAGATTTGGACGCCCGTCCTGGTCTATTGACCAAGTCGGGATGCCCTTCCCGAGTCCTGGACGCCCGTCCCGGTGCTTTGACTGGGTCGGGACGCCCGTCCTAAGCCTTTGACCAAGTCAGCATTTCCAAAAATTGCGTTTTACCCCAAAATTTGCTGTTTTCGTCTACTTTTCACCTAACACTTCCAAAATCATAAAAACTTTGAAATTAAGTAAATAATAAACAATTAAGATCAATTTACCCTCAATTTCACCCTAAATCATATATAAAAACATGCTAAAAAGGTGATACGATTTTCGCGTATTAGATAACCCCATACTTAGCTTTTTGCTTGTCCTCAAGCAAAGTCTACCTGAAGTTAGTGATTCTAAATCATAGTGCAGTCACTTAAATTCCTAGTAAGGTTTTTATTCCAAAACTTTATTCAGACAATTCTTAACACATGTCTGATTGGTCAGGTTGCTATGACAAGGTCTCAAATGTCTCTAGCAGATTGTTAGGGTTGAGCAGAAAGTAACTTAACAACTAGGTTGAACTTTTCTCTTAGTCATAAGGTCTTCCTGATGTGTAGTGTGTGTAAACTCTTGTCTTAACTGTTACCAGATAACACTTCGACCTATTGCTAGACACACTGACAACAGATAACTCTCTGAGTTCTGAGCTTTGGTGATCAGATTCTATTTAGCATTTATTGATTTCTTTCGTTTATAGATTTTCTAGGGTATTTGAGTCTGCTTAGAACACGTCAACTTCAACTACCCATGTAGCGAGTCCCACTCCGATGACTCCCAGATCTACACGACCTTAGGGCATCAGGCTTTAAGTTCCCCGAAGGAGTAGTGCTCGAGTAGCGAAGGCCGCTGGCAAAAGCAAAAAGCTTTAAGTTTCCTTTCTTTTGCTTTTGTTTTTCTTGTTCTATGTGTATAAACGATTCATATGTCATACAGCCCAAACATGTTTATACACATAGAACAAGAAAAACAAAAGCAAAAGAAAGGAAAGGAAGGAAGGAGAGAGAGACTAAGAACCCGGCGGGTCGTCGTCCAATGGACCTAAGTCTGTTGTAAAGTCAAACTCGAAGTTTTCCGCCAGTCGGGATGTATGCTGATGTATCTCCTCAATCCTGCTGGTGTTCATGGCGATCCTGTTATCCATCATCGCCAGCCGTCTGTCAATCCTGTCCATGTCTCGACTGTATCGGGCCGATAGTTCTGCCAATCCGTGCGACATGTGTCGTTCGAAGGCAGTACGTGGCACGAACGTCTCGTACAGAGGGATATGCGCTGGAAATGCTTCCGATACCGATGCCTGTCCTGGCTGCTCCGTGTGGATGGTGTAGCGGCCATTTGCATCTCCGACAACCATTCCCATGTTCCGTAGAATGGTAAGATCAGTGGGAACGATGGTCGGGGCGACCAGGGTCAGCTCCGAGCCCTCTATGTCCAACTCTAGGTAGCGGGCTAGCCTGGTGATGTACGGTCCGAGCCCCAGACACTATTTCCTGGTGTCTGTAGTGAATCCTCGCATGACGACCGTGATGAGTCTAGCCATCTCTACCGTAGATCCCATGTGCATGTTGCCCAGAAGGAATGTCTCCATCCGGGTGACAGTTCCGGGAGCCGTCCGTTGTCCTGATAATGTATGTGCAATGATAGCGTGCAGGTAACGAAGAGTAGGATAAATACCTGTGGCTTTTGCAAAGCCATGCTGGTATGGGACACCCGTCATGCAGATCTGAGCCCAAGCAGTGGAGACGTCTGCAGACGTGAAGTCTCGAACTGATGTGGTGTATGCGGGCGTATCCAGCTCATCTCTCTGCCAGATACCTAAGGTGCGCCGAACTCGGCCATGCTCATCGACCGATCTATTCCGCCAAGCGGAATGTGATCTACTCCTGGTGGCATGTAAAAGATGCATAGAACTCACATACCAGCTCCAGGTATGTGGGCTCTGTGACGATGAATACTCGACTGTAAGGTGGCACGTCGAGTATGCGTCTGACTTCCGGCTCTACTCCTAGCGTCTGTACTACTGCCCAATTCTGCTCGTCAGTATCGTATGCCCGATGTACCCAAGGCATCTTTCTTGGTATGCTGTGCTGGAGGGAAACAGCATAAAAGGATGTGCCACTAAGGTAACTGTCATGGTAGATGTGGTACGAGCACGTTTGGGAGCCATTAAGAACGTACGAGAGAGTTTAGGTGGGAAGGAAATCTTTAAACTCAAATTCTGGAGGTGAATTTGAATTCAGGAGGATGAAATTAGGTTAGGGAAGGATTTTAAATTTTTTGGCGGGAAAATCGAATTTTGGAGGGAAATTCGAATTTTTGAGTGAAGTTTAAAATTCAAATTTTGGAGGGAAAGTTGAATTTTTAAACTTTGGGGAGTTTGCCAAAAATTTGTAGAAAGAAGGTAGAGAGAAATATTTTTAGAGAGATGAATTTTTTGGTTGTAGATTTGAGAGAAAATGAAAAAAAATGAATTTTTATAGAGGGGGCGGCCTTCGGGACGCCCGTCCCGGAGGCAGGACTCCCGTCCCGCTGGACGCCCGTCCCGGGTTGCTTCAAGACGCGTGCCAATTCCAAAAAATAAATTTTTTTTTCTTAATTCCCTGCAAAGCTCAAGATACCAAAAATAATCATAATTTTTAACAAGTCTTCATGTTTATCCAATCAAGTTCATGTTTATGCAAAAGATTCCTCAGTCTTTTTCGAAAATCATGACTACCCTAATTTTATCCCAATCCAGCAAGTATTTCAGTAAAACAAAAACTGAGTTTGTACAATTTAATTAGTGAAAAATAAACTGTATTTGCAAAACTTTTGTTTTTCATAGAAATTTGAAAATAAAATGTCTGGAGAAAATTGTTGAATATAAAGGACCCTTTTAAAAAGTTTGAAAATAGAAGAATATGGGTCAATTATTCAGGTTTAGTTCAAACAATTTATTTGCTGAGAAAAAAAAAGTAAAAGAATCTTCCCTTTTTCAACGACCCTTATCTCTGATCTCCTGTAGCTCTGTTCGAATGCTTCGCATTTCTATGCGTATAGCTCTCATCTCATCCCTCTGCCTGCTCTACTCACTGCGTAAGTCAGCCATCTCCCGGAGTAGTTGTGCACCTTGGTTCTCTTGAAGACTGACCGTGGCTCTGAGTCGGTCCACGTTAGTTGTGATATTCAGACTGAGTTGGTCTAAATGACACAATATGCTGGCAATTCATTGGTCCATCTCATAGACCGTTTGAGCCAACGTATCTATCTGCACGGACAACATTGAATGATAACCGTTAGTACTCCCCCCGGATGAAGGGGTGCGCTCGTTAGGTGTTGGGGTGTATGCAGGAGATGTTGGTGAATTTTGGGTTTGGTCAGTGGGTGGTGGATTTATAGGAACTCTCTGGGCATGAGGGTGAACTGGAGATCTCTGGGGTTCTTCTCTAGGAGGGAAAGTATCCTCAGAAGGATCTTCTTCTGTGGGACTAGGCTCACGGGCATTCAGGAATCTCCTTACTAGGTCACTTGCATCTAGGCTTGAGTTTACTTCTACCGATTGTGAAGGAAGAGTCCCTCGTGGTATTTCTGGTGCAGGCCTAGATGGTCCTTCTGGCTTTGTCTTCTTTGGTCCTGGAGTATCAGGGATTTCAGTTTTCTTTGCCTGGTTAGTAGTTGCTCTTGTTCTCTTCATCTCTGAGTGCAACGTTTGGTTAGAAATAAAAAATAACAAAAGTAGGAAAGTAAAATAAGAAAGCAAGAAAAATATTTTTAGGGATTTTGAATTTTATTTAGAAAGCAGGTAAATTTCCTCAATATGGTTTTAGAATAATTTTCTAAAATTTGATTATCCTAAGTGTCTTAATTTCAGATATTGTCTAAAATTAATTAGTTATGATAATCCTATATTTAGGAAAGTGATTGCCTAACTAGCATAAGATAAGTGTAAATCAAAAGTCTAGGTTACTACTGCTACCTATCATAAGTTTCTAGAATTGTGGCCAATAATCCTAAATTCATTATGATATTTCCCCGGCAACGGCGCCAAAAATCTGATGTGTTCCGGTTGATATGCTAAATATGTGTTATTTTACCCTATGTTGATTATGAATAATTAAGGACTGTGATTGACTAATTGTCACATTTAGTCTCTATGGTGTCACTTAATCAGCCAGAACCTAAGGCAGAGTACCTATCGTATAGCTAGTCTGTTGGAAAGTATCTACGATTTTATTAAATAAATATCGTACTCCCAGGGAAGTGGTAACGGCTTAGTAGTAACTAGCCCTTATTCCTAACTCTTATCTTATAATCCAGTTATGCAATCTTCATCAATAACTTTGATGAGAGGATGATTCATTCTCCACTAGGTTTAAGTCTAACCAAACCTGAAAGTGTTTTATAGATGAGATCCTGATTTTATGTTATACTGTTACTATACGTTGATAGACCTATATTCGAGTATTTTAGACATGTCTTGGCCTGAATTGCAACTATGTTCTGTGTCTACAGGTTACCACATCTGAGTTTCTACGCTACGGCCCCATCGTTAAGGGTAACGGCCCTACTCACGGCTCGGACTAAAGTCAGCAATGACCGCCCTATGTCACTTCGGGGATCATACTGCTCGTCTCATAACAGCCGACATAAAACTCTACTCAGCCTACCTAGACTACTTTCAACCAACAGGGTGTTTCGCAGATTATTTTATCTAGTATGGCAGACACCAATACTAATTGATGCCTGTTAAACTAAACAGGTTATGAATAGACCGTGGTTAGGAATTGTCTATAACCCTAATTTCAGTTTAAAAGAACGGCAATAGACATGCAGACATAATGGATATTTAAGCAGGTGGCCATTTCTAGAAAAACATAATAACTTCAACATATATGACAAATATTCATAATAATCATAATCTGGTATTCAAAACTGTTATTTGGACAAACACAATAACAACATATAAGAGAGGGACAGTGGCACCGATGCCTTAAAGAAATCACCCTTTACGAAGTCTCGCCGATGGAGCGTACTGCTGTATATGCCGTATTGCTTGACCCGACTCTGCTCGCCAGAACCATCGGAGGACGCTTCCTCAGCCTAGTAACTGGGCTTTACCTTAATACCCAACTTAAGCCCAGCCCTGTGGACTGACTCTTCGAACGCCTAGAGCCCTCTTAGGATCTCCTAACGTAATCCCGGGTATTCTATGAATACCAGAAACGAACCTATCTATAGAAGCCTAAGATCTGAGACTATTTCTCAGAAACTAAAACAAAACACTAAAAGAAAGAAAACTGAGATCCGAGTCTCTGAGTGAGTTGTGTACTAGAGAAGTGTACACTGGAAACCACTTAAGGACTCAGATCGAGTGGAGAGGAATGATTTCAACTGCTGGAGGCCTGGGGTATTTATAGCAGCTTCCCGGGGTGATTTTTCATCAAAAATTCGATGTGGGACTTGATCTGGGGGGTTCGCGACGCCCGTCCTGGTCTGTTGACCAAGTCGGGACGCCCGTCCCGAGTCCTGGATGCCCGTCGCGAGTCCTGGACGCCCGTCCCGGTGCTTTGACTGGGTCGGGACGCCCGTCCCGGATTAGGGACGCTTGTCCTAAGCCTTTGACCAAGTCAGCATTTCCAAAAATTGCGTTTTTGCCCCAAAATTTGCTGTTTTCGTCTACTTTTCACATGACACTTCCAAAATCATAAAAAGTGTGAAATTAAGTAAATAATAAACAATTAAGATCAATTTACCCTCAATTTCACCCTAAATCATATATAAAAACATGCTAAAAAAGTGATACGATTTTCGCGTATCACTATTTAATCGAATTCTCAAAATTTGAGATAAACACTCAAAAACAGAGAAAATGAGACACTCGAAGTTGCTAAATGACTTGTATTGAGTGTTGAGGGATGCTTCCAACAGTTGGATTTCCGATGAGGGACTCAGCTTTGGTGCTTGGGACGCTAGTCCTGAGTGTTTGACAGGGTTAGGGCGCCCGTCCAACCTTGGGGACACCCTCCCCGAGTGGTGTGATTCCGACTGATATGCTAAAAGTAGGTTTTATTTACCCTATATCGATTATGAATAACTAAGGACTTAGAATTACTAATTGTCACATTTAGCATCTATGTTGTCACTTAATCAATCAGAATTTAAGGCAGAGTACCTATCGTGTAGCTAGTCTGTTGGAAAGTACCTACGATTTTAATTTAAGAATTTTATCGTACTCCTAGGGAAGTGGTAACGGCTTAGTAGTAACTATCCTTTTACCCTAACTCTTATTTTATTATCCAGTTATGCAATCGTTCATCAAAATCTTTGATGAGAGGTTGATTCACTCTACACTAGGTTCAAGTTTACTTAAGCCTACAAAAGTGTTTTACAAGTAGTGTTCTGATATATGTTATATTGTTCCTACATGTTGATTGACCTATCTTCGAGTATTTTAGATATATCTTGGTCTAGATTGCAATTATGTACTGATTCTACTTGTGTACCACATCTGAGTTATCTAATAAACCGCCCCATCGCCATTGACGGCCCTACTCATGGTTCGAGCTAAAGGCATCCATGAAAGTCCTATGTCACTCAAGAGGTCATGCCGCTTGCTCTAATGCCGGCATAAACACACGAACTCAGCCTACTTAGACTACTTCAACAAACATGGTGATCTATAGGTTATTTTATCTAATATGGCAGACCTTAATGCTTCCATCCTCACACAAAGCCCTAAATTAAGGCCTGATAAACTAGACAGGTTATGATTAGAACGTGGTTAGGAGTTGTCTATAACCGTTCATCTAATTTAAAAGAGTAAATAGATATGTAGTCATAATGTTAGTTAAGCTGGTGACCTTTCCAGGAAAATGTAAACATCTTCAACATGCATAACACATATTCATAGTGATGCGTTCCGATTGGTATGCTAAAAGATAGGCTTTATTTAACTATGCCGATTATGAGTAATTAAGGACTTAGTCTTACTAACTGTCACTTTAGCATTCAATTGTTGTCACTTAATCAATCAGAACCTAAGGCGGAGTACCTATCGTGTAGCTAGTTCTTGGAAAGTATCTACGATTTTAATTTATTAATATTGTACTCCCAGGGAACTGGTAACGGCTTAGTAGTAACTATCCCTTAATCCTAACATTCATCTTATTTATATAATCAGACAATCGATAATCAATACTTTGAGATTGATTGGTGATCCCAATCACCCATAACAAGTAAATAACATTCAAGAGTAGACAGGCATTCATCAATTTAAGCTTAGTTATTACAATTTGTTTGACCTTATCTTCGAACATTTTAGATATATCTTGATCTCTAAGGCAATTATGAAATGTAACTGATGCGATTCCGGTTGACATGCTAAATAGGTGTTATTTTACCCTATGTTGATTATGAGTAATTAAGGACTGTGATTGACTAATTGTCATATTTAGTCTCTATGGTATCACTTAATCAGCTAAAACCTAAGGCAGAGTACCTATCGTGTAGCTAGTCTGTTGGAAAGTATCTACGATTTTATTAAGTTAATTATCGTACTCCCAGGGAAGTGGCAACGGCTTAGTAGTAACTAGCCTTTTATCCTAACTCCTATCTTATGGTCCAGTTATGCAATCTTCATCAAATACTTTGATGAGAGGGTGATTCATTCTCCACTAGGTTTAAGTCTAATTAATCCTAGAAGTGTTTTATAGATGAGTCCTGATTCTATGTTATACTGTTCCTATACGTTGATTGACCTATATTCAAGTATTTTAGACATGTCTTGGCCTGGATTGCAACTATGTTCTGTGTGTAAAGGTTACCACATCTGAGTCTCTATGCTACCGCCCCATCGCCAAGGTAAACGGCCCTACTCACGGCTCGGACTAAAGTCAACAATCAACGCCCTATGTCACTTTGGGGATCATACCGCTCGTCTCATAACCGCCGGCATAAAACTCTACTCAGCCTACCTAGACTACTTTCAACCAACAGGGTGTTCCGCAGATTATTTATCTAGTATGGCAGACACCAATACTAATTGATGTCTGTTAAACTAAACAGGTTATGAATAGACCGTGGTTAGGAATTGTCTATAACCTTAAAATTTAGTTTAAAAGAACGGCAATAGACATGCAGACATAATGGATATTTAAGCAGGTGGCCATTTCTAGAAAAACATAATATCTTCAACATATATCACAAATATTCATAAAAACATAATCTGGTATTCAAATCAGTATTTGGGCAAACACAGTAACAACATATAAAGAGAGGACATGGGGGACTGATGCCATAAAGAAATCACCCTTTACATAGTCACGTCGTTGGAGCGTACTGCTATATATGCCTTACTGCTTGACCCGACTCTGCTCGTCAGAACCTTCGGAGGACACTTCCTCAGCCTAGTAACTGAGCTTTACTTAACAACCTGGCTTAAGCCCAGCCCTGTGGACTGACTCTTCGAACGCCTCGAGCCCTCTTAGGATCTCCTAACGAAATCCCGGGTATTCTATGAATACCAAAAACGAACCTATCTATGTAATCCTAAGATATGAGACTATTTCTCAGAAACTAAAACAAAAAACTAACAAGAAAGAAAACTGAGATCCGAATCTCTGAGTGAGTTGTGTACTAGAGAAGTGTACACTAGAAACCACTTAATGACTCAGATCGAGTGGAGAGGAATGAATTCAAGTGCTGGAGGCCTGGGGTATTTATAGCAGCTTCCCGGGGTGATTTTTCATCAAAAATTCGATGTGGGACTGGTTCTGGGGGTTCGGGATGCCCGTCCCGGATTGGGAAGCCCGTCCTGATCTGTTGACCAGGTCGGGACGCCCGTCCTGACCCTTTGACCAAGTCAACATTTCCAAAAATTGCGTTTTTGCCCCAAAATTTGCTGTTTTCGTCTACTTTTCACCTGACACTTCCAAAATCATAAAAACCGTGAAATTGAGTAAATAACAAACAATTAAAATCAATTTGCCCTCAATTTCACCCAAAATCATACATAAAAACATGCTAAAAAGTGATACGATTTTCGCTTATCATATAACCCCACACTTAGCTTTTTGCTTGTCCTCAAGCAAAGTCTACCTGAAGTTAGTGATTCTAAACCGTAGTGCAGTCACTTAAATTCCTAGTCATGTTTTTATTCCAAAAATGCTTCAGACAAGTCTTAACACAGGTCTGGCTAATTAGGTTGCTATGACAAGGTCTCAGATGTTTTTAGTAGCTTCTTATGATCAGGCAGAAAACAAATCAACAACTAGGTTGAACTTTTTTCTTAGTCACAGGGTCTTCCTGATGTGTAGTGTGTGTACTAGTCTAGACCAGATAGTCAACACAATGTATTCTTGTCTTAACTACTACCAGATAACACTTCGACCCATCGCTAGACATATTAACAGCAGACAACTTTTTGAGTTCTGAGCTTTGGTGATCAGATTTTTAATGTTTTAGCATTTAGTTATTTTCTTTATAGATTCAGGGTATTTTGAGTCTGCTTAGGACACGTCAACTTCAACTACCCATGTAGCGAGTCCCACTCCGATGACTCCCAGATCTACACGACCTTAGGGCATCAGGCTTTAAGTTCCCCGAAGGAGTGGTACTCGAGTAGCGAAGGCCGCTGGCAAACTACCCTCATTTGATTAACTTTCTTTTGTTTCTTTTCACTTTTAGCTCAGAGTCTCATCTAGTCATTCTAACTGCCAATATATCCACAACTGGCAAAGTTTTGAAAAGGCAATTGGCTGAGGTCTCTAATCCAGACAAAGTTGTGCTCAGTTATCAGGAATTCCCTATTCCTAATCAATTAGTTCAGCAATAGTCATCAATTATCTCCTATTAACCATAACATACTACCTACATATCATAGACATAAGCAATTGTTTAACCAAGCATACTGCATTTAGATGTCTGAAAGACGGAAAAATTTTGAAATTTTTTTGGAAGGGTGTGAAAATATGGGGAAAACAAGCAAAAGCATGCAAAAATTTTCTCAGACTACTACAGTGCACCGTGCACTGCTACCCCACACTTAAGTCTGACATTGTCCTCAGTGTTTATGCATATCTAAACTACCCCACACTTATTTGAAGACAAGAAGAAATGAAAACAAAATAGAAAACTCTTACCCCACACTTATTTGACTAACTAAGGGTAAGAGAGAAAATAAAGCAACAAAACAAGAAGGATAGCAAAACAGAACACAAAACAAATAAAATAAAAGGAATATGAGGATTAGAAAAACTCCCTTCATGTCGCGAGCAGAAGGGTCTTCTCTGATCTGTCAATTGGCTCTTCACCTTAGCCATGTGCTATTGCTGAGGTGTTCTTGACTCTGCAAGCTCTAGATATTGGAATGGATGACGTCAGCTCCGATCCTTCATTGTCGAGCTCCAGGTAATGCATATCCATTTGAGGAATGGCTCGAGCCTCAAGGACTGTTTCCTCGACTCATTTTCCAAGTTTCTCGTAATCGTAGCACGTGTCCAGAAGGAACGTGTCTAGGAATGAGACTTCTTTGGATTGGTGTGCCTACCTGCCAATGTCAGTGAAGGTATTGCATGCAAGTCTCGAATGGAAGAAAAGATACCTGAAGTTTTGGCGAAGCTGTAGTGGTAGGGGGCTCCAGTTGTGTAGATCTGGTCCCAAGTATTTGAGACTTCCTCGAGGAAGTTTCTCACAGCTGATTGGTATGCAGGGGATGCAAGCTCCTCCATTGCTATGCTCTTGATACAATGCCAAATTCTTCTATATCCTTCGACCGTTCGATACCACTTGGTATATCACTTGCTTGCACTGGTCTGGATTTAATTGTTGCCAGTATCTCATCTATTGCTTCTGCGAGTAGGGGTTTTGCTGTGGTGGTGTCTTTTGAAAGTTTCCAGCTTTCGAATTATTCCTCAGCTAAATCCCGTACGATTCCTCTAGTTGGGATTGTATGCATTTCCCATTGGAGCAGCATTCTGCAGTAACCTACTCCTACCTCTTTTTGGAATGGTCAGTCATTCCCATAGCAATCTCTGCTAAAGTGTGGTACTTAGCAGACTTCACAGATTTGATACACAGGCTGAACATTTCTTCCTAAGACATCGACACTCTGAATCTGGAAAACAACTAGAATCTGCACATGACTTTAACATCATTAGTAGGTAATGCCTGTGGTTCAGGCTATTTTCGAAAAGTGTTCCACGACTACTATGATGTAATTATTTTCAAAGGAAAGAAAAAGAAAGGATTTAATGAATACCTCCAGATATCAAAACGATTGTAAAACTTTGTGTAACTTGTTGGGGTAGATGATCTCTAAAGGATGTGTTACTTGTTATTTGGCAAGCATCGCAAGACTGTATCAGAGATACAAAAATCCTTGAATATAGTAGGTCAACAAGATCCTGCTTTCAACACTTTCCGGACAGTGTTGATAGCCATCAATTGGTTTCCCGTAGATTCTTTAGGGTAATGCTCCAAAATCTTGTGTCCTTCATCTTCTGAGACACCTCTTCTGATCAACTGATCTGCAAAAATTTGAAATAGAAGAGAAACTGCCCAGTAGTAATATTTCAAATCAGCAAAGAATTTCTTCTTTTGCTGATAAGTCATATCACTTGAAACTTATTCAGTGACTAGATAATTTGCAATAAACCACATATGAGAATTATTATACATAGCAAACAATGCAAATAAGTTTTCATCCAAAAATTTATCAGTATTATACTAGCCTCTAACTCGGGGTTTTCTAATCTAGACAAATGGTTTGCTTTCTAGATTGTCAACCCTTTTTCTTATCCCTTCATTCTATATCAAGTTCAAGTAACAATAAAACCTAGCTTAATCAAGTATGGGTCAGCATTAGTTTTATTGAACACAGATATCTTGGAGTGATCAGTGTCACCTATTGTTTTTAGACAAGACTAGATAAGATCAGAATTTATCATGCATGAACTTTCTTATCATGTTTCCGTCCTAAAACAATTCGTACTACATCATTACATCACATATTATTCAAAAAGCATATTTCAATCAGGTGATGCCATAATAGGTGCAGTATTTCCTTTTGGTTTAAAAGTTCTCATGCAATTATCAGCAAAACAAAAGGAACATCCTTTTTTCAATAGAACATTCAAAGGTCTGGCTATTAAGGAAAAACTATTTCATAACTCATCCTAATAAGGCCGGCATGACTCTAAGAAAATTCTAAAATAGAGTTTCTTCCCGATAAAAATCTAAGCCAACATTTTACAACTCAGAAGAAAATATATTTTATCCTCATTTCCATTTTTATTTCTTCGAAATTAAATAAAGGAAGAAAAACACGAAAAAGAGCAACTAAGAAAACAACTAAAAAAAACAAGAGATAGGGAAAGGGAACAACTCACCGTTGAGCAAGAAAGATACATTCTTTTTGGGATTTTAAATTTTTAACATTTTTTTCTTTTTATGTTTAATTTAGAAAGCAGGTAAATTTCCTTAATATGGTTTTAGAATAACTTTCTAAAATTTGATTATCCTAAGTGTCTTAATTTCAGATATTATCTAAAATTAATTAGTTATGATAACCCTATATTTCGGAAATTGATTGTCTAACTAGTATAAGATAAGTGTAATTCAAAAGTCTAGGTTACTACCGTTACCTATCATAAGTTTCTAGAATTGTGGCCAATAATCCTAAATTCATTATGATATTTCCCCGGCAACGGCGCCAAAAATCTGATGCGATTCCGGTTGACGTGCTAAATAGGTGTTATTTTACCCTATGTTGATTATGAGTAATTAAGGATTGTGATTGACTAATTGTCACATTTAGTCTCTATGGTGTCACTTAATCAGCCAGAACCTAAGGCAGAGTACCTATCGTGTAGCTAGTCTGTTGGAAAGTATCTACGATTTTATTAAGTTAATTATCGTACTCCCAGGGAAGTGACAACGGCTTAGTAGTAACTAGCCTTTTATCCTAACTCCTATCTTATGGTCCAGTTATGCAATCTTCATCAAATACTTTGATGAGAGGGTGATTCATTCTCCACTAGGTTTAAGTCTAATTAATCCTAGAAGTGTTTTTAGAGAGTCCTGATTCTATGTTATACTGTTCCTATACGTTGATTGACCTATATTCGAGTATTTTAGACATGTCTTGGCCTGGATTGCAACTATGTTCTGTGTCTAAAGGTTACCACATCTGAGTCTCTATGCTACCGCCCCATCGCCAAGGTAAACTGCCCTACTCACGGCTCGGACTAAAGTCAGCAATGAACGCCCTATGTCACTTTGGGGATCATACCGCTCGTCTCATAACCGCCGGCATAAAACTCTACTCATCCTACCTAGACTACTTTCAACCAACAGGGTGTTCCGCAGATTATTTTATCTAGTATGGCAGACACCAATACTAATTGATGTCTGTTAAACTAAACAGGTTATGAATAGACCGTGGTTAGGAATTGTCTATAACCTTAAAATTCAGTTTAAAAGAACTGCAATAGACATGCAGACATAATGGATATTTAAGTAGGTGGCCATTTCTAGAAAAACATAATATCTTCAACATATATCACAAATATTCATAAAAACATAATCTAGTATTCAAATCAGTAGTTGGGCAAACACAGTAACAACATATAAAGAGAGGGACAGGGGGGACTGATGCCATAAAGAAATCACCCTTTACGTAGTCACGCCGTTGGAGCGTACTGCTACATATGCCTTACTGTTTGACCCGACTCTGCTCGTCAGAACCTTCGGAGGACGCTTCCTCAGCCTAGTAACTGGGCTTTACTTAACAACACAGCTTAAGCCCAGCCTGTGGACTGACTCTTCGAACGCCTCGAGCCCTCTTAGGATCTCCTAACGAAATCCCGGGTATTCTATGAATACCAAAAACGAACCTATCTATGTAATCCTAAGATCTGAGACTATTTCTCAGAAACTAAAACAAAACACTAATAAGAAAGAAAACTGAGATCCGAGTCTCTGAGTGAGTTGTGTACTAGAGAAGTGTACACTAGAAACCACTTAATGACTCAGATCGAGTGGAGAGGAATGAATTCAACTGCTGGAGGCCTAGGGTATTTATAGAAGCTTCCCAGGGTGATTTTTCATCAAAAATTCGATGTGGGACTGGTTCTGGGGGTTCAGGACGCCCATCCTGATCTGTTGACTAGGTCGGGACGCCCGTCCTGAGTCCTGGATGCCCGTCCTGGGTTCGGGACGCCCGTCAAGACCCTTTGACCAAGTCAACATTTCCAAAAATTGCGTTTTGCCCCAAAATTTGTTGTTTTCGTCTACTTTTCACCTGACACTTCCAAAATCATAAAAACCGTGAAATTGAGTAAATAACAAACAATTAAGATCAAGTTACCCTCAATTTCACCCGAAATCATACATAAAAACATGCTAAAAAAGTGATACGATTTTCGCGTATCAGTAACCATCTATTTACCATATCCGAGTTATCTGGTGTATTCACCCCTACCTTGGGATGATCCTTCTCATCTATCGGATTAAAGTATCCATGAACGGTCCCCTATGTCACTTCGGTATCATGTCACTTAACCCTAGGATTGGCCTAGCGTACAAACTCAGCTTTATTAGGGTACTCTAACGAACATGGTGATCTATTTTGTTATTTCTTCGTAATCTGGCAGACCTTTTATAGTCTGTTAAACTTAACCGGTTATGATTCAGACCTTGGTTAGGAGTTGTCTATAACCCTAGTTTAATTTAAAAGGACACGAGAGTTCAACATTTATAATGATAATTCTAGCTCTATGATCTTCCCGGGAAAATGAACAGTATCTCAAATTGTAAAACATGTATGATAATGAATTCAGTATCAAATTAATATTCAGATAAAACAATTAGTAAACATACAGTAGTCTTCGCTTTATGCAGGTCCAGCCGGCGCTGCAGCTCCTGTATACTTCTGACTGCTCGATCCTACTCTGCTCGGCAGAGCCTTCGGAGAACGCTCCTCAGACCTAGTAGTAATTGCTTTACCTTACATCCCGAGCTAAGCAAATTACCCTAATCTGACTAAGAATACGCACCCTATCTCTCTCTTAGGATCTCCTAACAAAATCCCGGTATCCTATGATACCGAAAATGAACCCTATCTAATCGTAATCTAAGATTTTGAGACAGACTCTCAGAAAACAAAGAAAACGAGAAACTCTTTAAGAATAGAAATAAACTTATACTGAGCCCGGGTCTCTCAGTGACTTATGTACTCGAGAAAAATGTACAATCGAAGTCACTAAATGACTCAGATCGAGTGGAGAGGGATGATTTCAACTCTTGGAGGCCTAGGGTATTTATAATAGCTTTCTGGATTGAAAATCTCCAAATATTTCGATGTGGGACAACTTCTGGTGCTTCGGGACGCCCGTCCTAACCCGTTGACCAGGTCAGCATTTCCAAAAATTGCATTTTTGCCCCAAAATTTGCTGTTTTCGTGCAATTTGCTCCTGAAACTTCCAAAATCGAAATTTAAGCAATTTTATGTCAATTTGATTCAATTAAGATCAAATACATTCAAATATTGCCCTAATTTATGTCTAAAAACATACTAAAAAGGGTATATGATTTGTGCATATCAAATAACCCCACACTTAGCTTTTTGCTTGTCCTCAAGCAAAGTCTACTTGAAGTTAGTGATTCTAAATCATAGTGCAGTCACTTAAATTCCTAGTCATGTTTTTATTCCAAAAATTTATTCAGACAATTCTTAAACACAGGTTTGACTGGTCAGGTTGCTATGACAAGGTCTCAAATGTCTCTAGCAGATTATTATAGTCAAGCAGAAAAACAACTTAACAATTAGGTTGAACTCCTTTCTTAGTCACAAGGTTTTCCTGATGTGTAGTGTGTGTGCTAGTCTAGACCAGATAGTCAACACAATATACTCTCGTCTTAACTACTACCAGATAATATTTTGACCCTGTTGCTAGACATACTAACAACAGACAACTTTCTGAGTTCTGAGCCTTGGTGATCAAATGTTTACTTATTTAGCGTTTATTGATTTTTTTTCTTTTATAGATTCGGGGTATTTTGAGTCTACTTAGAACACGTCAACTTCAACTACCCATGTAGCGAGTCCCACTCCGATGACTCCCAGACCTACACGACCTTAGGGCATCAGGCTTTAAGTTCCCCGAAGGAGTGGTGCTCGAGTAGCGAAGGCCGCTGGCAAACTACCCTTATTTAATTAACTTTCTTTTATTTCTTTTCACTTTTAGCTCAGATTCTCGTCTAGTCATTCTAATTGTCAATACATCCACAACTGGTCTAATTTTATCTAGTTAAGTCTTGAAAAGGTAATTGGCTGAGGTCTCTAATCCAGACTAAGTTGTGCTCAGTTATCAGGAATTCCCTATTTCTAATCAATAAGTTCAAGATAGTCATCAATCATCTCCTACTGACCATAACATTCTACCTACATATCATAGACATCAGCAAATGTTTACCAATCATACTGCATTTAGAAGTCTGAAAGAATGAAAAATTTTGAAAAACTTTTGGAAGGGTGTGAAATTATGGGAAAAACATGCAAAATCATGCAAACAATTTCTCAAACTACTACAATGCACCGTGCACTGCTACCCCACACTTAAGTCTGACACTGTCCTCAGTGTTCATGCATTTCTAATTACCCCACACTTATTTGACAACAAGAAACAAAAACAAAATAGAAAAGACTCTTACCCCACACTTATTTGACTATCTATGGGTAAGAAGGAAACTAGAGCAACAAAACAAGAAGGATAAAACAAAACAGAACACAAAACAAATAAAATGAAAGTAGAGGAATATGAGGATTAGAAAAACTCCCTTCATGTCTCGAGCAGAAGGGTCTTTTCTGATCTATCAATTGGCTCTTCACCTTAGCCATGTGCTATTGCTGAGGTGTTCTGGACTCTGCAAGCTCTAGATATTGGAACGGATGACATCAGCTCCGATCCTTCAATGTCGAGCTCCAGGTAGTATCCTATCCATTTGATGAATGACTCAAGCCCCAAGGACTGTTTCCTCGAATCATTTGCAAAGTTTCTCGTAATCGTAGCACGTGTCCAGAAGGAACGTGTTTAGGAATGAGACTTCTTTGGATTGGTGTGCCTACATGCCAATGTCAGTGAAGGTATTTGATACGCGAAAATCGTATCACATTTTTAGCATGTTTTTATATATGTTTTAATGTGAAATTGAGAGTAAATTGACATTAATTGTTTACTATTTACTTGATTTCACGGTTTTTATGATTTTGGAAGTGTCAGGTGAAAAGTAGACGAAAACAGCAAATTCTGGGGCAAAAACGCAATTTTTGGAAATGTTGACCCGGTCAAAGGTCCGGGACGGGCGTCCCGAACCCGGGACGGGCGTCCCGACCCGGTCAAACCGCCAGGACGGGCGTCCTGAATCGGGACGGGCGTCCCGAACCTGGACGGGCATCCCGAGCCGCCAGAAGCTGTCCCACATCGAATTTTTCAGAATTTTTCACTCCGGGAAGCTGCTATAAATACCCCAGGCCTCCAGCAGTTGAAATCATCCCTCTCCACTCGATCTGAGTCATTAAGTGGTTTCCAGTGTACAGTTTTCCAGTACACAACTCACTCAGAGACTCGGATCTCAGTTTTCTTTCTTATTAGTGTTTTGTTTTAGTTTCTGAGAAATAGTCTCAGATCTTAGGTTTCTATAGATAGGTTCGTTTCCGGTATTCATAGAATACCCGGGGTTTCGTTAGGAGATCCTAAGAGAGCTCTAGGCATTCGAAGAGTCAGTCCACAGGGCTAGGCTTAAGCCCAGGATGTAAGGTAAAGTCTAGCTACTAGGCTGAGGAAGCGTCCTCCGAAGGTTCTGGTGAGCAGAGTCAGGGCGGGCAATACGACGTATACAGCAGTACGCTCTGTAGGCGAGACTAAGTAAAGGGTGATTTCTTTATGGCATCAGTCCCCATACCCCTCTCTTATATGTTTTATTGCTTTGTCCTAAACATCAATTATGAATATCAGATTATGATTTTATGAATAGTTGTTTTGTATGTTGAAGTTATTATGTTTTTCCGGAAATAACCACCTGCTAAATATTCATTATGTCTGCATGTCTAATGTAAGTCTCTTTTAAACTAAAAACTAGGGTTATAGACAATTCCTAACCACGGTCTATTCATAACCTGTTTAGTTTAACAGGCATCAATTAGTATTGGTGTCTGCCATACTAGATAAAATAACCAACGAAACACCTTGTTTGTTAGAGTAGTCTAGGTAGGCTGAGTAGAGAGTTATGCTGACGGTTTTGCGACGAGCAGCATGACCCCGAAGTGACATAGGGTACCGTTCATTGCTGACTTTAGTCCGGGCCGTGAGTAGGGCCGTTTACCTTAACGATGGGGCGGTAGTGTAGAGACCTCAGATGTGGTACACCTTTAGACACAGAACATAGTTGCATTCCAGGCTAAGATGCATCTAAAATACTCGAAGACAGGTCAATCAACATATAGGAACAGTATAGCATAGAATCAGAACTCATCTTTAAAACACTTTTAGGATTAATTAGACTTGAACCTAGTGGAGAATGGATCACCCTCTCATCAAAGTATTTGATGAAGATTGCATAACTGGATCATAAGATAAGAGTTAGGATAAGAGGCTAGTTACTACTAAGCCGTTGCCACTTCCCTGGGAGTACGATAATTAACTTAGTAAAATCGTAGATACTTTCCAATAGACTAGCTACACGATAGGTACTCTGCCTTAGATTCTTGCTGATTAAGTGACACCATAAGACTAAACGTGACAATTAGTCAATCACAGTCCTTAATTAATCATAATCGACATAGGGTAAAATAACACCTATTTAGTACGTCAACCGGAATCGCATCAGATTTTTGGCGCCGTTGCCGGGGAACTATCATAATGAATTTAGGATTATTGGCCACAATTCTAGAGACTTATGATAGGTAACGGTAGTAACCTAGACCTTAGACCTACACTTATCTTATACTAGTTAGACAATCAGTTTCCTGAATATAGGATTATCATAACTAATTAATTTTAGATAATATCTGAAATTAAGAGACTTAGGATAATCAAATTTTAGAAAATTATTGTAGAACCATATTGAGGAAATTTACCTGCTTTCTAAATAAATTTCAAAATCCATAAAAATGATTTTCTTGTTCTTTTTACTTTTCTGCTTTTGTTATTTGTTATTTCTAACCAGACTTTGCACTCAGAGATGAAGAGAACAAGAGCAGCTACTAACTAGGCAAAGAAAACAGAAAACCCTGACACTCCAGGACCAAAGAAGACGAAACCAGAAGGACCATCTAGGCCTGCACCAGAAGGCCCCTCTAGGCCCGCACCAGAAGTACCACGAGGGACTCTTCCCTCACAACCAGTGGAAGTAACCTCAAGCCCTGATGCCAGTGAACTAGTGAGACGATTCCTGAACACCCGTGAGCATAGTCCCACGGAAGAAGATCCTTCTGAGGATACCTTCCCTCCTAGAGAAGTACCCCAGAGATCTCCAATTCACCCTCCTACCCAGAGAGTTCCTCTAAATCCACCCCCTACTGATCAAACCCAGAATTCACCGACCTCTCCTGCATACACCCCAACACCTCACGAGCGCACCCCTTCATCTGCGGGGAGTACTAACGGTTATTATTCACTGTTGTCCGTGCAGATAGACACACTAACTCAAAGGGTCTATGAGATGGACCAAGGGATTGCCAGCAGACTGTGTCATTTAGACCAACTCAGTCTGAACATCACAACTAACGTAGACCGACTCAGAGCCACGGTCAATCTCCAGGAGAACCAAGGTGCACAACTACTCTGAGAGATGGCTGATCTACGCAGTGAGCAAAACAGGCAGAGGGATGAGATGCGAACAATACGCATAGAAATGCGAAGCATTCGGACAGAACTACAGGAGATCAGAGACAGGATTCGTTAAAAAGGGAAGATTCTTTTACTTTTATTTTCAGCAATAAATTCGTTTGAACTGAAACTTGAATAATTGACCCATATTTTTCTATTTTTCAAACATTTTTAAAGGGTCCTTTATTTTCAACAATTTTCTTCAGACATTTTATTTCTATGAAACACGAAAAAGTTTGCAATTGCAGTTTATTTTTCATTAACTAAATTGTATAAATTCAAATTTTTGTTTTTCTTGCTGAATTTAAATAGGAATAAAATTAGGGTAGTATGATTTTCGAAAAAGTGAGACTGAGGAATTTTTGCATAGAGTGTTTTTTTTAACAACTTCTGAATTTCATTGGATAAACAGGAAGCCTTGTTAAAAATTATGATTATTTTTGGTATACTGAGATTTGCAGGAATTAGAAAAAAAAAATAATATTTTCGGAATTGGCACGCGTCCCGAGGCAACCCGGGACGGGCGTCCCGAAGGCCTCCCCTTCTATAAAATCTCAATTTTTTCATTTTTCCCTCAAAATTCACTTCCAAAAATCCACCTCTCAAATAACTCTCTCTCTTTACCTTTGGCAAACTTTTCAAATTTAAAATTTCAAATTTCCCTCCAAAATTTAAATTTTAAATTTCCTTCCAAATTCGAATTTCCCTCCAAAATTCAAATTTCCCGCCAAAAATTTCGAAATCTTTCCCTAGCCTAATTTCACCCTTTTGAATTCAAATTCACCTCCAGAATTCGAATACGAACCTTCCTTCCTACCTAAAACTCCCAAAGTCTCTCAAACACTTTCAAACCAAATGGCTGCCAAACGTGCTCGTACCCCATCTACCATGACAGTTACCTTAGTGACACATCCTTTTATGCTGTTTCCCTCCAGCACAGCATATCAGGAGAGATGCACTGGGTACATCGGACGCATGATACTGACGGGCAGAATGCTGGATTGGGCAGCAGTACAGACACTGGGAGTAGAGGCTGAGGTCAGACGCATACTCGATGTACTACCCTACAGTCGAGTATTCATCGTCACAGAGCCCACGTACCTGGAGCTGGTATGTGAGTTCTATGCATCCTTTGCATGCCATCAAGAGCAGATCACATTCCGCTTAGGCGGAATAGATCGGTCGATGAGCATGGCCGAGTTCGGCATCGCTTTGGGTATCTGGCAGAGAGAGGAGCTGGATACGCCCGCCTACACCACAGCAGTTCGGGACTTCACTTCTGCAGAGGTCTCCACTGCTTGGGCTCAGATCTGTATGACGGGTGTTCCCTACCAGCATGGCTTTGCGAAAGCCACAAGTATCTATCCTGCTCTTCGCTACTTACATGCCATTATTGCACACACTTTGTCAGGACGACGGACGGCCCCCGGGAATGTCACCCAGATGGAGACATTCCTCTTGGCCAACATGCATATGGGATCCACAGTAGAGATGGCTCGACTTATCACAGTCATCATGCGGGGTTTTGCTACGGACACTCGGAAACAGTGTCTGGGGCTCGGGCCATTCATCACCAGGATAGCCCGCTACCTGGAGTTGGACATAGAGGGCTCGGAGCTTACTCTGGTCGCCCCAACCACTATTCCCACAGACGTTACCATCCTACGGAACATGGGAATGGTTGTCCGGGATGCGAGCGGCCGCTACACCCTCCACACAGAGCAGCCAGGACAGGCTTCGGCATCAGAAGCAGCTCCACCGCATATCCCTCCATCCGAGACGTTCGTGCCACGTACTGCCTTCGAACGACACATGTCGCACGGATTGGCAGAACTATCGGCACGATACAGTCGAGACATGGACCGGATTGACAGCCGGCTGGCCATGATGGATGACCGGATTGACAGACGACTGGCGGTGATGGATGACAGGATCGCCATGATCACCAGTAGGATTGAGGAGATACATCAGCAGACTGCCCGAGTAGCGGAGAACTTCGAGTTTGACCTAACAGACCTCGGTCCACTGGATGGCGACCCGCCGGGTTCTTAGTCTCTCTCTCCCCTTCTCTTCTTTCTTTTTCTTTTGTCTTTTGTTTATCTTGTTCTTTGTGTATGTCTGGGCTGTATGACTATGAATCTTTGTACAAAATTGATTTATATGACATACAGAATTGTTGCATTATTCTGTCTTTTCTTGTTTTTTTTATTATGTTTTATTTCTTGTCTTCAAATAAGTGTGGGGTAATTAGCTATGCATGAACACTGAGGACAGTGCCAAACTTAAGTGTGGGGTAGCAGTGCACAGTGCACTGTAGCAGTTTGAAGCAGTTTGAAAAATTTTTCGCATGCTTTTGCTTGTTTTCCCTGTATTTTCACACCCTTCCAAAAAATTTTCAAAATTTTTCCGTCTTTCAGACTTCTAAATGCAGTATGCTTGGTTAAACAAATTGCTTATGTCTATGATATGTAGGTAGTATGTTATGGTTAGTAGGAGATAGTCGATAGCTATCTTGGACTAATTGATTAGGAATAGGGAATTCCTGATAACTGAGCACAACCTTGTCTGGATTAGAGACCTCAACCAATTGCCCATTCGAGACTCCACTAGATAAAATTAGACCAGTTGTGGATATATTGGCAGTTAGAATGACTAGATGAGACTCTGAGCTAAAAGTGAAAAGAACTTAAGGAAGTTAATTACAATAGGGTAGTTTGCCAGCGGCCTTCGCTACTCGAGCACCACTCCTTCGGGGAATTAAAGCCTGATGCCCTAAGGTCGTGTAGATCTGGGAGTCATCGGAGTGGGACTCGCTACATGGGTAGTTGAAGTTGACGTGTTCTAAGCAAACTCGAAATACCCTGAATCTATAAAGAAAATAACTAAGTGCTAAAACATTAAAAATCTGATCACCAAAGCTCAGAACTCAGAAAGTTATCTGTTGTCAGTATGTCTAGCGATAGGTCGAAGTATTATCTGGTAGCAGTTAAGATAAAGTTCATTGTGTTGACTATCTGGTCTAGACTAGTACACACACTACACATCAGGAAGACCCTGTGACTAAGAAAAAAGTCCAACCTAGTTGTTGATTTATTTCTGCCTGATCATAACAAACTACTAGAGACATGTGAGACCTTGTCATAGCAACCTAACCAATCAGACCTGTGTTAAGAATTGTCTGAAGAATTTTTGGAATAAAAACATGATTAGGAATTTAAGTGACTGCACTACGGTTTAAAATCACTAACTCCATGTAGACTTTGCTTGAGGACAAGCAAAAAGCTAAGTGTGGGGTTATCTGATACGCGAAAATCGTATCACATTTTTAGCATGTTTTTATATATGTTTTAATGTGAAATTGAGAGTAAATTGACATTAATTGTTTACTATTTACTTGATTTCACGGTTTTTATGATTTTGGAAGTGTCAGGTGAAAAGTAGACGAAAACAGCAAATTCTGGGGCAAAAACGCAATTTTTGGAAATGTTGACCCGGTCAAAGGTCCGGGACGGGCGTCCCGACCCGGTCAAACCGCCAGGACGGGCGTCCTGAACCGGGACGGGCGTCCCGAACCTGGTCAACGAATCAGGACGGCGTCCAACGGGACGGGCGTCCCGAGCCGCCAGAAGCTGTCCCACATCGAATTTTTCAGAATTTTTCACTCCGGGAAGCTGCTATAAATACCCCAGGCCTCCAGCAGTTGAATCATCCCTCTCCACTCGATCTGAGTCATTAAGTGGTTTCCAGTGTACAGTTTTCCAGTACACAACTCACTCAGAGACTCGGATCTCAGTTTTCTTCTTATTAGTTTGTTTTTTTAGTTTCTGAGAAATAGTCTCAGATCTTAGGTTTCTATAGATAGGTTCGTTTCCGGTATTCATAGAATACCCGGGGTTTCGTTAGGAGACCTAAGAGAGCTCTAGGCGTTCGAAGAGTCAGTCCACAGGGCTAGGCTTAAGCCTAGGATGTAAGGTAAAGTCTAGCTACTAGGCTGAGGAAGCGTCCTCCGAAGGTTCTGGTGAGCAGAGTCAGGGCGGGCAATACGACGTATACAGCAGTACGCTCTGTAGGCGAGACTAAGTAAAGGGTGATTTCTTTATGGCATCAGTCCCCATACCCCTCTCTTATATGTTTTATTGCTTTGTCCTAAACATCAATTATGAATATCAGATTATGATTTTATGAATAGTTGTTTTGTATGTTGAAGTTATTATGTTTTTCCGGAAATAGCCACTGCTAAATATCATTATGTCTGCATGTCTAATGTAGTTCTTTTAAACTAAAATAGGGTTATAGACAATTCCTAACCACGGTCTATTCATAACCTGTTTAGTTTAACAGGCATCAATTAGTATTGGTGTCTGCCATACTAGATAAAATAACCAACGAAACACCTTGTTTGTTAGAGTAGTCTAGGTAGGCTGAGTAGAGAGTTATGCCGATGGTTTTGCGACGAGCAGCATGACCCCGAAGTGACATAGGGTACCGTTCATTGCTGACTTTAGTCCAGGCCGTGAGTAGGGCCGTTTACCTTAACGATGGGGCGGTAGTGTAGAGACCTCAGATGTGGTACACCTTTAGACACAGAACATAGTTGCATTCCAGGCTAAGATGCATCTAAAATACTCGAAGACAGGTCAATCAACATATAGGAACAGTATAGCATAGAATCAGAACTCATCTTTAAAACGCTTTTAGGATTAATTAGACTTGAACCTAGTGGAGAATGGATCACCCTCTCATCAAAGTATTTGATGAAGATTGCATAACTGGATCATAAGATAAGAGTTAGGATAAGAGGCTAGTTACTACTAAGCCGTTGCCACTTCCCTGGGAGTACGATAATTAACTTAGTAAAATCGTAGATACTTTCCAATAGACTAGCTACACGATAGGTACTCTGCCTTAGATTCTGGCTGATTAAGTGACACCATAAGACTAAACGTGACAATTAGTCAATCACAGTCCTTAATTAATCATAATCGACATAGGGTAAAATAACACCTATTTAGTACGTCAACCGGAATCGCATCAGTATTGCATGCAAGTTTCGAATGACAGAAAAGATACCTGAAGCTTTGGCGAAGTCGTGGTGGTAGGAGGCTCCAGTGGTGTAGGTTTGGGCCCAAGTATTTGAGACTTCCTCGAGGAAGTTTCTCACAGCTGATTGGTATGCAGGGGATGCAAGCTCCTCCATTGCTATGCTCCTGATACAACGCCAAATTCCTCCATATCTCTCGACCCTTCGATAATACTTGGTAGATCACTTGCTTGCACGGGTCTGGCTTTAATTGTTGCCAGTATCTCATCTGTTGATTCTGCGGGTAGGGGTTTTGCTGTGGTGGTATCTTTTGAAAGTTTCCAGCTTCCAAATTACTCCTCAGCTAAATCCCGTATGATTCCTCTAGTTGGGATTGTATGCATTTCCCATTGGAGTAGCATTCTACAGTAACCTACTCCTACCTCTTTTTGGAATGGTTCGTATTTCATAGCAATCCCTGCTAAATTGTGGTACTTGTTAGACTTCACAGATTTGATACATAGACTGAACGTTTCTTCCTAAGACATTGGCACTCTGAATCTGGAAAACAACTTCTCATAGAATCTGCACATGACTTTAACATCATTAGTAGGTAATGCCTGTGGTTCAGGCCATTTTGAAAAGTGTTCCACAACTACTACGATGTAATTATTTTCACAGGGAGAAAGAGAAAATGATTTAATTAGTACCCCAGATATAAGAGATTTTGGTATTCTGTTTACCTTGCTGGGGTAGATGATCATGGGAAGACGTGTTACCTGTTATTTTTCAAGCATCATCAGACGAATACAAAATCTTTGAATAGTGGGCCAATATTATCATGCTTCCAACACTTTCCGGACATTATTGCTAGCAGTCAAATAGCCTCTCGTAGATCGTAGATGACAATGCTCCAAAATTTTGTGGCCTTTGTCTTTCGAGATACATCTTCTAATCACTTACTCTGCAAAAATTTGAAATAGAAGAGAAATCTGCCCAGTAGTAATATTTCAAATCAGCAAATAATTTCTTCTTTTGCTGATAAGTTATATCACTTGGAACTCATTCAGTGACTAGATAATTTGCAACGACAATAAACTACAGATGAGACTTATTATACATAGCAAACAATGCAAATAAGTTTTCATCAAAAATTTATCATTATTACAATAGCCTCTAACTCGGGGTTTTCTAATCTAGACAAATGGTTTGCTTTCTAGATTTTCAACCCTTTTTCTTATCCCTTCATTCTATATCAAATTCAAGTAACAATAAAACCTAACTTAATCAATTATGGTTCAACATTAGTTTTATTGAACACAGATATCTCAGAGTGATCAGTGTAACCTATTATTTTTAGACAAGACTAGATAAGATCAGAATTTATCATACATGAACTTTCTTATCATGTTTCTGTCCTAAAACAATTCTTACTACATCATTACATCACATATTAATTCAAAAAGCAGATTCCAACCAGGTGATGCCATAATGGGTGCAATAATTCCTTTTGGTTTAAAAGATCTCATGCAATTATCAGCAAAACAAAAGGAACATCCTTTTTTTCAATAGAACAATCAAAGGTCTGGCTATTAAGGAAAAGTTATTTCATAACTAGTCCTAATAAAGTCGGCATGCCTCTAAGAAAATTCTAAAATGGAATTTCTTCCCGATAAAAATCTAAGCCAAAATTTTACAACTCAGAAGAAAATATATTTTATCCTCATTTCCATTTTTATTTCTTCGAAATTAAATAATAGAATAAAAACACAAAAAAGAGCAACTAAGAAAACAACTAAGAAAGAACAAGAGATAGGGAAAAAGAACAACTTACCATCGAGCTAGAAAAATACATTTTTTTCGGATTTTAAATTTTAAAATTTTTTTTCTTTTTATATTTTATTTCGAAAGCAGTTAAATTTCCTCAATATGGTTTTAGAATAATTTTCTAAAATTTGAATATCCTAAGTGTCTTAATTCCAGATAATATCTAAAATTAGTTAGTTATGATAACCTTATATTTCGGAAAGTGATTGTCTAACTAGCATAAAACAAGTGTTGGGTCTAAGGTCTACGTTACTACAGTTACCTATCATAAGTCTCTAGAATTTTGATCAGGAATCCTAAGTTCATTATGATATTTCCCCGGCAACGGCACCAAAAATCTGATGCGTTCCGATTGGTATGCTAAAAGATAGGCTTTATTTACCTATGTCGATTATGAGTAATTAAGGACTGAGTCTTACTAACTGTCACTTTAGCATTCAATTGTTGTCACTTAATCAATCAGAACCTAAGGCAGAGTACCTATAGTGTAGCTAGTTCTTGGAAAGTATCTACGATTTTAATTTATTAATATCGTACTCCCAGGGAACTGGTAACGGCTTAGTAGTAACTATCCCTTTATCCTAACATTCATCTTATTTATCTAATCAGACAATCGATAATCAATACTTTGAGATTGATTGGTGATCCCAATCACCCATAACAAGCAAATAGCATTCAAGAGTAGATAGGCATTCATCAATTTAAGCTCAGTTATTACAATTTGTTTGACCTTATCTTCGAACATTTTAGATATATCTTGATCTCTAAGGCAATTATGAAATGTAACCATCTGTTTACCATATCCGAGTTATCTAGGGTATTCACCCCTACCTTGGGATGATCCTTCTCATCTGTCGGATTAAAGTATCCATGAACGATACCCTATGTCACTTCGCTATCATGTCACTTAACCCTAGGATTGGCCTAGCGTACAAACTCAGCTTTATTTGGGTACTCTAACAAACATGGTGATCTATTTTGTTATTTCTTCCTAATCTGGCAGACCTTTTACAGTCTATTAAACTAAACCGGTTATGATTCAGACCTTGGTTAGGAGTTGTCTATAACCCTAGTTTAATTTAAAAGGACACGACAGTTCAACATTCATAATGATAATTCTAGCTCTATGATCTTCCCGGGAAAATGAACAGTATCTCAAATTCATGTATGATAATGAATTCAGTATCAAATTAATATTCAGATAAAACAATTAGTAAACATACAGAACCTCGTCTAGGGGACCCACTATCATAAAGTAGTCACCGCTTTATGCAGGTCCAGCCGGCGCTGCAGCTCCTGTATGCTTCTGACTGCTCGATCCTACTCTGCTCGACAGAGCCTTCGGAGAACGCTCCTCAGACCTAGTAGTAATTGCTTTACCTTACATCTCGAGCTAAGCAAATTACCCTAATCTGACTAAGAATACGCACCCTATCTCTCTCTTAGGATCTCCTAACGAAATCCCGGCATTCTATGATACTAAAAATGAACCCTATCTAATCGTAATC
This sequence comes from Asclepias syriaca, assembly GCA_027405835.1. NCBI lineage: Eukaryota > Viridiplantae > Streptophyta > Magnoliopsida > Gentianales > Apocynaceae > Asclepias > Asclepias syriaca. The sequence continues at coordinate 22,916,937 of CM049926.1, read as the reverse complement.
TAAGATTCTGAGACAGACTCTCAGAAAACAAAGAAAACGAGAAACTCTCTAAGAATAGAAATAAACTTATACTGAGCCCGAGTGTCTCAGTGACTTATGTACTCGAGAAAAATGTACAATCGAAGTCACTAAATGACTCAGATCCTGTGGAGAGGGATGATTTCAACTCTGGGAGGCCTGGGGTATTTATCGCAACTTTATGGAGTGAAAATCTCCAAACATTTCGATGTGGGACAACTTCTGGTGCTTCGGGACGCCCGTCCTGGATTGGGACGGCCATCCTGGTGCTTTGACTAGGTCAGGACGCCCGTCCTGACCCGTTGACCAGGTCAGCATTTCCAAAAATTGCATTTTTGCCCCAAAATTTGATGTTTTCGTGCAATTTACTCCTGAAACTTCCAAAATCGAAATTTAAGCAATTTTATGTCAATTTGATTCAATTAAGATCAAATACATTCAAATATTGCCCTAATTTATGTCTAAAAACATGCTAAAAAGGGTATATGATTTGTGCATATCAAATAGTATCATAATTTAATATTTAAATATATTTTTGGACAAACACAGTACAAACATATAAAGAGAGGGACAAGGGGTCTACCGACATAAAGTATTCACCCTTTATTAGGTTCGCTGATGGAGCAACTGCTTGTATATTTTGGATTGCTTGACCCGACTCAACTCGACAGAACCTTCGGAGGACACTTCCTCAGCCTAGTAGCGTTTGCTTTACCTTACGTCCCGGGCTTAAGAAAAGCCCTGTTGACTAACTCTTCGAACGCCTAGTGCTCTCTTAGGATCTCCTAATGAAATCTCGGGTATTCTATGAATATTAAAAATGAACCTATCTAGTCATATTCTAAGACCTGAGAAAGACTCTCAGAAATGAAGAACACGATACACTCTCGAAAACTAGAAATCTACTCAAACGAAGACACCTGAAATCACTGAATGACTAGTAAACAGTGTACTAGAAGCCATTGAATAACTCAGATCAAGTGGGGAGGAATGATTTCAACTTTGAAAGGCCTAGGGTATTTATAGCAGGGGAACTGAGTGAATTTCTCTTCAGAAATCGATGTGGGATACTGTTCACGGATTCGGGACGCCCGTCCTGGTCTTGGGGGGTTTCGCTACGGACACTCAAAAACAGTGTCTGGGGCTCGGGCCGTTCATCACCAAGATAACATACTACTTGGAGTTAGACATCGAGGGCTCAGAGTTGACCCAGGTCACCCCGACCACCATTCCTACGGACCTTACCATTCTACGAAACATGGGGATGGTCGTACGGGATGCAAATGGGCGCTACTCCATCCACACGGAGCAGCCAGGACAGGCATCGGCACCCGGAGCAGTTCCAGCACATATACCTCCGTCTGAGACGTTCGTTCCACGCACTGCCTTTGAACGACATATGTCGCACGGTATAGTCGAGATATGGACAGGATCGAGAGACGGCTGACGATGATGGATGATAGAATCACTATGAACACCAGCAGGATCGAGGAGATTTATCAGCATACCTCCCAACTGGTGGAAAACACCAAGGTCTACATTCCAGCAGACTTTGGTCCACCTAACGACGGTGAGCCGGGTTCTTAGCTTTTCTTTCCTTTTCTTTTTCTTGTTGTTTTTATTCTATGTGTGTGATCATGTCTGGGCTGTATGAAATATGAATCTCTGTGTAACATTGATTGATATGACATAACAGCATTGTTTTCTCTATGTTTTCTTGTTATTTCTTTTATTGTCTTATTTCCCTTCTTACCCATAGTCATTCGAATAAGTGTGGGGTAAGAGTCTTTTCTGTTTTATTTTTGTTTCTTGTTTTCAAATAAGTGTGGAGTAATTAGAAATGCATGAACACAGAGGACATTGTCAGCAGTGTCAGACTTAAGTGTGGGGTAGCAGTGCACTGTGCACTGTAGTAGTTTGAAAATTTTTGCATGATTTTGCTTGTTTTCCCCATATTTTCACACCCTTCCAAAAATATTTCAAAATTTTTATTCTTTCAGACTTCTAAATGCAGTATGATTGGTTAAACATTTGCTTATGTCTATGATATGTGTGTAGAAGTTATGTTTAGTAGGAGGCAATATGATGACTATTTTGAACTAATTGATTAGGAATAGGGAATTCTTGATAACTGAGCACAACTTAGTCTGGATTAGAGACCTCAGCTAATTACCTTTTTGAGACTTAACTAGATAAAATTAAGACCAGTTGTGGATATATTGGTAATTAGAATGACTAGATGAGACTCTGAGCTAAAAGTGAAAAGAAACAAAATAAAGTCAATTAAATAAGGGTAGTTTGCCAGTGGCCTTCGCTACTCGAGCACCACTCCTTCGGGGAACTTAAATCCTGATGCCCTAAGGTCGTGTAGATCTGGGAGTCATCGGAGTGGGACTCACTACATGGGTAGTTGAAGTTGACGTATTCTAAGCAGACTCAAAATACCCTGAATCTATAAATAAAATCAATAAATGCTAAATCATTAAAAATCTGATCACCAAAGCTCATAACTCAGAAAGTTGTCTATTGTTATTATGTCTAGCGACAGGGTTAAAATATTATCTGGTAGTAGTTAAGACGAAAGTATATTGTGTTGACTATCTGGTGTAGACTAGTACACACACTACACATCAGGAAGACCCTGTGACTAAGAGAAAAGTTCAAATCCAGTAGTTAAGTTGTTTTCTACTTGATCGTAACAATCTACTAGAGACATTTGAGACCTTGTCATAGCAACCTAACCAGTCAGACCTGTGTTAAGAATTGTCTGAATAATGTTTGGACTAAAAACATAACTAGGAAATTTAAGTGACTGCACTATGATTTAGAATCACTAACTTCAGGTAGACTTTGCTTGAGGACAAGCAAAAAGCTAAGTGGGGATATCTGATATGCATAAATCATATCACATTTTTAGCATGTTTTTAAGCATAATTTAGGGTGAAATTGAGGGCAAATTGGTCTTAATTTCTCGTTATTAACTCAATTACACATGTTTTATGATTTTGGAAGTGTCAGGTGAAAAGTAGAAGAAAATGGCAAATTTCAGGGCAAAACGCAATTTTTCAGAAGTTCGAACTTTGGGGAGGGCGTCCTGACCTGGTCAACAGACCGGGACGGGCGTCCCGAACCAGAATTCAGAATCCCACATCGAATTTTTGAGAGAGAATCACTCCAGAAAGCTGCTATAAATACCCAGGCCTTCCTCAGTTGAATTCATCCCTCTCCACTTGATCTGAGTCATTCAGTGACTTCCAGTGTACAATTCTCGAGTACACAAATCACTCAGAGACTCAGATTTCAGTATAAGTTTTCTTTCTTTCTAGTTATTATTTCATTTTTTCCTAGTTTCTGAGAATTACTCTCAGATCTTAGGGTTCGATAGATAGGTTCGTTTCTGGTATTCATAGAATACCCGGGATTTTGTTAGGAGATCCTAAGAGGGCTCGAGGCATTCGAAGATTCAGTCTACAGGGCTGGGCTTAAGCTGGGTATTAAGGTAAAGCCCAGTTACTAGGCTGAGGAAGCGTCCTCCGAAGGTTCTAGCGAGCAGAGTCGGGTCAAGCAGTACGACATATATAGTAGTACGCTCCATCAACGAGACTAAGTAAAGGGTGATTTCTTTATGGCATCAGTCCCCCTGTCCCTCTCTTATATGTTGTTATTGTGTTTGTCCAAAGAATGATTTGAATACTGGATTATGATTTTCATGAATATTTGTTATACATTTTGAAGATGTTATGTTTTTCCGGAAATAGCCACCTGATTAATATACATTATGTCTGCATGTCTAATGTAGTTTCTTTTAAACTAAAATTAGGGTTATAGACAATTCCTAACCACGGTCTATTCATAACCTGTTTAGTTTAACATGCATCAATTAGTATTGGTGTCTGCCATACTAGATAAAATAACCTGCGGAACACCCTGTTTGTTAGAGTAGTCTAGGTAGGCTGAGTTGTGTTTTTATGCCTGCGTTAGGGCGAGCGGCATGATCCCCGAAGTGACATAGGGCTTTCATGGATGCCTTTAGCTCGAACCGTGAATATGGTCGTCATTAAGCTAGGGCGATTTATTAGTTGACTCGGATGTGGTACACCTTTAGACTCAGAACAGAGTTGCATTCCAGGCTAAGATATATCTAAAACACTCGAATATAGGTCAATCAACATTAGGAACAATATAACATGGAATCAGGACCTCATCTATAAAACACTTTTAGGCTTAATTAGACTTAAACCTAGTGGAAAATGGATCACCCTCTCATCAAAGTTATTGATGAAGATTGCATAACTGGATCATAAGATAAGAGTTAGGAGAAAAAGCTAGTTACTACTAAGCAGTTACCACTTTCCTGGGAGTACGATATTTATTTAATAAAATCGTAGATACTTTCCAACAGACTAGCTACACGATAGGTACTCGGCCTTAGGTTCTGACTGATTAAGTGACACCATATAGACTAAATGTGACAATTAGTCAATCTCAGTCCTTAATTACTCATAATCAACATAGGGTAAAATGACACCTATTTAGCATATCAGTTGGAAACGCATCAGTCTCTAATCCAGACTAAGTTGTGCTCAATTATCAGGAATTCCCTATTCCTAATCAATAAGTTCAAAATAGTCATCACATTGTCTCCTACTCATCATAACATTCTACCTACATATCATAGACATTAGCAATGTTTTACCAATCATACTGCATTTTGATGTCTGAAAGAATGAAAAATTTTGAAATTTTTTGGATGGGTGTGAAAATACGGGGAAAACATGCAAAATCATGCAAAATGTTTTTCTCAAACTACTACAGTGCACCGTGCACTGCTACCCCACACTTAAGTCTAACACTGTCCTCAGTGTTCATGCATATCTAATTACCCCACACTTATTCGAAAACAAGACGAAATAAAATATAAAACTCTTACCCCACACTTATTCGACTAACTACGGGTAAGAAGGAAAATAGAGCAATGAAAGAAATAACAAATAACAAAACATGAAATAAAATGAAAGAGATACTCCCTTATTCTGCGAAGTCAACAGTCTGCTCCGACAAGTCAAAAGGCTCTCTATAGATTTTTAAGCGTTGTCCGTTCACTTTTTGAATAGTGTCGTCCGAATCCATGATGTCACATGCTCCGAAAGGTGATACTTCCATGATGGTGAACGGGCTTGACCAACAGCTACGCAGCTTTCCTGTGAAAATTTTGAAATGTGAGTTGTACAACAATACCTTATCTCCTGGTTCAAAATTCTTCTGGGCTCTGAGTTGCGTGTCATGCCGCAGTTTACTTGTCATCTTGAACTGATGTGAGTTTTCATAGGCTTTGAGCCTCCACTCATCCAATTCGTTGAGTTGTAGAATCCAGTGAGATGGGATTCCGGTTGACGTGCTAAATAGATAGGTTTTATTTACCTATGTCGATTATGAGTAATTAAGGACTGAGTCTTACTAACTGTCACTTAACATTCAATTATTGTCACTTAATCAACCAAAACCTAAGGCAGAGTACCTATCGTGTAGCTAGTCTGTTGGAAAGTATCTACGATTTTATTAAGTTAATTATCGTACTCCCAGGGAAGTGGCAACGGCTTAGTAGTAATTAGCCTTTTATCCTAACTCCTATCTTATGATCCAGTTATGCAATCTTCATCAAATACTTTGATGAGATGGTGATTCATTCTCCACTAGGTTTAAGTCTAATTAATCCTAGAAGTGTTTTATAGATGAGTCCTGATTCTATGTTATACTGTTCCTATATGTTGATTGACCTATATTCGAATATTTTAGACATGTCTTAGCCTGCATTGCAACTATGTTCTGTGTCTAAAGGCGTACCACATCCGAGGTTTCTAATAAACCGCCCTACCTTAATGACGGCCCTACTCAAGGTTCGGGACGAAAGCATCCATGAAAGCCCTATGTCACTTCGGGGATCATACCGCTTGCCCTAGCCGCCGGCATAATCGGACTCGGCCTGGCTTACCCTAGACTACTCTAACAAACATGGTGTTTAGCAGGTTATTTTATCTAGCATGGCAGACACCAATACTAATTGATGACTGTTAAACTAAACAGGTTATGATTAGACCGTGGTTAGGAATTGTCTATAACTCTAACTTTAGTTTAAAAGAGCACATTAGACATGCAGACATAGTTAATGTTAAGCAGGTGGCTATTTCCGGAAAAATATAATAACGTCAACATATAAAACAACTATTCATAAAAATCGTAATCTCGTATTCATAATAGGTATTTAGAACAAAACAATAACAACATATAAGAGAGGGACATGGGGACTGATGCCATAAAGAAATCACCCTTTACGTAGTCTCGTCGACGGAGCGTACTGCTGTATATGTCGTATTGCTCGCCCTGACTCTGCTCGCTAGAACCTTCGGAGGACGCTTCCTCAGCCTAGTAACTGGGCTTTACCTTAATACCCAGCTTAAGCCCAGCCCTGTGGACTGACTCTTCGAACGCCTAGAGCCCTCTTAGGATCTCCTAACGAAATCCCGGGTATTCTATGAATACCAGAAACGAACCTATCTATGTAAGCCTAAGATCCGAGACTATTTCTCAGAAACTAAAACAAAACACTAATAAGAATGAAAACTGAGATCCGAGTCTCTGAGTGAGTTGTGTACTAGAGAAGTGTACACTGGAAACCACTAAATGACTCAGATCGAGTGGAGAGGAATGATTTCAACTGCTGGAGGCCTGGGGTATTTATAGCAGCTTCCCGGGGTGATTTTTCATCAAAAATTCGATGTGGGACTGGTTCTGGGGGTTCGGGACCCCCGTCCCGAGTCCTGGACGCCCGTCCCGGCGGTTTTACTGGGTCAGGATGCCCGTCCCGGGTTCGGGACGCCCGTCCTGACCCTTTGACCAAGTCAACATTTCCAAAAATTGCGTTTTTGCCCCAAAATTTGCTGTTTTCGTCTACTTTTCACCTGACACTTCCAAAATCATAAAAACTGTGAAATTAAGTAAATAATGAACAATTAAGATCAATTTACCCTCAATTTCACCCTAAATCATATATAAAAACATGCTAAAAATGTGATACAATTTTCGCGTATCAGATAACCCCACACTTAGCTTTTTGCTTGTCCTCAAGCAAAGTCTACCTGAAGTTAGTGATTCTAAACCGTAGTGCAGTCACTTAAATTTCTAGTCATGTTTTTATTCCAAAAATTCTTCAGACAAGTCTTCACACAGGTCTGACTGGTTAGGTTGCTATGACAAGGTCTCAGATGTTTTTAGTAGCTTGTTATGATCAGGCAGAAAACAAATCAACAACTAGGTTGAACTTTTTTCTTAGTCACAGGGTCTTCCTGATGTGTAGTATGTGTACTAGTCTACACCAGATAGTCAACACAATGTACTCTTGTCTTAACTACTACCAGATACCACTTCGACCCATCGCTAGACATATTAACAGCAGACAACTTTTTGAGTTATGAGCTTTGGTGATCAGATTTTTAATGTTTTAGCATTTAGTTATTTTCTTTATAGATTCAGGGTATTTTGAGTCTGCTTAGGACACGTCAACTTCAACTACCCATGTAGCGAGTCCCACTCCGATGACTCCCAGATCTACACGACCTTAGGGCATCAGGCTTTAAATTCCCCGAAGGAGTGGTGCTCGAGTAGCGAAGGCCGCTGGCAAACTACCCTCATTTGATTAACTTTCTTTTGTTTCTTTTCACTTTTAGCTCAGAGTCTCATCTAGTCATTCTAACTACCAATATATCCACAACTGGTCTAATTTTATCTAGTTAAGTCTCGAACAGGCAATTGGCTGAGGTCTCTAATCCAGACAAAGTTGTGCTCTGTTATCAGGAATTCCCTATTCCTAATCAATTAGTTCAGCAGTAGTCATCAATTATCTCCTACTAACCATAACATACTACCTACATATCATAGACGTAAGCAATTGTTTAACCAAGCACACTCCATTTAGAAGTCTGAAAGATGGAAAAATTTTGAAAACTTTTTGGAAGGGTTTGAAAATACGAGGAAAACAAGCAAAAGCATGCGAAAAATTTTGCAAAGTGCTACAGTGCGCCGTGCACTGTTACCCCACACTTAAGTCTGGCACTGTCCTCAGTGTTCATGCATATCTAATTACCCCACACTTATTTGAAAACAAGACATAAAACAAAAAGAAAAGATGCTTACCTATACTATGGGTAAGAAAGAAATAAAAAACAAAATAATGCAAACAATTCTGTATGTCATATAAATCAATTTTGTACATAGATTCATACGTCATACAGCCCAGACATGTTTATACACATAGAACAAGAAAAACAAAAGCAAAAGAATGGAAAGAAAAGAAGGAGAGAGAGACTAAGAACCCGGCGGATCGTCGTCCAGTGGACCTAAGTCTGTTGTAAAGTCAAACTCAAAGTTTTCCGCCACTCGGGAAGTCTGTTGATGTATCTCCTCAATCCTGTTGGTGTTCATGGCGATCCTGTCATCCATCATCTCCAGCCGTCTGTCAATCCTGTCTTCCATCATCGTCAGCCGTCTGTCAATCCTGTCCATGTCTCGACTGTATCGGGATGATAGTTCTGCCAATCCGTGCGACATGTGTCGTTCGAAGGCAGTATGTGGCACGAACGTCTCGGACGGAGGGATATGCGCTGGATATGCTTCCGATGTCGATGCTTGTCCTGGTTGATCCGTGTGGATGGTGTAGCGGCCATTCGCATCCCGGAAAACCATTCCCATGTTCCGTAGAATAGTAAGATCAGCGAGAATGGTGGTTGGGGCGACCAGGGTCAGCTTCGAGCCCTCTATGTCCAACTCCAGGTAGCGGGCTAGCCTGGTGATGTACAGTCCGAGCCCCATACACTATTTCCGGGTGTCTGTAGCGAATCCTCGCATGATGACCGTGATGAGTCTAGCCATCTCTACCGTAGATCCCATGTGCATGTTGGCCAGAAGGAATGTCTCCATCTGGGTGACAGTTCCGGGAGCCGTCCGTCGTCCTGACAATGTATGTGCAATGATAGCGTGCAGGTAACGAAGAGTAGGATAAATACCTGTGGCTTTTGCAAAACCATGCTGGTATGGGACACCCGTCATGCAGATCTGAGCCCAAGCAGTGGAGACGTCTGCAGACGTGAAGTCTCGAACCGCTGTGGTGTATGCGGGCATATCCAGCTCATCTCTCTGCCAGATACCTAGGGCGACGCCAAACTCGGCCATGCTCATCGACCGATCTATTCCGCCCAAGCGGAATGTGATCTGCTCCTGGTGGCATGTAAAAGACGCATAGAACTCACATACCAGCTCCAGGTATGTGGGCTCTGTGACGATGAATACTCGACTATAAGGTGGCACGTCGAGTATGCGTCTGACTTCCGGCTCTACTCCTAGCGTCTGTACTGCTGCCCAATCCATCGTTCTGCCCGTCAGTATCGTACGCCCGATGTACCCAGTGCATCTTTCTTGGTATGCTGTGATGGAGGGAAACAGCATAAAAGGATGTGCCACTGAGGTAACTGTCATGGTAGATGTGGTACGAGCACGTTTGGGAGCCATTGAAATGTACGAGAGAGTTTAGGTGGGAAGGAAAGATTTAAACTCAAATTCTAGAGGTGAATTTGAATTCAGAAGGATGAAATTAGGTTAGGGAAAGATTTTGAATTTTTGGCGGGAAATTCAAATTTTTTGGGTGAAGTTTTAAATTCAAATTTTGGAGGGAAACTCGAATTTTTAAACTTTGGAGACTTTGCCAAAAATTTGTAGAAATAAGCTAGAGAGAAATATTTTTAGAGAGATGAATTTTTGGTTGTAGATTTGAGAGAAAATGAAAACATTTTGAATTTTTATAGAAGGGGCGGCCTTCGGGACGCGTGCCAATTCCGAGAATTTTTTTTTTTTCGTAATTCCCTGAAAATCTCAAGATACGAAAAATAATCATAATTTTTAACAAGGCTTCATGTTTATCCAATTAAATTCAGAAGTTGTTAAAAACTCTATGCAAAAATTCCTCAATCTCTTTTTTTTTCGAAGATCATGACTACCCTAATTTTATCCCAACTTAAATTCAGCAAGAATTTCAGAAAAACAAAAACTGAGTTTGTACAATTTAATTAGTGAAAAATAAACTGTATTTGCAAAACTTTTGTTTTTCATAGAAATTTAAAAATAAAATGTCTGAAGAAAATTGTTGAATATAAAGGACCCTTTTAAAAAGTTTGAAAAATAGAAAAAATATGGGTCAATTATTCAGGTTTAGTTCAAATGAATTATTTGCTGAGAATAAAAGTAAAAGAATCTTTCCTTTTTTTTTAACGACCCTTATCTCTGATCTCCTGTAGTTCTGTTCGAATGCTTCGCATTTCTATGCGTATGACTCTCATCTCATCCCTCTGCCTGTTCTACTTACTGCGTAAATCAGCCATCTCTCGGAGTAGTTGTGCACCTTGGTTCTCTTGAAGACTGACCGTGGCTCTGAGTCGGTCCACGTTAGTTGTGATATTCAGACTGAGTTGGTCTAAATGACACAGTCTGCTGGCAATCCCTTGGTCCATCTCATAGACCCTTTGAGCCAACGTGTCTATCTGCACGGACAACATTGAATGATGACCGTGAGTACTCCCCCCGGATGAAGGGGTGCGCTCATTAGGTGTTGGGGTGTATGCAGGAGAGGTTGGTGAATTTATAGGAACTCTCTGGGCAAGAGGGTGAACTGGAGATCTTTGGGGTTCTTCTCTAGGAGGGAAGGTATCCTCAGAAGGATCTTCTTCCGTGGGACTATGCTCACGGGTGTTCAGGAATCGTCTCACTAGGTCATTGGCATCTGGGCTTGAGTTTACTTCCACTGGTTGTGAAGGAAGAGTCCCTCGTGGTATTTCTGGTGTAGGCCTAGATGGGCCTTCTGGCTTTGTCTTCTTTGGTCCTAGAGTGTCAGGGTTTTCTGTTTTCTTTACCTGGTTAGTAGCTGCTCTTGTTCTCGTCATTTCTGAGTGCAAAGTCTAGTTAGAAATAACAAATAACCAAATATAGGAAAGTGAAATAAGAAAGCAAGAAAAATATTTTTATGGATTTTGAATTTTATTCAGAAAGCAGGTAAATTTCCTCAATATGGTTTTAGAATAATTTTCTAAAATTTGATTATCCTAAGTGTCTTAATTTCAGATATTATCTAAAATTAATTAGTTATGATAATCCTATATTTAGGAAAGTGATTGTCTAACTGGTATAACATACGTGTTGGGTCTAAAGTCTAGGTTACTACCGTTACCTATCATAAGTCTCTAGAATTGTGGCCAATAATCCTAAATTCATTATGATATTTCCCTGGCAACGGCGCCAAAAATCTGATGGGATTCCGGTTGACGTGCTAAATAGATAGGTTTTATTTACCTATGTCGATTATGAGTAATTAAGGACTGAGTCTTACTAACTGTCACTTAGCATTCAATTATTGCCACTTAATCAACCAGAACCTAAGGCAGAGTACCTATCGTGTAGCTAGTCTGTTGGAAAGTATCTACGATTTTATTAAGTTAATTATCGTACTCCCAGGGAAGTGGCAACGGCTTAGTAGTAATTAGCCTTTTATCCTAACTCCTATCTTATGATCCAGTTATGCAATGTTCATCAAATACTTTGATGAGAGGGTGATTCATTCTCCACTAGGTTTAAATCTAATTAATCCTAGAAGTGTTTTATAGATGAGTCCTGATTCTATGTTATACTGTTCCTATATGTTGATTGACCTATATTCGAATATTTTAGACATGTCTTAGCCTGGATTGCAACTATGTTCTGTGTGTAAAGGCGTACCACATCCGAGGTTTCTAATAAACCACCCTACCTTAATGATGGCCCTACTCACGGTTCGGGACGAAGGCATCCATGAAAGCCCTATGTCACTTTGGGGATCATACCGCTTGCCCTAGCCGCCGGCATAATCGGACTCGGCCTGGCTTACCCTAGACTACTCTAACAAACAGGGTGTTCAACAGGTTATTTTATCTAGCATGGCAGACACCAATACTAATTGATGCCTGTTAAACTAAACAGGTTATGATTAGACCGTGGTTAGGAATTGTCTATAACTCTAACTTTAGTTATAAAGAGCACATTAGACATGCAGACATAGTGAATGTTAAGCAGGTGGCTATTTCTGGAAAAATATAATAACGTCAACATATAAAACAACTATTCATAAAAATCGTAATCTCGTATTCATAATAGGTATTTAGAACAAAACAATAACAACATATAAGAGAGGGACATAGGGACTGATGCCATAAAGAAATCACCCTTTACGTAGTCTTGCCGACGGAGCGTACTGCTGTATATGTCGTATTGCTCGCCCTGACTTTGCTCGCTAGAACCTTCGGAGGACGCTTCCTCAGCCTAGTAACTGGGCTTTACCTTAATACCCAGCTTAAGCCCAGCCCTGTGGACTGACTCTTCGAACTCCTAGAGCCCTCTTAGGATCTCCTAACGAAATCCCGGGTACTCTATGAATACCAGAAACGAACCTATCTATGTAAGCCTAAGATCTGAGACTATTTCTCAGAAACTAAAACAAAACACTAATAAGAAAGAAAACTGAGATCCGAGTCTCTGAGTGAGTTGTGTACTAGAGAAGTGTACACTGGAAACCACTAAATTACTCAGATCGAGTGGAGAGGAATGATTTCAACTGCTGGAGGCCTGGGGTATTTATAGCAGCTTCCCGGGGTGATTTTTCATCAAACATTGGATGTGGGACTGGTTCTGGGGGTTCGGGACGCCCGTCCCAGATTGGGACGCCTGTCCTGATCTGTTGACCAGGTCGGGACGCCCGTCCTGACCCTTTGACCAAGTCAACATTTCCAAAAATTGCATTTTTGCCCCAAAATTTGTTGTTTTCGTCTACTTTTCACCTGACACTTCCAAAATCATAAAAACTGTGAAATTAAGTAAATAATGAACAATTAAGATCAATTTACCCTCAATTTCACCCTAAATCATATATAAAAACATGCTAAAAATGTGATACGATTTTTGCGTATCATGGTGTTCCTTAGTTAAGTTATAATCGAGATTGCATTTTTGTACTGCCCAGTAAGCTCTATGTTCTAGTTCAACCAGAAGGTGGCATGCTTTTCCATAGACTAGTCGATAAGGTGAGAACCCCGTAGTGGTCTTGTATGCTGTACGGAAGGCCCATAACAGATCATCCAGCTTTATGGCCCCAATCCTTACGGTTAACACCCACAGTCTTTTCTAGGATTCTCTTTATTCCCCTATTGGTTACCTCAGCATGCCCATTGGTTTGAGGATGGTAGGCTATGGAAAAGCGATGCTGAACTCCGTATTGCTGAAGTACCTTCTGCAATTGAGAGTTGCAGAAGTGCGTACCTCGGTAACTGATTAGGGCTTTCGGACATCCAAATCTAGCGAAAATCTGCTTAAGGAATCTGCACACGACTGTAGCATCATTAGTAGGTAGGGCCTGTGGTTCAGGCCATTTTGAAAGATATTCTACAGCTACTATGATGTACTTCTTACCAAAAGAGGGAGGAAACAGACCCATAAAGTCTATACCCCATATGTCAAATATCTCCACACTCTGAATTACCTATTGGGGTAGACTGTCTCGAGAAGATATGTTTCCAGCTTTCTAATAGGCATCGCACGATCCTGTGAACGCTGCGGCGTCTTTGAATATGGTAGGCCAGTAGAAGCCTGCTTCTAATACTTTTCGGGCGGTATTAACTGCAGCTAAGTGACCGCCTACTGGTCCGTAGTGACAATGTTCTAGAATTTGGAAACCTTCTTCTTGAGAGACACATCTCCTGATCATCTAATCTGCACATATTCGAAATAGAAAAGGATCTTCCCAATAGTAATATTTCAGGTCAGCAAAGAATTTTCTTCTTTGTTGAACAGTGATATCACTAGGGAGAGTCCGAGCTTCCAAGTAATTTGCTATATCTGTAAACCAAGGGGGTGAGAAAATAGCAAACAATGCACATAGATTCTCATCTGGAAATTTATCAGATATAATTGATTCATCAATAGCTTCTAGGGTCGGATTCTCTAGCCTGGACAAGTGGTTTGCAGCTAAGTTTTCTGCCCCTTTCTTATCCCGAATTTCTATGTCGAATTCTTTAAGCAATAAAACCTATCTGATTAATCTTGGATTTTTGTCGGTTTTATTGAACAAGTACTTTAGTGCAGAATGATCATTATAAACAATAGTTTTAGACAGGACTAGATAAGATCAAAATTTGTCAAATGCATATACTACTACTAATAATTCCTTCTCTGTCGTAGTGTAATTTTCCTGAGCATCAGTTAATGTTTTACTAGCATAATATATTACCTGAAATTTCTTATCATGTCTTTGTCCTAAAACAACTCCTACTGCATAGTCAACGGTCTTAATTGATTTTTGGAAATGCTGACCTGGTCAACGGGTCAGGACGGGCGTCCTGACCCAGTCAAAGCACCAGGACGGCCGTCCCAATCCAGGACAGGCATCCCGAAGCACCAGAAGTTGTCCCACATCGAAATATTTGGAGATTTTCACTCCAGAAAGCTACTATAAATACCCCAGGCCTCCAAGAGTTGAAATCATCCCTCTCCACTCGATCTGAGTCATTTAGTGACTTCGATTGTACATTTTTCTCGAGTACATAAGTCACTGAGAGACTCGGGCTCAGTATAAGTTTATTTCTATTCTTAGAGAGTTTCTCGTTTTCTTTGTTTTCTGAGAGTCTGTCTCAGAATCTTAGATTACGATTAGATAGGGTTCATTTTCGGTATCATAGAATACCGGATTTCGTTAGGAGATCCTAAGAGAGAGATAGGGTGCGTGTTCTTAGTCAGATTAGGGTAATTTGCTTAAGCCCGGGATATAAGGTAAAGCAATTACTACTAGGTCTGAGGAGCGTTCTCCGAAGGCTTTGCCGAGTAGAGTAGGATCGAGCAGTCAGAAGCATACAGGAGCTGCAGCGCCGGCTGGACCTACATAAAGCGGTGACTACTTTATGATAGTGGGTCCCCTAGACGAGGTTCTGTATGTTTACTAATTGTTTTATCTGAATATTAATTTGATATTGAATTCATTATCATACATGTTTTACAATTTGAGATACTGTTCATTTTCCCGGGAAGATCATAGAGCTAGAATTATCATTATGAATGTTGAACTGTCGTGTCCTTTTAAATTAAACTAGGGTTATAGACAACTCCTAACCAAGGTCTGAATCATAACCGGTTTAGTTTAACAAACTGTAAAAGGTCTGCCAAATTAGGAAGAAATAACAAAACAGATCACCATGTTTGTTAGAGTACCCTAATAAAGCTGAGTTTGTACGCTAGGCCAATCCTAGGGTTAAGTGACATGATACCTAAGTGACATAGGGTACCGTTCATGGATACTTTAATCCGACAGATGAGAAGGATCATCCCAAGGTAGGGGTGTATACACTAGGTAACTCGGATATGGTAAACAGATGGTTACATTTCATAATTGCCTTAGAGATCAAGATATATCTAAAATGTTCGAAGATAAGGTCAAACAAATTGTAATAACTGAGCTTAAATTGATGAATGCCTGTCTACTCTTGAATGCTATTTGCTTGTTATGGGTGATTGGGATCACAAATCAATCTCAAAGTATTGATTATCCATTGCATAACTGGATCATAAGATAAGAGTTAGGGTAAGAGGATAGTTACTACTAAGCCGTTACCACTTCCCTAGGAGTACGATATTTGATTTAATTAAAATCGTAGATAATTCCAACAGACTAGCTACACAATAGGTAGTCTGCCTTAGGTTCTGATTGATTAAGTGACAGTATAGAGACTAAATGTGACAATTAGTCATGCTATGTCCTTAATTACTCATGATCAACATAGGGTAAAACAACACCTATTTTAGTATATCAGTCGGAACCCATCAATCGCCATTGACGGCCCTACTCACGGTTCGAGCTAAAGGCATCCATGAAAGCCCTATGTCACTTAGGGGATCATGCCGCTCGCCCTAACGCCGGCATAAAGACACAACTCAGCCTACTTAGACTACTCTAACAAACAGGGTGTTCTGTAGGTTATTTTATCTAATATGGCAAACACCAATGCTTCCTAAATTGATGTCTGTTAAACTAAACAGGTTATGAATAGACCGTGGTTAGGAATTGTCTATAACCCTACATTTAGTTTAAAAGAAACTACATTAGACATGCAGACATAATGAATATTAAGCAAGTGGTCATTTCCAGAAAATCATAAGAACTTCAACATGTATAACAAATACTCATAAAATCATAATCCAATATACATAATCAATATTTGGACGAACACAATACAAACATATAAAGAGAGGGACATGAGGACCGATGCCATAAAGAATTCACCCTTTACTTAGTCTCGCCGATGCAACAACTGCTTGTATATGTTGTACTGCTCTACCCGACTCTGCTCGACAGAACCTTCGGAGGACGCTTCATCAGCCTAGTAGCTGGACTTTTCGAACGCCTTAGAGCCCTCTTAGGATCTCCTAACGAAATCCTGGGTATTCTATGAATACTATAAACGATCCTATCTATCGTATCCTAGGATCTGAGACTAATTCTCAGAAACAAAGAAAACGAGACACTATCTAAGAAAAATAAACTTCTACTGAACCCGAGTCTCTAAGTGACTTATGTACTCGAGAAAAATGTACATTTGAAGTCACTAAATGACTCAGATGGAGTGGAGTGGAATCATTTCAACTGAGGAAGGCCTAGGGTATTTATAGCAGCTTTCTGGAGTGATTTTCTCCCAAAAATTCGATGTGGGACTCTGAACTGCAGCTCGGGACGCCCGTCCTGGCCTGTTGACCAGGTCAGGATGCCCACCCCGACGTCTGAACTTCTGGAAAATTGCGTTTTTGCCCTGAAATTTGCAATTTTCTTTTACCTTTCACCTGACACTTCCAAAATCACAAAAACTGTGAAATTGAGTTAATAACAATCAATTACGACCAATTTCCTATCAATTTCACCCTAAATTATGCCTAAAAACATGCTAAAAATGTGATATGAATTATGCATATCAAACTTCTATGATGTACTTCTTACCATAGGAGGAAGGAAATGGACCCATAAAGTCTATACCCCATATGTCTAATATCTCTACACTTTGAATTACCTGTTGGGGTAGACCATCTCGAGAAGATATGTTTCCAGTTTTCTGACAGGCATCGCAAGATCTTGTGAATGCTGCGGCGTCTTTGAATATCGTAGGCCAATAGAAGCCTGCTTCTAATACTTTCTGAGCGGTATTAGCTGCAGCTAAGTGACCGCCTGCGGGTCCGCAGTGACAATGTTCCAGAATTTGGAAACCTTCTTCTTGAGAGACACATCTCCTGATCATCTGATCTGTACATATTTGAAACAGAAAGGGATCTCCCCAATAGTAATATTTAAGGTCAGCAAAGAATTTCCTTCTCTGTTGAGTAGTGATATCACTAGGAAGAGTCTGAGCTACCAAGTAATTTGCTATATTTGCAAACCAAGGGGGTGAGAAAATAGCAAATAAGGTGCATAAATTCTCATCCGGAAACTTACCAGATATGATCGATTCATCTATAGCTTCTAGGGCTGGATTCTCTAGCCTTGACAAGTGGTCTGCGGCTAGGTTTTCTGCCCCTTTCTTATCCCTAATTTCTATATCGAATTCCTGAAGCAATAAAACCCATCTGATTAATCTCGGCTTTGCGTCGGTTTTATTGAACAAGTACTTTAATGCAGAATGATCAGTATAAACTATGGTTTTAGACAAGACCAGCTAAGATCGAAATTTATCAAATGCGTATACTACTGCTAATAATTCCTTTTCTGTCGTAGTGTAATTTTCCTGAGCGTCAGTTAAGGTTTTGCTAGTGTAATATATTACATGAAATTTCTTATCATGTCTCTGTCCTAAAACAACTCCTACTGCATAATCACTAGCATCACACATTAATTCAAAAGGTAAACTCCAGTCAGGTGACGTCATGATATGTGCAGTAGTTAGAAGTTCCTTAAGTCTATTAAAGGTTTTTAGACATTTTTCATCAAATACAAAAGGAACATCCTTTCCAAGTAAATTGGTCAACGGCCTGGCTATTAGTGAAAAATCTTTTATAAATATACGATAGAAACTAGCGTGTCCCAAAAAACTTCTAATGGCTCTCACAGTCTTGGGCAGAGGTAGTTTTGAAATAATTTTGATTTTAGCCTTATCTACTTCCATACCTCGGTGTGAGATCTTATGTCCTAATACAATCCCCTCTTTTACCATGAAATGGCATTTTTCCCAATTTAGAACCAAATTTGATTTTATACAATGTTTTAACATTAATTCCAGGTTCTTTAGATAAATCCCAAATGAATTTCCAAAAACAGAGAAACCATCCATGAACACTTCCATAGACTTTCCTAACATGTCCTCAAAGATAGCAGTCATACAACGTTGGAAAGTAGCAGGTGCATTACACAAACCAAAAGGCATTCTTCTATATGCAAATGTTCCAAAAGGGCATGTGAAAGTAGTTTTATGTTGGTCTTCTAGGGAAATGGGAATTTGAAAATATCCAGAAAACCCATCAAGAAAGTAATAAAACATATGTCCAGATAATCTTTCTAACATTTGGTCAATAAAAGGAAGAGGGAAATGGTCTTTTCACGTGGCAGTATTTAGTTTTCTATAATCAATGCATACACGATGACCAGTAATAGTTCTTGTAGGAATTAATTCATTATTTTCATTTCTGACAACTGTTATTCCACCTTTCTTAGGTACTACAAGCACCGGGCTTACCCATTCACTATCCGAGATTGGATAGATAAGTCCCGCATCCAACAATTTGATTACTTCTTTTTTAACAACGTCACACACATTAGGATTCAACCTTCTTTGAGGTTGCACACATGGCTTATAATCATTTTCTAGAAGAATCTTAAGCGAACAAAAGCTTGGATTAATACCTGGAATATTTGCAATTTTGTAGGTAAAGGCTCTTTTGTACTTTTTGCATATGTCCATGGTCAACTTCCGTTGTTCTGCAGTCAGATCAGCTGCGAGAATGATGGGAAGTTTCTTATTGTCGTCTAGGAAATTCATAGCATAGATGAGTGGGCAATTCATTCAGCTCCAAGTCTGGTGGATCTTCGAACAAAGTTTGTTCTTTCTTCATGTCATCATTACCTATCTCAGTGAAACTATCAGAGTTAATTTCATACTCGGAGGAGCTGAGTTTAGTGTCCTCTAGTTCTAGAGAGTCTTCTCTCAAGACTTGATAATTTGAGCATAGGTCTGTCATGTTAACTTCAATCAAGTGTTCAATAGCATCCACACAAAAACAAACATCATCTAAATACATGGGATACCTAAGGGTTTCATTTAGATCAAAGGTGATGTCCTCATTACCTACCCTTAACTTGATTTGACCATTACTGAAATCTATTAATGCTTTTGAGGTAGCTAGAAATGGTCGACCTAGGATCAGGGGCACTCCTCCTTCTCCATTCATGTCCATGACAACAAAGTCCACAAGGAACACAAATTTTCCGACCTTTACTAAGAGATCTTCAATTATTCCCTTGGGGATTTTAACTGTCCTATCTGCAAGTTGTATGCACATCCTAGTCGTTTTCAAATCATGCAATCCTAATTTATCAAATAAACTAGATGGCATGAGATTAATACTAGCTCCTAAGTCTGCTAATGAATGCATATTAGTAATATTTCCAATTGTACATGGCAAGGTAAAGCAGCATGGACCTTTCTGTTTGGAAGGTAGTTTATTCAGTAGAACTGTCGAGTATTCTTCATTAAGAACCACCTTGTTCATGTCAAATTTTATTTTATTACTAATAACTTCTTTTAAAAACTTAACATACTTGGGCATTTCAGAAATAACATCAAGTAAAGGTAAATTAACATGAATCTGACTAAAATTCTTAAAAAACCTTTCAAACTGCTCCTTATCTTTATTCTGCATAAGTCTGGCATGGTAAGGTACTTTTGGTCGGTACTCAGGAATAAACTCCGTGTTCCCTTTCCTTACTACTTCGGTTTCAACATTTGTCGGCGTTGGGTCTTGGGAGCCTTCTTCTGGTTCCTGCACAAGAATAGGAGGGTCAAAAGGTTTGGGAGGAGATGGAGATAGAACTTTACCAGATATTAGAGTAATGGTCTTGCATTCAGTTTGGGGGTTGGTCTCAGTGTTGCTTGGTAGCGTTCCTTGTGACCTGTGAGAGAGATGGGTGGATAGCTGGCCCATCTGTCTTTCCAAAGTTTGTATAGCAGCTTGTGTGTTTCTGACTGTTTCCTCGGTCTGCTTCTGTATGTTCTAGTTCTGCTGGATTCTCTCTGCATGAGCTTCCTGGACCTTCCTATTTGACTCTATCATTTCTTTGTTAGAGTCAACAATGCTTTTCAGCATGTCCCGGAATTCTTGCATGGGGTCGACTGGAACGATGTTGTTCCTTGGTGCGGGCAGAGCGACTTGCTAATTCTGCGGATAGGGCAATTGCTGAGGCAATATTTTCTAGAAGTTAGCATTCCCGGAATTGTTTCTCCAACTAAATCCTGGATGGTTCTTCCAGGTGGGATTATAGGTATTTCCCATAGGAGCAGAGTTAACTGCGTCCACTTGTTCTATATCTTCTGGAATAGTCAATATTCCATTACCATAACAATCTCCACTAAAATGCGATCCTTGGCAAAATTCACAAACTTGATATACTGGCTGAATGCTTTTCCCCTGTTGGAAGGTATCCAGTTGATTAGCAATGCTGGCCTGAAGTGCCTCAAATTGATCATTAGTGGAGGCGAGTGCTGCATTAACTGGTTGTTTCTTAGCTCGGTCGCTAGTTCGCCAGTTCTTGCTGTTCCTATAGAGTCTCTCCAGGGCGTTTCTAGCATCTACATCACTCATTCCATTGAAACTGCTCTGAGGATTAAGTCCATCAAGAACTTGCTTGCCCATTTTGTCATACACCCGTAGAATTGCTGGATTAGCTGTGCTTCGGTAAGTCCATGTTGTGGGCAGATCCTGAGTAGTTCCTTGAATCTATTCCAAACATCGATCACTGTCTCATCAGTAGCTTGAGTAAAACTGGACAGAGCCCTTCGATATTCTAGGACTCTTGCTACAGAGTAGTATTCTTCCAGGAAGGCTTTGCTTAACTCATCCCATGATGTGATTGAGTTAGTAGGTAACCGTGCTAGCCACCTCTTAGCTCTGTCCTTGAGTGAGTAGGGAAAGAGGTTTAGCTTGGTTACTTCTGCAGTGTGATCTCCCTTGAGACCTTCGCAAAGAGAGGAGAATTCAGATAATTGTTTGAGTGGATTCTCAGCTGTAGTTCCTCCAAACTGGACCCGGTTTATTATCAACTGGATCACATTTGGTTTGAGATCATAGCGAGGGTTTCTAGGGATTTGAATGGCGGACGAAACTGGAACAGTCTGTGGCTGGATGTAGGATTCGAGGGGAGGTCTTTCGGCAGCCATCTTTGTTCTTCGCCTATTCGCTGTACGGATGAGACGTTCGGGATTCTCAACTGGGGGTTCAAGGTTAGCTTCTGAGGTTCGAGTCATGCAACTACAGAGAAAAATACGTTAAGCCTGAGCTGATTGGTTAGTGGAGTTAAAATAGAATTGAAAGATTAAAGAAATTGGTAAAAGAACAACACAAATTAACAATTAAGGAAAAAGAAAGAATAAACAATAAAACTATAAAAGAAACAAAAGGAAAAACAACATACGGATAAATTTAAAAACAAGAAAATATTTTCGAGTTTTAAAAAAAAAATTGAAAGCAATTAAATTTCCTTAATACGGTTTTAGAATAATTTTCTAAAATTTGATTATCCTAAATGTCTTAATTTCAGATAATATCTAAAATTAATTAGTTATGATAACCCTATATTTCGGAAACTGATTGTCTAACTAGCATAAAATGAGTGTTATGTCTAAGGTATAGATTACTACCGTTACTTATCATAAGTCTCTAGAATTTTGATCAGGAATCCTAAATTTGTTATGATATTTCCCCGGCAACGGTGCCAAAAATCTGATGGGTTTCCGATCGATATGCTAAAAATAGGTTTTATTTACCCTATATCGATTATGAATAACTAAGGACTTAGAATTACTAATTGTCACATTTAGCATCTATGTTGTCACTTAATCAATCAGAACCTAAGGCAGAGTACCTATCATGTAGCTAGTCTGTTGGAAAGTACCTACGATTTTAATTTAAGAATTTTATCGTACTCCCAGGGAAGTGGTAACGGCTTAGTAGTAACTATCCTTTTACCCTAACTCTTATTTTATTATCCAGTTATGCAATCGTTCATCAAAATCTTTGATGAGAGGTTGATTCACTCTACACTAGGTTCAAGTTTACTTAAGCCTACAAAAGTGTTTTACAGACAGTGTTCTGATATATGTTATATTGTTCCTACATGTTGATTGACCTATCTTCGAGTATTTTAGATATATCTTGGTCTAGATTGCAATTATGTACTGATTCTACTTGTGTACCACATCCGAGTTATCTAATAAACCGCCCCATCGCCATTGACGGCCTTACTCACGGTTCGAGCTGAAGGCATCCATGAAAGTCCTGTGTCACTCAGGAGATCATGCTGCTTGCCCTAACACCGGCATAAACACAAGAACTCGGCCTACTTAGACTACTTTTACAAACATGGTGATCTATAGGTTATTTAATCTAATATGGCAGACCTTAATGCTTCCGTCCTCACACAAAGACCTAAATTAAGGCCTGATAAACTAGACAGGTTATGATTAGACCGTGGTTAGGAGTTGTCTATAACCGTTCATCTAATTTAAAAGAGCAAATAGATATGCAGTCATAATGTTAGTTAAGCTGGTGACCTTTCCAGAAAAATGTAAACATCTTCAACATGCATAACACATATTCATAGTATCATAATTTAATATTCAAATATATTTTTAGACAAACACAGTACAAACATATAAAGAGAGGGACAAGGGGACCACCGCCATAAAGTATTCACCCTTTTTTAGGTCCGCTGATGGAGCAACTGCTTGTATATTTTAGACTACTTGACCAGACTCTGCTTGACAGAACCTTCGGAGGACGCTTCCTTAGCCTAGTAGCTATTGCTTTACCTTACATCTCGGGCTTAAGAAAAGCCCTGTTCACTAACTCTTCGAACGCCTAGTGCTCTCTTAGGATCTCCTAACAAAATCCCAGGTATTCTATGAATATTAAAAACGAACCTATCTAGTTGTATTCTAAGATCTGAGACAGACTCTCAGAAACGAAGAACACGAGACACTCTCGGAAACTAGAAATCTACTCAAATGAAGACACCTGAAATCACTAAATGACTAGTAAATAGTAGAAAACTGTGTACTGGAAGCCACTGAATGACTCAGATCAAGTGGAGAGGAATGATTTCAACTGTGAAAGGCCTGAGGTATTTATACCAGGAGAACTGAGTGAATTTCTCTTCAGAAATTGATGTGGGATACTGTTCACGGATTCGGGACGCCCGTCTCGATGCTTTGACCGGGTCGGGACGCCCGTCCCAACTTTTGAACTTCCAAAAATCACGTTTTTGCCTCGAAATTTGCTATTTTCTTGCATATTTCACCTGACACTTCCAAAATCACAAAACTGCGAAATTGTATTAATAACAGTCAATTGAGAACGATTTAACTCCAATTTTGCCCTAAATTGTGCCTAAAAATGATAAAAAAGTGATATGATTTGTGCATATCACCGAGCCTTTGACTCGGTCGAGGCGGCCGTTCTGGCTCCTGGACGCCCGCCCCGAACTCAGAACTTCCAAAAATCACTCTTTTGCACCGATATTTGCTGTTTTCTTACAAATTTCTCCTGAAACTCCCAAAATCACAAATTCTGCAAAACTATGTCAATTTCAATCAATTAAGATTGATTTAGTTCCAATTATGCCCTAATTTGTGCCTAAAACATGCTAAAAATGATAAGATTTGTGTATATCATATAACCCGACACTTAGCTTTTTTCTTGTCGTGAAGCAAAACCTGTATGAAATTAGTGAATGCTAAATCATAGGTGCAATCACAGCAAGATTTTCAGCAATGTTTTTAGCAAAAATATTTCAGTGAGTCAAATAATTAAGAAAATAGATATATACTGATCAAGTTGTTATGTAATGGTCTCAATTATTCAGTAAATGTGTCATGACCTTATAGGCTAAAATAGTTCATAAACATTACTGAGTTCTAGCTCAACTTCAGTCATTGGGTTTTCCTCATGTGTACTGATCCAGACTAGATTGTCAACTCAGAATAAACTTTTTAAGATGTTACCAAATAATACTTTGTCCAATTATTCCGAATATAAACAACATAATAAACGAACTTCCGGGTTTTGAGCTTTGGTGCCAACATTTTCTTGTTATGAATTTCAAATAAAAATACACTAGGTGTATGTTTCAATTGATTTCCAAGGTATTTTTGTGTTTGCTGTCACACATTAACTTTAACTACCCAAGTATCGAGCCACACTTCGATGACTCCCAAATCTTACATGACCTTAGGGTTCTAGGCATTAAGTTCTCTTCAGAAGGGGTGCTCAAGTAGAAAATGACACTTGCAAACTACCTTTTTTACATTTAAGTTATGACACTTTCAACTTAGAATTCCATCTAGTTATTCAAGTTGCTATCACATTCTCAAACGTTCTAATATTATTTAGTCCTAACTTGAAAAGATATTTGGTTGATTTTTCTAATCCAGACTAATTTGTGCTAAAAATCAGGAATTCCCTACTTCTAAGTGATGAATTCAATAAAGCAATCAAAATGTTTCCTAATGGTCATAACACTCTACTGAACATATATCATAGACATAAGCAGTTTTCAATCAATCAATACTGATTTTGAAGTCGAAAAGAGTTAAAAATTTGAAAAAGATTTTGG
Organism: Asclepias syriaca; assembly: GCA_027405835.1. NCBI lineage: Eukaryota > Viridiplantae > Streptophyta > Magnoliopsida > Gentianales > Apocynaceae > Asclepias > Asclepias syriaca. The sequence continues at coordinate 22,891,943 of CM049926.1, read as the reverse complement.
ATGGGTGCAATTTCAGTGAAAAACATAGGAAAAACATACAAATATTTGAAACATGAGTGCACTGTGCACTACTACCCCACACTTAAAATTTACATTGTCCTCAGTGTACATGCATACTTTCTCACCCCACACTTATTTGAAAAATAGTAAAAACAAAAAACAAAAAAATAAAACAACAAAATAAACAAAAGAGTCCCTTATTCGAATGGCTCTTGTAGACTTTTAAGTGTTGTCCGTTCACTTTTTGAGTAGTGCCGTCAGAATCCATTATGACACATGCACCAAAGGGTGACACATCTGTGATAGTGAACGGGTCTGACTAATAGCTTCGCAACTTTCCTGGAAACAACTTCAAACATGAATTGTATAACAATAATTTATCTCCCAGTTCAAAAGGGCATGTGAAAGTAGTTTTATGTTGGTCTTCTAGGGAAATGGGAATTTGAAAATATCCAGAAAACCCATCAAGAAAGTAATAAAACATATGTCCAGATAATCTTTCTAACATTTGGTCAATAAAAGGAAGAGGGAAATGGTCTTTTCGCGTGGCAGTATTTAGTTTTCTATAATCAATGCATACACGATGACCAGTAATAGTTCTCGTAGGAATTAATTCATTATTTTCATTTCTGACAACTGTTATTCCACCTTTCTTAGGTACTACCTGCACTGGGCTTACCCATTCACTATCCAAGATTGGATAGATAAATCCCGCATCCAACAATTTGATTACTTCTTTTTTAACAACGTCACACACATTAGGATTCAACCTTCTTTGAGGTTGTACACATGGCTTATAATCATTTTCCAGAATAATCTTATGTGAACAAAAGCTTGGATTAATACCTGGAATATCTGCAATTTTGTAGGCAAAGGCTCTTTTGTACTTTTTGCATATGTCCACGGTCAACTTCCGTTGTTTTGCAGTCAAATCAGCTGCGAGAATGATGGGAAGTATCTTGTTGTCGTCTAAGAAATTCATAGCACAGATGAGTGGGCAATTCCTTCAGCTCCAAGTCTGGTGGATCTTCAAACAAAGTTTGTTCTTTCTTCATGTCATCATTACCTATCTTAGTGAAACTATCAGAGTTAATTTCATACTCGGAGGAGCTGAGTTAAGTGTCCTCTAGTTCTAGAGAGTCTTCTCTCAAGACTTGATAGTTTGAGCATAGGTCTGTCATGTTAACTTCAATCAAGTGTTCAATAGCAATCACACAAAAACAAACATCATCTAAATGCATGGGATACCTAAGGGTTTCATATAGATCAAAGGTGATGTCCTCATTACCTACCCTTAACTTGATTTGACCATTACTGACGTCTATTAATGCTTTTGAGGTAGCTAGAAATGGTCAACCTAGGATCAGGGGCACTCCTCCTTCTCCATTCATGTCCATGACAACAAAGTCCACAAGGAACACAAATTTTTCGACCTTTACTAAGAGATCTTCAATTATTCCCTTGGGGATTTTGACTGTCCTATCTGCAAGTTGTATGCACATCCTAGTCGTTTTCAAATCATGCAATCCTAATTTATCAAATAAACTAGATGGCATGAGATTAATACTAGCTCCTAAGTCTGCTAATGCATGCATATTAGTAATATTTCCAATTGTACATGGCAAGGTAAGCAGCCTGGATCTTTCTGTTTGGAAGGCAGTTTATTCAGTAGAACTGCCGAGCATTCTTCATTAAGAACCACCTTGTCCATGTCAAATTTTATTTTATTACTAATAACTTCTTTTAAAAACTTAGCATACTTGGGCATTTCAGAAATAACATCAAGTAAAGGTAAATTAACATGAATCTGACTAAAATTCTTAAAAACCTTTTCGAACTGCTCCTTATCTTTATTCTGCATAAGTTTGGCACGGTAAGGTACTTTTGGTCAGTACTCAGGAGTAAACTCCATCTTCCCTTGCCTTACTACTTCGGTTTCGACATTTGTCGGCGTTGGGTCTTGGGAGCCTTCTTCTGGTTCCTGCACAATAATAGGAGGGTCAGAAGGTTTGGGAGGAGATGGAGATAGAACTTTACCAGATCTTAGAGTAATGGTCTTGCATTCAGTTTGGGGGTTGGTCTCAGTGTTGCTTGGTAGCATTCCTTGTGACCTGTGAGAGAGATGTGTGGATAGCTGGCCCATCTGTCTTTCCAAAGTTTGTATAGCAGCTTGTGTGTTTCTGACTGTTTGCTCGGTCTGCTTCTGTTTGTTCTAGTTCTGCTGGATTCTCTCTGCATGAGCTTCCCGGACCTTCCTATTTGACTCTATCATTTCTTTGTTAGAGTCAGCAATGCTTTTCAGCATGTCCCGGAATTCTTGCATGGGGTCGACTGGAACGTTGTAGTTCCTTGGTGCAGGCAGAGCGACTTGCTAATTCTACGGATAGGGCAATTGCTGAGGCATTCTTTTCTGGAAGTTAGCATTCCCGGAATTGTTTCTCCAACTAAATCCTGGATGGTTCTTCCTGGTGGGATTATAGGTATTTCCCATAGGGGCAGAGTTAACTACGTCCACTTGTTCTATATCTTCTGGAATAGTCAATATTCAATTACCATAACAATCTCCACTAAAATGCGATCCTTGGCAAAATTCACAGACTTGATATGCTGGCTGAATGCTTTTCCCCTGTTGGAAGGCATTCAGTTGATTAGCAACTCTGGCCTGAAGTTCCTCAAATTGATCATCAGTGGAGGCAAGTGCTGCATTAACTGGTTGTTTCTTAGCTCGGTCGCTAGTGTGCCAGTTCTTGCTGTTCCTATAGAGTCTCTCCAGGGTATTTCTAGCATCTACATCACTCATTCCATTGAAACCGCTCTGAGGATTAAGTCACTCAAGAACTTGCTTGCCCATTTCTGTCATACCCCCGTAGAATTACTGGATTAGCAGTACTTCGGTAAGTCCATGTTGTGGGCAGAGCCTGAGTAGTTCCTTGAATCTGTCCCAAACTTCAATCACTATCTCATCAGTAGCTTGAGTAAAACTGGACAGAGCCCTTCGATATTCTAGGACTCTTGCTGCAGAGTAGTATTCTTCCAGGAAGGCTTTGCTTAACTCATCCCATGATGTGATTGAGTTAGTAGGTAACTGTGGCAGCCACCTCTTAGCTCTGTCCCTGAGTGAGTAGGGAAAGAGGTTTACCTTGGTTACTTCTGCAGTGTGATCTCCCTTGAGACCTTCGCAAAGAGAGGAGAATTCGGATAAGTGTTTGAGTGGATTCTCAGCTACAGTTCACCAAACTGGACCCGGTTTATTATCAACTGGATCACATTTGGTTTGAGATCATAGCGAGGGTTTCCAGGGATTTGAATGGCGGACGACACTGGAACAGTCTGTGGCTGGATGTAGGATTCGAGTGGAGGTCTTTCGGCAGCCATCTTTGTTCTTCGCCTATTAGCTGTACGGATGAGACCTTCGGGATTCTCAACTAGGGGTTCAAGGTTAGCTTCTGAGGTTTGAGTCATGCAACTACAGAGAAAAATACGTTAAGCCTGAGCAGATTGGTTAGTGGAGTTAAAACAGAATTGAAAGATTAAAGAAATTGGTAAAAGAACAACACAAATTAAGAATTAAGGAAAAAGAAAGAATAAACAATAAAACTATAAAAGAAACAAAAGGAAAAACAACATACTGATAAATTTAAAAACAAGAAAATATTTTCGAGTTTAAATTTCCTTAATACGGTTTTAGAATAATTTTCTAAAATTTGATTATCCTAAATGTCTTAATTTCAGATAATATCTAAAATTAATTAGTTATGATAACCCTATATTTCGGAAACTGATTGTCTAACTAGCATAAAATGAGTGTTATGTCTAAGGTATAGATTACTACCGTCACCTATCATAAGTCTCTAGAATTTTGATCAGGAATCCTAAATTTGTTATGATATTTCCCCGACAACAGCGCCAAAAATCTGATGTGTTTCCGATCGATATGCTAAAAATAGGTTTTATTTACCCTATATCGATTATGAATAACTAATAACTTAGAATTACTAATTGTCACATTTAGCATCTATGTTGTCACTTAATCAATCAGAACCTATGGCAGAGTACCTATCGTGTAGCTAGTCTGTTGGAAAGTACCTATGATTTTAATTTAAGAATTTTATCGTACTCCTAGGGAAGTGGTAACGGCTTAGTAGTAACCATCCTTTTACCCTAACTCTTATTTTATTATCCAGTTATGCAATCGTTCATCAAAATCTTTGATGAGAGGTTGATTGACTCTACACTAGGTTCAAGTTTACTTAAGCCTACAAAAGTGTTTTACAGAGAGTGTTATGATATATGTTATATTGTTCCTACATGTTGATTGACTTATCTTCGAGTATTTTAGATATATCTTGGTCTATATTGTAATTATGTACTGATTCTACTTGTGTACCACATCTGAGTTATCTAATAAACCGCCCCATCGCCATTAACGACCCTACTCACGGTTCGAGCTAAAGGCAACCATGAAAGTCCTGTGTCACTCAGGAGATCATGCTGTGATGGGTTTCCGACTGATATGCTAAATATGTGGTAATTTACCCTATGTTGATTATGAGTAATTAAGGACTGAGATTGACTAATTGTCACATTTACTCTCTATGGTGTCACTTAATCAGTCAGAACCTAAGGCAGAGTACCTATCGTGTAGCTATTTGTTGTGTTGTGTGCGTGTGTCACAAATTGAGAAGATAATAAAATAGAATAAATCAGCGCAATCTTAACAAGTGCAAGTATACACAGGTCAACAAGTAATATATGTACCTAAGTACAAGATTATCGACCCCACAGAGATTTTGTATGCCAATTATACATGCAAACATGATTTACATTTGGTTAAAAGAATAAAAGAATAACGAATGATGAATATTGGGTGGAGATTCGGAGGTTAAGCTACTGCTAAGATATTGCTGCAGCAACGGAAATGCTGCATCATCACCAATGCCGCAGCAATTCTACCTAACTACTACTACAGGTCAGCCTACTGGAAAATCACCATGAGAATACAACAGGTAATACAATGTTGTAAAAATCAAGCCAAAAATGTAAGTACAAACCATAGGTGAATGTAAGTATACAAAGCATGCTTTCAGTTCCATATCAATGCTACAGCATGTCTGGTTTCACCCAGACTACTTGATCTACTAGTCTAGATCCCCGATAACATACCTTGGACCTAGCGCAACGCTAGGCAGTGAATGTACCGATGTTCACGCAGTTATCAAATCCACTGCTATATGATTACCGCTGTTCACGCAGTTCTCAAATATAGCGCCACATAATCCTAATGTGATTACATGAATAAACCAAGCATTGCTCCATACAAGCATTAAACATAAAAACAGAAAGTAATGCTGCAGCATACTTATCATCATAGTCAAAACAGTGTATTCAACATGCTCATACTTAACTACACCACAACATCGTCAGGTTAAAGATATATATTATGCTGAAACGAATCATGGAAAACAAGAATCAACGTAATAGGAAAGATAGTCCCTAGGTCCTTAGTGACACCAATCAACGGAGTCAAGCCTAAGATGGAAAACAAATCACTCCCAAAACATTTTTAATCAACCTTTGAACCAAGAATCATGAAAGACAAGGACTAACGTAATAGGAAAAATAGTCCCTAAGTCTGTAGTGACACCAATCAACGGAGTCAAGCCTAAGACGGAAAACAAATCACTCCCAAAACATTTTTAATTAACCCTTGAACTAAGAATCATGAAAGACAAGGACTAAAGTAATAGGAAAAACAGTCCCTAGGTCCTTAGTGACACTAATCAACGGAGTCAAGCCTAAGACGGAAAACATATTACTCCCAAAACATTTTTAATCAATCCTTGAATACATGTAAACATTCTCATATTACAAAGAACATTTGATTACAAAACAGTAGTAACTTGAAGAAATGGAGAGAGGATTACTCTGGATCGGAGATCACCCTACTGCCCAAATCGGTTTAATCAAGCAGCTGGTGTCCTTCGTTTCCTCTGCGTGATGCTACTGCCTTCGATCATGAACAGCCCGAAAAATTCCAGCAAAGTCGCCCAAGCTTTCTCAGGTTCGTTTCCACTCGATCTAGACTCTAAAACACTCTAAAACACACTACCCACTGCCTAAATTCTAAGCTAATACTAGATACACACATACAAACATACAAACATTATTTTCCACCCTAATCTAAGCTCAAAAACAACTTCAAAACAAACTACCTACTGCCTAAGTCTTAAGCTGCCCGTAACTAAACACAAAACAATATTTCTCCTCCTCTCGTCCCGTCACTTCTTCTCTGCCGTGCCCACTGTCCATAATTCTCTTATTTTTCTTCCCAAAGATTCCAGCAAAATAAAAAATTAATTTTGCAGCTGCCTTCTGGAATCTTCCACCGAATGCTGCCCCTTTTCTCCACCTACTCTCACAAAACCAGCCAGCAATTGAGAGTTGTCATCATGTGAATGTATATACATACATATATATATACCCACTAGGAAAGATGCTTCTTCTTTTTTGTATAATGCAGCTGCCACTGCACCTTTTTTTCCTGAAAATCTGCTAGAAAATTGAGAGGAATCTCATCATATGTATGTATATATATGTATATATATTATATATATTATATAATATATATATTGTTGGACAACAACTATCTTCTATTTTGTCTACCTTGCCAACTTGTACTCCCACAACATATATATATATATATATATACATATAACAAAGATTTCAACATGTGTACCTTATATATATATGTATGTATATAGTGTATAATGGATGGGACCAAAGAAATGAATACATAGGACCGAAAGTGTGCATCTTTAAATATGCCCAGCTGGATTTTAAATGACAAATGGTGTGTGGGTGTGTAATATATATATATATATATATACATATAGATACGTATAGATACATATATGTAGAGATGCAAATTTTCCACACATTCTTCACTTTCCTCTCAGTCACTTTTATCCAACAATATCAACCATCCACATTCCCTTTTTAGCCTTGTCACAATAAGTCAATTCAAATAAATTCCCAAATAACAAATAATACAACTTATCCACATGTTGAGAAATTTATTCAATTAAATTGACTTTTAACCATAAATCCACATTTTTAGGTAAAAAGAGAGAAAATATCAAATCAACACATTTTTATCCATTTTCCAAATAAAGTCAATTAATTCCCGAATAAAATGTGGTAAATTAGATGTGAATAACTCTATTATTCTAGAGTTATCACTAGTCTGTTGGAAAGTATCTACGATTTTATTAAATAAATATCGTACTCCCAGGGAAGTGGTAGCGGCTTAGTAGTAACTAGCCTCCTATCCTCGCTCTTATCTTATGATCCAGTTATGCAATCTTCATCAATAACTTTGATGAGAGGGTGATCAATTCTCCACTAGGTTTAAGTCTAATTAAACCTAAAAGTGTTTATAGACAAAGTCCTGATTCTATGTTATACTGTTCTTATATGTTGATTGACCTATCTTCGAGTGTTTTAGATATATCTTAGCCTGGAATGCAACTATGTTCTGAGTCTAAAGGTGTACCACATCTGAGTCTCTATGCTACCGCCCCATCGCTAAGGTAAACGGCCCTACTCACGGTTCGAACAAAAGACAGCTATGAAAGCCCTATGTCACTTCGGGGATCACGCCGCTGGCCCATAACCACCGGCATAACGCTCTACTCAGCCTACCTAGAATACTCTAACAAACAGGGTGTTCCGCAGGTTATTTTATCTAGTATGGCAGACATCAATACTAATTGATGCCTGTTAAACTAAACAGGTTATGAATAGATCGTGGTTCAGAATTGTCTATAACCCTAATTTTAGTTTAAAAGAAACTACATTAGACATGCAGACATAATGAATATTTAAGCAGGTGGCTATTTCTGGAAAAACATAACAACTTCAACATATATAACAAATATCCATAAAAATCATAATCTGATATTCAAAATTTTTCTTTGGACAAACACAATAACAACATATAAGACAGGGACAGGGGGACTGATGCCATAAAGGAATCACCCTTTACTTAGTCTCGTCGATGGAGCGTACTACTGTATATGTCGTATTGCTTGACTCGACTCTGCTCGCTAGAACCTTCGGAGGACACTTCCTTAGCCTAGTAACTAGGCTTTACCATAATACCCAGCTTAAGCCCAGCCCTATGGACTGACTCTTCGAACACCTAGAGCCCTCTTAGGATCTCCTAACGAAATCCTGGGTATTCTATGAATACCAGAAACGAACCTATCTATCGAACCCTAGGACCTGAGACTAATTCTCAGAAACTAAGAAAAACGAAACACTAAAAAGGAAAGAAAGAAAACTTATACTGGAATCTGAGTCTCTGAGTGATTTGTGTACTAGAGAATTGTACACTGGGAACCACTGAATGACTCAAATCTAGTGGAGAGGGATCATTTCAACTGAGGAAGGCCTGGGGTATTTATAGCAGCTTTCTGAAGTAATTTTCTCTCAAACATTCGATGTGGGATTCTGAATTCTGGTTCGGGACGCCCGTCCCGGTCTGTTGACCAGGTCAGGACGCCCTCCCCGAAGTCCGAACTTCTGAAAAATTGGGTTTTTGCCCCGAAATTTGCCATTTTCTTCCACTTTTCACCTGACACTTCCAAAATCATAAAAATAGTGAAATTGAGTTAATAATGAACAATTAAGACCAATTTACCCTCAATTTCACCCTAAATCGTGCCTAAAATATTCTAACAACGTGATATGATTTATGCATATTAGATAACCCCACACTTAGCTTTTTGTTTGTCCTCAAGCAAAGTCTACCTGAAGTTAGTGATTTTAAAGTTATGTTTTTATTCCAAAAATTATTCAGACAATTCTTAACACAAGTCTGACTGGTTAGGTTGCCATGACAAGGTCTCAAATATCTCTAGTAGATTGTTATGATTGAGCAGAAAACACTCAACAACTAGGTTGAACTCTTCTCTTAGTCACAAGGTCTTCCTGATGTGTAGTTTGTGTACTAGTCTAGACCAGATAGTTAGCACAATACACACTTGTCTTAACCACTACCAGATAACACTTCGACCCGTCGCTAGACATACTAACAATAGACAACTTTCTGAGTTCTGAGCCTTGGCGATCACATTTTTAATGTGTTAGCATTTATTGATTTTCTTTATAGATTCAGGGTATTTTGAGTCTGCTTAGAACACGTCAACTTCAACTACCCATGTAGCGAGTCCCACTCCGATGACTCCCATACCTACACGACCTTAGGGCATCAGGCTTTCAGTTCCCCGAAGGAGTGGTGCTCGAGTAGCGAAGGCCGCTGGCAAACTACCCTTATTTAATTAATTCTCTTTTTGTTTCTTTTCACTTTTAGCTCAGAGTCTCATCTAGTCACTCTAATTGTCAATACATCCACAACCGGTCTAATTTTATCTAGTTAAGTCTTGAAAAGGTAATTGGTTGAGGTTTATAATCCAGACTAAGTTGTACTCAGTTATCAGGAACTCCCTATTTCTAATCAATTAGTTCCAAATAGTCATAAATTGTCTCCTACTAACCATAATATTCTACATACATATCATAGACTTAAGCAATGTTTGACCAATCATACTGCATTTAGAAGTCTCCTACTAACCATAAAACAAACAAAAATCATGCAAAAATGTTCAAACTACTACAGTGCACTGTGCACTGCTACCCCACACTTAAGTTTGACACTGTCCTCAGTGTTCATGCATTTCTAATTACCGCACACTTATTTGAAAATAAGAAACAAAATAGAAAAGACTCTTACCCCATACTTATTTGAATAACTATGGGTAAGAAGGAAAATAAGGCAATAAAAGAAATAACAAGAAAACAAAGAGAAAACAATGATGTTATGTCATATCAATCAATGTTACACAGAGATTCATATTTCATACAGCCCAAACATGATCACACACATAGAACGAAAACAACAAAAGAAAAAGAAAAGGAAAGAAAAACTAAGAACCCGGCTCACCGTCGTTAGGTGGACAGAAGTCTGCTGTAAAGTCTGCCGGAAAGTCTGCCGGAAAGTGGACCTCGGTGTTTTCCACCAGGTGGGAGGTATGCTAATAAATCTCCTCGATCCTGCTGGTGTTCATAGCGATTTTGTCATCCATCATCGTCAGCCGTCTCTCGATCCTATCCATATCTCGGCTACATCGGGCTGAGAGTTCTGCCAATCCGTGCGACATGTGTCGTTCGAAGGTAGTGCATGCAACGAACGTCTCGGACGGAGGTATGTGTGCTGGAATTGCTCCTGGTGCCGAGTCCTGTCCTGGCTACTCCATGTGGATGGAGTAGCACCCATTTGCATTCCGTACGACCATCCCCATGTTCCGTAGAATGGTGAGGTCCGTAGGAATGGTGGTCGGGGCAACCTGGGTCAACTCCGAGCCCTCGATGTCCAACTCCAGGTAGTGAGCTATCCTGGTGATGAATGGCCCGAGCCCCAAACACTATTTCTGAGTGTCTGTAGCGAAACCCCGCATGATGACCGTGATAAGCCAAGCCATCTCCACTGTAGATCCCATGTGCATGTTGGCCAGGAGGAATGTCTCCATTTGGGTGACATTCCCGGGGGCCATCAGTTTTCCTGACAATGTGTGTGCGATAATGGCATGTAAGTATCGAAGAGCAGGATAAATACCTGTGGCTTTCGCAAAGCCATGTTGGTAGGGAACACCTGTCATACAGATTTGAGCCCAAGCAGTGGAGACGTCTGCAAACGTGAAGTCTCGAACTGCTGTGGTGTAGGCGGGCGTATCCAGCTCGTCTCTCTGCCAAATACCCAAGGCAATGCCGAACTCGGCCATGCTCATCGATCGATCTATTCTGCCCAAACGGAATGTGATCTGCTCCTAATGGTACGTAAATGACGCATAGAACTCACACACCAGCTCTAGGTATGTCGGCTCAGTGACAATGAATACTCGATTGTAGGGTAGTACGTTGAGCATGCGCTTGACTTCCTACTCAACCTCTAGCGTCTGTACTGCTGTCCAGTCAAGTGTTCTTCCAGTCAGTATGGTGCGTCCGATATACCCATGACATCTCTCCTGGTATGTTGGGCTGGAGTGAAACAGCATGAAGGGATGTGCCACCGAAGTGACGGTCATGGTGGATGTGATACGGGCGTGTTTGGGAGCCATTTGGGTTGAGAGCGTTTGAGGGATTTGAGAATTTAGGCAGGAAGGAAGATTCGAATTCGTATTCTGGAGGTGAATTTGAATTCGGAAGGATGGATTTTGGTTAGGGAAAGATTTTGAACTTTTGGCGGGAAATTCGAATTTTGGAGGGAAATCCGAATTTGGAAGGAAATTTAAAATTCGAATTTTGGAGGGAAATTCGAATTTTTGAACTTCGGGAAGGTTGCCAAAAATTTGTAGAGAGAAAATTTTTAGAGAGATGAATTTTTGGAAGTTGATTTGAGGGAAAATGAGAAAAATGGAATATTTGTAGAAGGGGCGGCCTTCGGGACGCCCGTCCCGGGTTTCTTCGGGACGCGTGCCAATTCCGAATTTTTTTGTAATTCCCTGCAAATCTCAGTACACCAAATATAGTCATAACTTTTAACAAGTCTTCATGTTTATCCAATCAAATTCAGAAGTTTTTAAAAACTCTATGCAAAAATTTCTCAATCTCTCTTTTTTTTTTCGAAAAATCCCCTAATCTTATCCTAACTTAAATTCAACAAGAATTTCAGAAAAACAAAAACTAAAGTTATGCAATTAGTGAAAAATAAACTGCATTTGCAAAACCTTTGTTTTTCATAGAAATTTGAAAAATGTCTGAAGAAAAATTGTTGAATAAAATAAAGGACACTTTAAAAAGTTTGAAAAATAGAAATAGGGGCCAATTATTTAATTTGAGTTCAAACCATTTATTTGCTGAAAATAAGAGTAAAAGAATCTTCCCTTTTTTCAACGTCCCTTATCTCTGATCTCTCGTATCTCTGTCTGAATGTTTCGCATCTCTTGTAGTTCTGCTCGTATGTTTCGCATCTCCTCCTGCTGGTTCCTTTGTTCCTTTAAGATTTCCATCACCTCTCGGAGTATTTGCACATTTTGGCGTTCTATTGTGGTTCTGAGTTGGGTTACTTCAGAACTTACAGCTAAAACAGCCTGATATGATCGTCTTAGTCTGCTTGGTATTGTCTGAGTCATGGCGCTTATCCTGCGAGATATATCATCATCCTGGGCAGACAAGGCTGATTGAGAACTGTTAGTGCTATCCCCTGATGAAGGTGGTTGGTTGTTAGGTGCTGGGGATGCAGGAGTATTCTCAGGAGATTTTGGAGTGTATTCAGGAGATGCAGGAGTATATTCAGGGGATACAGGAGTATATTCGGGAGATGCAGGAGTTGTTTGGATCTCTGTGAAAGGATTGATGTTATTTTCTAATTCGTCCAGGATATCCTGGGCTCTTGTTCCCTTCATCTATGAGTGTAAAGCCTGGTTAGAAATAACAAATAACAAAAATAGGAAAGTAAAATAGAAAAGCAAGAAAAATATTTTTAGGGATTTTAAATTTTAACATTTTTTTTTCTTTTATATTTTATTTAGAAAGAAGGTAAATTTCCTCAATAGAGTTTTAGAATAATTTTCTAAAATTTGATTATCCTAAATGTCTTAATTTCAGATAATATGTAAAATTAGTTAGTTATGATAATCCTATATTTCGGAAAGTGATTGTCTAACTAGTGTAAGATAAATGTAGGTCTAAAGTCTAGGATACTACCGCTTCCTATCATAAGTTTCTAGAATTGTGGCCAATAATCCTAAATTCATTATGATATGTCCCCGGCAACGGCGCAAAAAATCTGATGGGTTTCCGACTGATATGCTAAATAGGTGTTAATTTACCCTATATTGATTATGAGTAATTAAGGACTGAGATTGACTAATTGTCACATTTAGTCTCTATGGTGTCACTTAATCAGTCAGAACCTAAGGCAGAGTACCTATCGTGTAGCTAGTCTAAAATAGTTCATAAACATTACTGAGTTCTAGCTCAACTTCAATCACTGGGTTTTCCTCATGTGTACTGTGGGTACTGATCCAAACTAGATTGTCAACTCAGAATAAACTTTTTAAGCAGTTACCAAATAATACTTTGTCCAATTATTCCGAATATAAACAACATAATAAACGAACTTCCGGGTTTTGAGCTTTGGTGCCAACATTTTCTTGTTATGAATTTCAAATAAAAATACACTAGGTGTATGTTTCAATTGATTTCCAAGGTATTTTTGTGTTTGCTTTCACACATTTACTTTAACTACCCAAGTATCGAGCCACACTCCGATGACTCCCAAATCTTACACGACCTTAGGGTTCCAGGCATTAAGTTCTCTTCAGAAGGGGTGCTCAAGTAGAAAAGGACACTTGCAAACTACCCTTTTTACATTTAAGTTATGACACTTTCAACTTAGAATTCCATCTAGTTATTCAAGTTGCTATCACATTCTCAAACGGTCTAATATTATTTAGTCCTAACTTGAAAAGATATTTGGTTGATTTTTCTAATCCAGACTAATTTGTGCTAAAAATCAGGAATTCCCTACTTCTAAGTGATGAATTCAGTAAAGCAATCAAAATGTTTCCTAATGGTCATAACACTCTACTGAACATATATCATAGACATAAGCAGTTTTTAATCAATCGATACTGATTTTGAAGTCGGAAAGAGTTAAAAATTTGAAAAAGATTTTGGATGGGTGCAATTTCAGTGAAAAACATAGGAAAAACATACAAATATTTGAAACATGAGTGCACTGTGCACTACTACCCCACACTTAAAATTTACACTGTCCTCAGTGTACATGCATACTTTCTCACCCCACACTTATTTGAAAAATAGTAAAAAGAAAAAACAGAAAAATAAAACAACAAAATAAACAAAAGAGTCCCTTATTCGAATGGCTCTTGTAGAGTTTTAAGCGTTGTCCGTTCACTTTTTGAGTAGTGCCGCCAGAATCCATTATGACACATGCGCCAAAGGGTGACACATCTGTGATAGTGAACGGGTCTGACTAATAGCTTCGCAAATTTCCTGGAAACAACTTCAAACATGAATTGTATAACAATACTTTATCTCCCAGTTCAAAATTTTTCAGGGATCTAAGTCGCCTATCATGTCGTAGTTTACTTTTCATTTTGAATTGGTGTGAATTTTCATAGGGTTTGAGCCTCCATTCATCCAATTCATTGAGTTGTAAAGTCCAGTTTTCCTTAGTTAAGGTATTATCTAGATTGCATTTTTGTACTGCCCAGTATGCTCTATGTTCAAGTTCGATAGGCAAATGGCATGCTTTTCCATAAACTAATCTATATGGTAAAAATCATGTAGATGTTCTATATGCTGTACGGAAGGCCCATAAGGCATCATCAAGTTTTATAGCCCAATCCTTGCGTTTAACACCTACAGTCTTTTCTAATACCCATTTAATTCCTATATTAGTTACCTCAACCTGCCCATTGGTCGGTGGGTGGTATGTTATGGAAAAGTGATGTTGAACTCCATATTGTTAAAGTACTTTCTGCAATTGTGAGTTGCAGAAGTGCTTACCCCATGTCACTGATGAGGACTCTAGGACATCCGAATCTAGAAAATAATTGTCTAAGAAATATACACACGACTCTAGCATCATTAGTAGGTAATGCATGTGCCTCAAGCCATTTTGAAAAGTATTCTACAACTACTATAATGTATTTATTTCCAAAAGAAGAAGGAAACAAACCCATGAAGTCTATACCCCATATGTCGAATATTTCGACACTTTGGATCACCTGTTGGGGTAGATCATCTCGAGAAGATATGTTTCCTGCTCTTTGATAGGCATCGCAGGACCTTACATAACATGTAGCATCTTTGAATATTGTTGGTGAGTAGAATCTGCCTCTAACACCTTCCTGGCGGTGTTAGCTGCAGCCAAATGGCCTCTAGTAGGTCCGCAGTGGCAATGTTCCAAGATCTGGAAACCTTCTTCTTGAGAGACACACCTCCTAATCATTTGATCTACACATATTCGAAACAGAAAAGGGTCCTCCCAATAGTAATATTTCAGCTCAGCAAAGAATTTCCTCCTTTGCTGGGCAGTATGATGGGTTTCCGACTGATGTGCTAAATAGGTGTTATTTACCCTATGTTGATTATGAATAATTAAGGACTGTGATTGACTAATTGTCACATTTAGTCTCTATGGTGTCACTTAATCAGCCAGAACCTAAGGCAGAGTACCTATCGTGTAGCTAGTCTGTTGGAAAGTATCTACGATTTTATTAAATAAATATCGTACTCCCAGGGAAGTGGCAACGGCTTAGTAGTAACTAGCCTTTTATCCTAACTCCTATCTTATAATCCAGTTATGCAATCTTCATCAAATACTTTGATGAGAGGGTGATTCATTCTCCACTAGGTTTCAGTCTAATTAAACCTAGAAGTGTTTTATAGATGAGTCCTGATTCTATGTTATACTGTTCCTATATGTTGTTTGACCTATATTCGAGTATTTTAGATATATCTTAGCCTGGATTGCAACTATGTTCTGTGTCTAAAGGCGTACCACATCCGAGGTCTCTAATAAACCGCCCTACCTTAATGACGGCCCTACTCACGGTTCGGGACGAAGGCATCCATGAAAGCCCTATGTCACTTCGGGGATCATACCGCTTGCCCTAGCCGCCGGCATAATCGGACTCAGCTCGGCCCCTACCTAGACTACTTTAACAGGCAGGGTGTTCAACATGTTATTTTATCTAGCATGGCAGACACCAATACTAATTGATGCCTGTTAAACTAAACAGGTTATGATTAGACCATGGTTAGGAATTGTCTATAACCCTAACTTTAGTTTAAAAGAGCACATTAAACATGCAGACATAGTGAATATTTAGCAGGTGGCTATTTCCGGAAAAACGTAACAACTTCAACATATAAAACAACTATTCATAAAAATCGTAATCTGATGTTCATAATAAGTATTTAGAGTAAAAACAATAACAACATATAAGAGAGGGGTATGGGGACTGATGCCATAAAGAAATCACCCTTTACGTAGTCTTGCCGCAGAGCGTACTACTGTATATGCCGTACTGCTTCCTCTGACTCTGCTCACCAGAACCTTCGGAGGACGCTTCCTCAGCCTAGTAACTGGGCTTTACCTTAATACCCAGCTTAAGCCCAACCCTGTGGACTGACTCTTCGAACGCCTAGAGCCCTCTTAGGATCTCCTAACGAAATCCCGGGTATTCTATGAACACCGGAAACGAACCTATCTATAGAAACCTAAGATCTGAGACTATTTCTCAGAAACTAAAACAAAACACTAATAAGAAAGAAACTGAGATCCGAGTCTCTGAGTGAGTTGTGTACGAGAGAATTGTACACTAGACACCACTAAATGACTCAGATCGAGTGGAGAGGAATGAATTCGACTGCTGGAGGCCTGGGGTATTTATAGCAGCTTCCCAGAGTGAAAATCTCTGAAAAATTCGATGTAGGACAGCTTCTGGCGGCTCGGGACGCCCGTCCCTGGTGCTGGACGCCCGTCCCTCTGGCTTGGCTTGGTCGGGACGCCCGTCCCTGGTTCAGGACGCCCGTCCCGGACCTTTGACCGAGTCAACATTTCCAAAAATTACGTTTTTGCCCCAAAATTTGCTGTTTTCGTCTACTTTGCACCTGACACTTCCAAAATCATAAAAACTGTGAAATTAAGTGAATAATGCACAATCAAGATCAAATTGCCCTTGATTTCACCCAAATTCATACGTAAAAACATGCTAAAAAGGTGATACGATTTTCGCGTATCACAGTAATATCATGGGGAAGAGTTTGAGTTACCAAATAATTTGCAATATCAGCAAATCATGGGGGAGAGTAAATAGCAAATAAAGCGCATAAACTCTCATCCAGTAACTTATCTAATATTACTGATTCATCTATAGCTTCTAGTGCAGGATTTTCTAATCTAGACAGGTGATCTACAACTAGATTTTCTGTCCCTTTCTTATCCCTTATTTATTTGTCAAATTCTTGTAGCAATAAAACCCTTCTAATAAGTCTCGGTTTTGCATCAGTTTTATTGAACAAATATTTCAATGCAGAATGATCAGTATAAACTATTGTTTTGGACAAGATTAAATAAGATCGAAATTTGTCAAAAGCATATACTACAACTAGTAATTCCTTTTCTATGGTAGTGTAGTTCTCTTGAGCATCAGTCAAAGTTTTACTAGCATAGTATATCACATGAAATTTCTTATCATGTCGTTGTCCCAAAACAACTCATACTGCATAATCACTAGCATCACACATTAATTCAAAAGGCAAATTCCAGTCAGGTGATGTCGTGATGGGTGCAGTAGTCAATAATTCCTTAAGTTTGTTAAAAGCTTTTAAACATTTTTCATCAAAAACGAAAGGAACATCTTTTCTAAAAAAAATTGGTCAACGGTCTGGCTATTAGAGAAAAATCTTTTATAAACCTCCTGTAAAAACCAGCATGTCCAAAAAAACTTCTAATGGATCTTACAGAGTTGGGTGGAGGTAGTTTTGAAATAACTTCAATCTTAGCTTTATCTACTTCCATACCTTTCTGTGAGATTTTATGTCCTAGAACAATTCCTTCTTTTACCATGAAATGGCATTTTCCCCAGTTCAGAACCAAATTAGATTTTATACAACGTTTAAGCATTGATTCCAAGTTTTTTAGGCAAACCACAAATGAATTTCCAAAAAATAAAAAATCATCCATGAATACTTCCATAGACTCTCCTAACATGTCTTCAAAAATAGTAATCATGCAACGTTGGAAAGTAGCAGGTGCATTACACAAACCAAAAGGCATCCTTCTATATGCAAATATTCCAAAATGGCATGTGAAAGTAGTTTTATTCAAGTCTTCTAGAGAAATTGGGATTTGGAAATGCCCAGAAAATCCATCAAGAATGCAATAAAACATATGTCCAAATAATCTTTCTAACATTTGGTCAATAAAAGGGAGAGGGAAATGGTCTTTTTCGTGTAGCAGTATTTAATTTTTAGTAATCATTGCAAACACGATGACCAGTAACAGTTCTAGTAGGAATTAATTCGTTATGCTCATTTCTAACAACTATTATTCTGCCTTTCTTAGGTACCACCTATACCGGGCTTACCCATTCAATATCAGAGATAGGATAGATAAGTCTAGCATCCAATAGTTTGATCACTTCCTTTTTAACTACATGACACACATTAGGATTCAACCTCCTTTGAGGTTGCACACATGGCTTATACTCATTTTCCAAAAGAATATTATGCGAGCAAAAGTTTGGATTGATACCTGGAATATCCGCAATTTTGTATCCAAAGGCTCTTTTGTAATTTTTGAGTATGTCCACAGTCAAGTCAGTTGCAAGAATGATGGGAAGTTTTCTGTTGTCGTCTAGGAATTCATAACATAGATGTTTTGGCAGTTCTTTCAATTCCAAGTCTGGTGGATCTTCGAATGATGTTTTTTCCTTTCAGCTCATGAGCACCTATCTCAACAAAATTGTCAAAGCTAGTTTCATAATTGGAAAAACTGGGATCAGTTCTTTCCAATTCCAAAGAGTCCTCTTTCAAGACTGGATAGTTTGAGCACAGATCTGTCATCTTAACTTAATCAACTGGTCAGTAGCATCCACACAGAAACATATATCACATAGAGGCATGTGATTCTTAAGGGTTTCATTTAGATCAAATGTGATATCCTCATTTTCTACCCTTAGTTTTATTTGACCATTGCTGACATCGATCAATGCCTTAGAGGTAGCTAGAAAAGGTTAGCCTAGAATCAAAGGTACACCACCCTCGCCATTCATATCCATGACAACAAAATCCACAAGAAAGACAAATTTTCCAACCTTTACTAAGAGGTCTTCAGTTATCCCTTTGGGAATTTTGACTGTCCTATCAGCAAGTTGTATACACATTCTAGTCGTTTTCAACTCATGCAAACCTAATTTATCAAATAAACTAGATGACATTAAATTGATACTAGCTCCTAAGTCAGCTAATGCATGCATATTAGTAATATTTCCAATTTTACATAGCAAAGTACAACAACCTGGATCTTTCTGTTTGGAGGGAAGTTTGTTAAGTAGAACTGCCGAGCATTCTTCATGAAGAACCACTTTGTCCATGTCAAATTTTCTTTTATTACTAATAATTTCCTTCAAAAACTTAGCATATTTAGGCATTTCAGAAATAACATTAAACAAAGGCAAATTAACATGAATCTGACTAAAAGTTTTGAAATTTTTTTTCAAATTGCTCCTTATCTTTATTTTGCATTAGTCTTGTAGGGTAAGGTACTCTTGGTCAGTACTCAGGGACGGACTCTTTCTTCCCTTTCTTGGCTACTTCGGCTTTGACTACCGTAGGCGTTGGTTCTCTGGAGCTTTCTTCTTCTTCATTCATTTTTTAGTTTGGTTTCAGTATTGCTCGGTAGTGTTCCGGGAGACCAGTGAGATAAATGGGTCGAGAGCTGCCCCATCTGTCTCTCCAAGGTCTTCAAGGTAGCTTGTGTGTTTCTGACGGTCTGCTCAATCTGCTTCTGCCTATTCTCATTCTACTGAATCCTTTCTGCATGAGCCTCTTGAACCTTTTTATTTGACTCCATCATTTCCTTGTTGGAGTCCGCAATGCTTTTCAGTATATCTCAAAATTCTTGCATGGGGTCGATTGGAACAACATAGTTCCTTGGTGCAGGCAGAGCAACTTGCTGGTTATGCGGATAGGGCATTTGCTGAGGTGCTCGCTTCTAGAAATTTGCATTTCCAGAGTTGTTTCTCTAGCTAAATCCTGGATGGTTCTTCCAGCTGGGATTGTATGTATTTCCCATAGGAGCAGAGTTAACTGCCTCAACTTGTTCCATTTCTTTTGGAATAGTTAATATTCCATTTCCATAACAATCCCCACTGAAATGTGGTCCTTGGCAAAATTTGCAGATTTGATATACGGGTTGAATGCTATTTCCTTGTTGGAAGACATTAAGCTGGCTAGTGACACTAGATTTGAATGCCTCGAACTGTTCATCGATAGAAGCATTAGCCACATTAACCGATTGTTTCTTGGCGCGAACACTTGTGGGCCAATTCTTACTATTCTGGTAGAGTCTTTCTAGGGCATTCCTAGCGTCTATTTCGTTAAGGCCATTGAAACTGCACTGAGCGTTGTGTCATACCCCCATAAAATTGTTGGATCAGCAGAGCTTTGATGGGTTTCTGACTGATACGCTAAATAGGTGTTATTTTACCCTATGTTGATTATGAGTAATTAAGGACTGAGATTGACTAAATGTCACATTTAGTCTCTATGGTATCACTTAATCAGTCAGAACCTAAGGCAGAGTACCTATCGTGTAGCTAGTCTGTTGGAAAGTATCTACGATTTTATTAAATAAATATTGTACTCCCAGTGAAGTGGTAACGACTTAGTAGTAGCTAGTCTTCTATCCTAACTCTTATCTTATGATCCAGTTATGCAATCTTCATCAATAACTTTGATGAGAGGGTGATCCATTCTCCACTAGGTTTAAGTCTAATTAAGCCTAAAAGTGTTTATAGACAAAGTCCTGATTTCATGTTATACTGTTCCTACATGTTGATTGACCTATCTTCGAGTGTTTTAGATATATCTTAGCTTGGAATGCAACTATGTTCTGAGTCTAAAGGTGTACCACATCTGAGTCTCTATGCTACCGCCCTATCGCTAAGGTAAACGGCCCTACTCACGGTTCGAACAAAAGACAGCTATGAAAGCCCTATGTCACATCGGGGATCACGCCGCTGGCCCATAACTACCGGCATAACGCTCTACTCAGCATACCTAGACTACTCTAACGAACAGGGTGTTCCGTAGGTTATTTTATCTAGTATGGCAGACACCAATACTAATTGATGCCTGTTAAACTAAACCGGTTATGAATAGACCGTGGTTAGGAATTGTCTATAACCTTAATTTTAGTTTAAAAGAAACTACATTAGACATGCAGGCATAATGAATATTTAGCAAGTGGCTATTTCCGGAAAAACATAACAACTTCAACATATATAACAAATATCCATAACAACCATAATCTGATATTCAAAATCATTCTTTGGACAAACACAATAACAACATATAAGATAGGGGCAGGGGGACTAATGCCATAAAGAAATCACCCTTTACTTAGTCTCACCGATGGAGCATACTGCTGTATATGTCGTATTGCTTGACCCGACTCTGCTCGCCAAAACCTTCGGAGGACGCTTCCTCAACTTAGTAGCTGGACTTTACCTTACGTCCTGGGGTTAAGCCCAGCCCTGTGGACTGACTCTTCGGACGCCTAGAGCCCTCTTAGGATCTCCTAACGAAATCCCGGGTATTCTATGAATACCAGAAACGAACCTATCTATCGAACCCTACGATCTGAGACTAATTCTCAGAAACTAAGAAAAACGAAACACTAAAAGGAAAGAAAGAAAATTTATACTGAAATCTGAGTCTCTGAGTGATTTTTGTACTAGAGAATTGTACACTGGAAGTCACTGAATGACTCAGAACGAGTGGAGAGGGATGATTTCAACTGAGGAAAGCCTGGGGTATTTATAGCAGCTTTCTGGAGTGATTTTCTCTCAAACATTCGATGTGGGATTCTGAATTCTCGTTCGAGATGCCCGTCCTGGATTAGGACGCCCGTCCCGGTCTATTGACCAGGTCAGGACGGCCGTCCCGATTCCTGGACGCTTGTCCCGACCTGTTGACCAGGTCAGGATGCCCGTCCTAAACCGGGACGCCCTCCCCGAAGTCCGAACTTCTAAAAAATTGCGTTTTGGCCCCGAAATTTGCCATTTTCTTCCACTTTTCACCTGACACTTCCAAAATCATAAAACCTGTGAAATTGAGTTAATAACAAACAATTAAGATTGATTTACCCTCAATTTCACCCTAAATCATGCCTAAAAACATGCTAAAAATGTGATATGATTTATGCATATCAGATAACCCCACACTTAGCTTTTTGCTTGTCCTCAAGTAAAGTCTACCTGAAGTTAGTGATTCTAAATCATAGTGCAGTCACTTAAATTCCTAGTCATGTTTTTATTCCAAAAATTATTCAGACAATTCTTAACACAGGTCTGACTGGTTAGGTTGCTATGACAAGGTCTCAAATGTCTCTAGTAGATTGTTATGATCAAGCAGAAAACAACTCAACGACTAAATTTGAACTTTTCTCTTAGTCACAAGGTCTTCCTGATGTGTAGTGTGTGTACTAGTCTAGACCAGATAGTCAACACAATAAACTCTCGTCTTAACTATTACCAGATAACACTTCGACCCGTCGCTAGACATACTGACAATAGACAACTTTCTGAGTTCTGAGCCTTGGTGATCAGATATTTAATGATTTAGCATTTGTTGACTTTCTTTATAGATTCAGGGTATTTTGAGTCTGCTTAGAACACGTCAACTTCAACTACCCATGTAGCGAGTCCCACTCCGATGACTCCCAGACCTACACGACCTTAGGGCATCAAGCTTTAAATACCCCTAAGGAGTGGTGCTCGAGTAGAAAAGGGCGCTGGCAGACTACCCTTATTTAATTAATTCTCTTTTTGTTTCTTTTCACTTTTAGCTCAGAGTCTCATCTAGTCACTCTAATTGTCAATACATCCACAACCGGTCTAATTTTATCTAGTTATGTTTTGAAAAGATAATTCGCTGAGGTCTCTAATCCAGATTAAGTTGTGCTCAGTTATCAGGAATTCCCTATTCCTAATCAATAAGTTCAGAATAGTCCTCAATTGTCTCCTACTAACCATCACATTCTACATACATATCATAGACATAAGCAATGTTTAACCAATCATACTGCATTTAGAAGTCTGAAAGAATAAAAAATTTTGAAAAATTTTGGAAGGGTGTGAAAATATGGGGAAAACAAGCTAAATCATGCAAAACTTTTCAAACTACTACAGTGCACTGTGCACTGCTACCCCACACTTAAGTCTGACACTGTCCTCAGTGTTCATGCATTTATAATGACCCCACACTTATTTGAAAATAAGAAACAAAAAAACAACAGAAAAGATTCTTACCCCACACTTATTTGAATAACTATAGGTAAGAAGGAAAATAAGGAAATTACAGAAATGACAAGAAAATATAGAGAAAATAATGCTGTTATGTCATATCAATCAATGTTACACAGAGATTCATATTTCATATAGCTCAGACATGATCACCCACATAGAACGAAAACAACAAAAGAAAAAGAAAGGGAAAGAAAAACTAAGAACCCAGCTCGTCGTCGTTAGGTGGGCCGAAGTCTGCTGAAAAGTGGAACGAAGTCTGCTGGAAAGGAGACCTCGGTGTTTTCCACCAGTTGGGAGGTATGCTGATAGATCTCCTCGATCCGGCTGGTGTTCATAGCGATTCTGTCCATATCTCGACTATATCGGGCTGACAGTTCTGCCGATCCGTGCGACATGTGTCGTTCGAAGGCAGTGCGTGGAACGAACGTCTCGGACGGAGGTATGTGTGATGGAACTGCTCCTGGTGCCGAGGCCTGTCCTAGCTGCTCCGTGTGGATGGAGTAGCGCCCATTTGCATTCCGTACGACCATCCCCATGTTCCGTAGAATAGTGAGGTCCGTAGGAATGGTGGTCGGGGCAACCTGGGTCAGCTCCGAGCCCTCGATGTCCAACTCCAAGTAGTATGCTATCCTGGTGATGAACGGCCTGAGTCCCAGACACTGTTTCCGAGTGTCCGTAGCGAAACCCCGCATGATGACCGTGATGAGTCGAGCCATCTCCACTGTAGATCCCATGTACATGTTGGCCAAGAGGAATGTCTCCATTTATGTGACATTCCCGGGAGCCATCCGTCGTCCTGACAAAGTGTGTGCGATAATGGCATGTAAGTAACGAAGGGCAGGATAAATACGTGTGGCTTTCGCAAAGCCATGCTGGTAGGGAACACCCATCATACAGATCTGAGCCCAAGCAGTGGAGACGTCTGCAGAAGTGAAGTCCCGAACTGCTATGGTGTAGGCGGGCGTATCCATCTCGTCTCTCTGCCAGATACCTAAGGCGATGCCGAACTCGGCCATGCTCATCGATCGATCTATTCCGCCCAAGCTGAATGTGATCTGCTCCTACTGGTACGAAACGATGCATAGAACTCACATACCAACTCTAGGTATGTCGGCTCGGTGACAATGAAGACTCGACTGTATGGTAGTACGTCGAGCATGCATCTGACTTCCTGCTCAACCTTTAGCATCTGTACTGTTGTCTAGTCAAGTGTTCTTACAGTCAGTATGGTGCGTCCGATATACCCATGACATCTCTCCTGGTATGCTGGGCTGGAGTGAAACAACATGAAGGGATGTGCCACCGAAGTGACGGTCATGGTGGATGTGGTACGGGCGCGTTTGGGAGCCATTTGGGTTGAGAGCGTTTGAGAGATTTGAGAATTTAGGCAGGAAGGAAGATTCGAATTCGAATTCTAGAGGTGAATTTGAATTCGGAAGGATGGATTTTGGTTAGGGAAAGATTTTGAATTTTTGGCGGGAAATTCAAATTTCGGAGGGAATTCCGAATTTGGAAGGAAATTTAAAATTCAAATTTTGGAGGGAACTTCGAATTTTTAAACTTCGGGAAGGTTGCCAAAAATTTGTAGAGAGAAGGTAGTGAGAAAATTTTTATAGAGATGAATTTTTGGAAGTTGATTTGAGGGAAAATGAGAAAAATGGAATATTTGTAGGAGGGGCGACCTTCGGGACGCCCGTCCCGGGTTGCTTCAGGACGCGTGCCAATTCCGAAAATAATTTTTTTTTCTCTTTCGTAATTCCCTGCAAATCTCAGTACACCAAATATAGTCATAACTTTTAACAAGTCTTCATATTTATCCAATCAAATTCAGAAGCTGTTAAAAACTCTGTGCAAAAATTCCTCAATCTCTTTTTCGAAAATCATGACTACCCTAATCTTATGCTAACTTAAATTCAGCAGGAATTTCAGAAAAACAAAAACTGAGTTTATGCAATTTAATTAGTGAAAAATAAACTGCATTTGCAAAACCTTTGTTTTTCATAGAAATTTGAGAAATAAAATGTCTGAAGAAAAATTGTTGAATAAAATAAAGGACCCTTTAAAAAGTTTGAAAATAGAAAATAGGGGTCAATCATTTAATTTCAGTTCAAACAATTTATTTGCTAAGAGTAAAAGAATCTTCCCTTTTTCAACGACCCTTATCTCTGATCTCACGTGACTCTGCCTGAATGTTTCGCATTTCTTGTAGTTCTGCTCGTATGTTTTGCATCTCCTCCTGCTGGCTCTTTTGTTCCTCTAAGATTTCCATCACCTCTCGGAGTATTTGCACATTTTGGAGTTCTATTGTGGTTCTGAGTTGGGTCACTTCAGAACCTACGGCTAGAACATCCTGATATGATCGTCTTAGTTTGCTTGGTATTATCTGAGTCATGGCGCTTATCCTGCGAGATATATCATCTACCTGGGCAGACAAGGCTAATTGGAAACTGTTAGTGCTATCCCCTGATGAAGGTGGTTGATTGTTAAGGGCTGGGGATGCAGGTGTATACTCAGGAGATTTTGGAGTGTATTCAGGGGATTCTGGAGTATATTCGGGAAATGCAGGAGTATATTCGGGAGATGCAGGTGTATATTCGGGAGATGCAGGAGTATATTTGAGAGATGCAGGAGTTGTTTGGATCTCTGGGAAAGGATTGATGTTATTTTCTAATACGTCCAGAATATCCTGGGCTCTTGCTCTCGTCATCTATGAGTGCAAAGTCTGGTTAGGAATAACAAATAGTAAAGAAAGAAGAGCAAAATAGAAAAGCAAAAAAAAACATTTTTTTTCTTTTCTATTTTATTTAGAAAGCAGATATATTTCCTCAATATGGTTTTAGAATAATTTTCTAAAATTTGATTATCCTAAATGTCTTAATTTCATATAATATCTAAAATTAGTTAGTTATGATAATCCTATATTTCAGAAAGTGATTGTCTAACTAGTATAAGATAAGTGTAGGTCTAAAGTCTAGGTTACTACCGCTACCTATCATAAGTTTCTAGAATTGTGGCCAATAATCCTAAATTCATTATGATATTTCCCCGGCAACGGCGCCAAAAATCTGATGGGTTTCCGACTGATATGCTAAATATGTGTTATTTTACCCTATGTTGATTATGAGTAATTAAGGACTGAGATTGACTAATTGTCACATTTAGTCTCTATGGTGTCACTTAATCAGTCAGAACCTAAGGTAGAGTACCTATCGTGTAGCTAGTCTGTTGGAGAGTATCTACGATTTTATTAAATAAATATCGTACTCCCAGGGAAGTGGTAACGACTTAGTAGTAGCTAGTCTTCTATCCTAACTCTTATCTTATGATCCAGTTATGCAATCTTCATCAATAACTTTGATGAGAGGGTGATCCATTCTCCACTAGGTTTAAGTCTAATTAATCCTAAAAGTGTTTATAGACAAAGTCCTGATTCCATGTTATACTATTCCTACATGCTGATTGACCAATCTTCGAGTGTTTTAGATATATCTTAGCCTGGAATGCAACTATGTTCTGAGTCTAAAGGTGTACCACATCTGAGTCTCTATGCTACCGCCCCATCGCTAAGGTAAACGGTCCTGCTCACGGTTCGAACAAAAGACAGCTATGAAAGCCCTATGTCACTTCGGGGATCACGCCGCTGGCCCATAACCGCCGGCATAACGCTCTACTCAGCCTACCTAGACTACTCTAACAAACAGGGTGTTCCACAGGTTATTTTATCTAGTATGGCAGACACCAATACTAATTGATGCCTGTTAAACTAAACAGGTTATGAATAGGATCTCCTAACGAAATCCCGGGTATTCTATGAATACCATAAACGAACCTATCTATCGAACCCTAAGATCTAAGACTAATTCTCAGAAACTAAGAAAAATGAAACACTAAAAGGAGAGAAAGAAAACTAATACTGAAATCTGAGTCTCTGAGTGATTTGTGTACTAGAGAATTGTACACTAGAAGTCACTGAATGACTTAGATCGAGTGGAGAGGGATGATTTCAACTGAGGAAGGCCTGGGGTATTTATAGCAGCTTTCTGGAGTGATTTTCCCTCAAAAATTCGATGTGGGATTCTGAATTCTGGTTCGGGACGCCCGTCCTGGTCTGTTGACCAGGTCAGGACGCCCGTCCTGAACCGGGACGCCCTCCCCGAAGTCCGAACTTCTGAAAAATTGTGTTTTTGCCCCGAAATTTGCCATTTTCTTCCACTTTTCACCTGACACTTCCAAAATCATAAAAACTGTGAAATTGAGTTAATAACGAACAATTAAGATCGATTTACCCTCAATTTCACCCTAAATCATGCCTAAAAACATGCTAAAAACGTGATATGATTTATGCATATCAAGCTTCAGTAAGTCCGTGCTGAGGGCAGAGTCTGAGGAGTTCCTTGAATCTATCCCAAGCCTCGATTACCGTCTCATCTGCAGCTTGAGTAAAACTGGAAAGAGCTTTGCGATATTCTAAAACTCTTGTTGCAGAATAGTATTCCTCCAAGAATGCCTTACTTAACTCATCCCAAGTTGTGATTGAGTTAGTAGGCAGTTGTGCCAACCATCTTTTAGCTCTGTCCCTAAGTGAATAGGGAAAGAGGTTCAACATAGTCACCTCCGCATTGTTGTCTCCTTTAAGACCTTAAACAGAGAGCCGAAAATTTGGTCAAGTGCTCAAGAGGATTCTCAGCAGTAGTTCCTCCAAATTGAACCTGATGTATTATTAGCTGGAGCACATTTGGCTTAAGGTCATAACGAGGATTTCCAAGAATCCTGATAGCGGAGGACATCAGAATGGTTTGTGGCTGGATGTAAGACTCGAGTGGAGGTCTTTCGTTAGCCATTTCCGCTCTTCTTCTGCTAGCTGTACGGATAAGGTTTTCGGGTTTGCAATTGGGGGTTCAAGGTCAGCTTCTGAGATCCGAGTCATAAAACTACAAAAGCACACGTTATGTCTAAGCAAGCAATTAGTGGAATAAAGGATCAAAATAAAACTTGGAAAATGTACAAATAAAAGGAAAATATTTGTTTTTCATAAAATAAATAACAAACAAACAAGAAAATTGTAAACGGGAAACATTTACTAGATTAATTTCTGGAAAATAATGTTTTTCAGAAATTAAAATTTATAAAAGAAAACAAAAGAAAAGAAATAATTTAATTTTTAAAATTTTTTATATTTCTTTAATATGGTTTTAGAATAATTTTCTAAAGTTTGATTAACCTAAATTTCTTAATTTTAGATAATTTCTAAAATTAATTATTTAAAGCAAACCCTATATTTCAGAAAAGTGATTGACTAATTCAAATAGGAGTGATTGTTTATTAAGTTATAAATTACTATTGTTACCTAATCATAACCTTCTAGAATTTTGATCAGTAATCCTAAAATTTTATGAATGTTCCCCGGCAACGGCGCAAAAAATCTGATGCTGTTTCGATTGGTATGCTAAAAGATAGGATTTATTTACCTACGTTGATTATGAATAATTAAGGACTTAGTCTTACTAACTGTCACTTTAGCATTTAATTGTTGTCACTTAATCAATCAGAATCTAAGGCAGAGTACCTATCGTGTAGCTAGTTCTTGGAAAGTACCTACGATTTTAATTTATTAATATCGTACTCCCAGGGAACTGGTAACGACTTAGTAGCAACTATCCCTTAATCCTAATAATCATCTTATTTATTCAATTAATCAATAGTTCATCAATACCTTTGATGGATTGGTGATCCCAACCACACATAAGACGTATTCATTGAGCATGCAAGAGTAATCTTATACACATATGTTCTGATGTATGTTTTATTGTTTCCACATGTTGATTGACCTTTCTTAGAATATTTTAGATATATCTTGGTCTAGAATGCAATTATGTATTGTATCTTGCATGTGTACCACATCTGAGTTACCTGATGTATTCACCCTACCTTAATGATGAATACAAAAAACGAACACTATCTAATCGAATTCTCAAAATCTGAGATAAACCTCAGAAAATATAGAAAACGAGACACTCGAAGTTGCTAAATGACTTGTATTGAGTGTTGAGGGATCCTTTCAACTGTTGGAGGCCTGGGGTATTTATAGCAGGTGAAAGAAGTGAATTTCTCTTGGATTTCCGATGTGGGACTCAGCTCTGGTGCTTGGGACACCCTTCCCGAGTGTTTGACTGTGTCAGGGTGCCCGTTCAGCCATGAGGACGCCCGCCCGAACTCAGAACATCCGAAAATTACTCTTTTGCCCCGATATTTGCTGTTTTCTTACAAATTTCTCCTGAAACTTCCAAAATCACAAATTATTCAAAACTATGTCAATTTCAATCAATTAAGATTGATTTGGTTCCAATTATGCCTTAATTTGTGACTAAAAATATGCTAAAAATGATATGATTTGTGCATATCATTAGGGCACAAAAGTAGTTAAATAAAATTAAAATAAATCAAATATTACGAATACAATGTTTCAAAGTAATCAAATTTAGGTCCAATTTCGTTAGAATTTCGATACCAGTACATTCAATTTACTACAATTTATCTTGAAATAATAAGTTATTTGATTAACTTTTCGACATTTAGGGCACAATCGTAGTTAAATAACATTAAAATGAATCAAATATAACGAATGTAATGTTTCAAAGTCATCAAATTTAGGTCAAATTTCGTTTGTATTTCAACACAAGTACATTCAATCAACTACACTTTATCTTGAAATAAGAAGTTATTTGATTACTTTTTTAACATTTAGGGCACAAAAATAGTTAAATAACATTCAAATGAATCAAATATAACAAATATACCGTTTCAAAGTATTCAAATTTAGGTCAAATTTCTTTCAAATTTCAACACAAGTACATTCGATCAACTACACTTTTATTTTGAAATAACATGTTATTTGATTACTTTATCGACATGTAGGGCACAAAAGTAGTTAAATAACATTGAAATAAATCAAATATAACGAATGTAATGTTTCAATATCATCAAAATTTAGGTCAAATTTCGTTTGAATTTCAACACAAGTAGATTCGATCAACTACATTTTATCTTGAAATAACATGTTATGTGATTACGTTTTTTATATTTGGTGTACAAAACTAGTTAAATAACATTCAAATGAATCAAATATAACATATATAACGGTTCAAAGTATTCAAATTTAGGTCAAATTTTGTTAGAATTTCAACACAATTACATTCGATCAACTACACTTTATCTTGAAATAACAAGGTATTTGATTACGTTTTTTACATGTAGGGCACAAAAGTAGTTGAATAACATTAAAATGAATCAAATATAAAGAATGTAAAGTTTCAAAGTAATGAAATTTAGGTCAAATTTTGTTTGAATTTCCACATAAGTACATTCGATCAACTAAACATTAAAATGAATCAAAATATAACAAATGTAATGTTTAAAAGATAATCAATTTTATGTCAAATTACGTTTGAATTTCAACACAAGTATATTTGAGCAACTACACTTTATCTTTAAATAACAAGTTATTTGATTACTTTTTCAAAATTTAGGGAACAAAAGTAGTTAAATAACTTTAAAATAAATCAAATATAACAAATGTAACGTTTAAAAGTTCATTAAATTGAAGTCAAATTTCGTTTAAATTTCAACACATGTACATTCCATCAACTACACTTTATCTTGAAATAACAAGTTATTTGATTAGTTTTTTAACATTTAGGGCACAAAACTACTTCAATAACATTAAAATAAATCAAATATAACGAATATAAGGTTTCAAACTCATCAAATCTAGGTAGAATTTCCTTAAAATTTCAACACAAGTACATTCGATCAACTACACTTTATCTTGGAATAACAAGTTATTTAATTACTTTTTCGACATTTAGGGCACAAAAGTAGTTAAATAACATTAAAATGAATCAAATATAACAAATGTAAGGTTTCAAAGTCATCAAATCTAGGTATAATTTCCTTATAATTTCAACTGAAATACAGTCGATCAACTACACTTTATTTTAAAATAACAAGTTATTTCATTACTTTTTCGACATTTAGGGCACAAAAGTAGTTAAATAATATTAATTGAATCAAATATAAAGAATGTAATGTTCCAAAGTCATCAAATCTAGGTAGAATTTCCTTAGAATTTCAACACAAGTACATTCGATCAA
The DNA here is from genome assembly GCA_027405835.1 of Asclepias syriaca. Classification (NCBI taxonomy): domain Eukaryota; kingdom Viridiplantae; phylum Streptophyta; class Magnoliopsida; order Gentianales; family Apocynaceae; genus Asclepias; species Asclepias syriaca. Next base: position 22,860,664 of record CM049926.1, on the reverse strand, counting down.
CTACACTTTATCTTGAAATAACAAGTTATTTCATTATTTTCTCGACATTTAGGGCACAAAAGTAGTTAAATAATATTAAAATGAATCAAATATAATGAATGTAAGGTTTCAAAGTCATAAAATTTAGGTCAATTTTCGTTTGTATTTCAACACAACTATATTTGATCAACTACACTTTATCTTGTAACAAGTTATTTGATTACTTTTTCAACATTTAGGGCACAAAAGTAGTTAAATAAAATTAAAATGAATCAAATATAACGAATGTAAGGTTTCAAAGTCATAAAATTTAGGTCAAATTTCGTTTGTATTTCAACACAAGTACATTCAATCAACTACACTTTATCTTGAAATAACAAGTTATTTGATTACTTTTTCGATATTTAGGGTACAAAAGTAGTTAAATAACATTAAAATGAATCAAATATAACGAATGTAAAGTTTCAAAGTAATGAAATTTAGGTCAAATTTTGTTAGAATTTCTACTTAAGTACATTCGATCAACTAAACATTATCTTGAAATAACAAGTTATTTGATTACTTCTTCGACATTTACTGCACAAAAGTAGTTAAATAACATTAAAATGAATCAAATATAACATATGTATGTTTAAAAGTTTATCAATTTTGTATCAAATTATGTTTGAATTTCAACACAAGTATATTTGAGCAACTACACTTTATCTTTAAATAACAAGTTATTTGATTACTTTTTCAACATTTAGGGAACAAAAGTAGTTAAATAACATTAAAATGAATCAAATATAACAAATGTAACGTTTAAAAGTTCATTAAATTGAAGTCAAATTTCGTTTAAATTTCAACACATGTACATTCGACCAACTACACTTTATCTTAAAATAACAAGTTATTTGATTAGTATTTTAACATTTAGGGCACAAAACTACTTCAATAACATAAAAATAAATCAAATATAACGAATGTAAGGTTTCAAACTCAGCAAATCTAGATAGAATTTCCTTAAAATGTCAACACAAGTGCATTCGATCAACTACACTTTATCTTGAAATAACAAGTTATTTGATTACTTTTTCTACATTTAGGGCACGAAAGTAGTTAAATAACATTAAAATGAATCAAATATAACAAATGTAAGGTTTCAAAGTCATCAAATATAGGTAGAATGTCCTTAGAATTTCAACACAAGTACATTTCATCAACTACACTTTATCTTGAAATAACAAGTTATTTCATTACTTTCTCTACATTTAGGGCACAAAAGTAGTTAAATAACATTAAATGAATCAAATATAACGAATGTAAGGTTTCAAAGTCATCAAATCTAGGTAGAATTTTCCTTAGAATTTCAACACAAGTACATTCGACCAACTACACTTTGTCATGAAATAACAAGTTATTTGATTACTTTTTCCACATTTAGGGCACAAAAGTAGTTAAATAACGTTAAAATGAATCAAATATAATGAATGTAAGGTTTAAAAGTCATGAAATTTAGGTCAAATTTCGTTTGAATTTCAACACAAGTACATTCGATCAACTACACTTTATCTTGAAATTATAAGTTATTTGATTGCTTTTTTACATTTAGGGTGCAAAACTAGTTAAATAACATTCAAATGAATCAAATATTACAAATATAACGTTTCAAAGTATTCAAATTTAGGTCAAATTTTGTTAGAATTTTAACACTAGTACATTCGATCAACTACACTTTATCTTGAAATAACAAGGCATTTAATTACTTTTTCGACATGTAGGGCACAAAAGTTGTTAAATAACGTTAAAATGAATCAAATATAACAAATGTAATGTTTCAAAGTCATGAAATTTAGGTCAAATTTTGAATGAATTTCAACATAAGTACATTCGATCAACTAAACATTATCTTGAAATAATAAGTTATTTGATTACTGCTTCGTCATTTAGGGCACAAAAGTAGTTAAATAACATTAAAATGAATAAAATAAAACAAATGTAATGTTTAAAAGTTCATCAATTTTAAGTTAAATTACGTTTGAATTTCAACATAAGTACATTCGAGCAACTATACTTTATTTTTAAATAACAAGTTATTTGATTAATTTTTCAATATTTACGGAACAAAAGTATTTAAATAACATTAAAATGAATCAAATATAACAAATGTAACGTTTAAAAGTTTATCAAATTGAAGTCAAATTTCGTTTGAATTTCAACACATGTACATTCGATGAACTACACTTTATATTTAAATAACAAGTTATTTTATTTCTTTTTCGACATTTAGGGCACAAAACTACTTTAATAACATTAAAATGAATCAAGTATAATGAATGTATGGTTTCAAACTCATCAAATCTAGGTAGAATTTCTTTAAAATTTTCAACACAAGTTTATTCGATCAACTACACTTTATCTTGAAATAACAAGTTATTTCATTACTTTTTCGACATTTAGAGCACAATAGTAGTTAAATAACATTAAAATGAATCAAACATAACGAATGTAAGGTTTCAAACTCATCAAATCTAGGTAGAATTTCAACACAAGTTCATTCGATCAACTACACTTTAATTGAAATAACATGTTATTGGATTACTTTTTCAACATTTAGGTCACAAAAGTAGTTAAATAACATTAAAATGAATCAAATATAACGAATGTAAGGTTTCAAAGTCATCTAATCTATGTAGAATTTCCATAGAATTTCAACACAAGTACATTCGATCAACTACACTTTATCTTGAAATAAGAAATTATTTGATTACTTTTTCGACATTTATGGCACAAAAGTAGTTAAATAAATTAAAATGAATCAAACATAACCAATGTAATGTTTCAAACTCATAAACTTTAGGTCAAATTTTGCTTGTATTTCAACACAAGTACATCCGATCAACTACACTTTATCTTGAAATAACAAGTTATTTGGTTACTTCTCGACATTTATGTCAGAAAAGTAATTAACTAAAACTAAAATGAATCGAATATAATGAATGTAACGTTTCGAAATTCATCAAATTTAAGTCAAATTTTGTTTTAATTTCAACCCAAGGACATTCAATCAACTACACATAATCTTTAATAACAAGTCATTTGCTTACTTGTTCGACATTTAGGGCACAAAAATAGTTAAATAAAATCAAAATAAATCAGATATTACGAATGTAATGTTTCAAAGTAATCAAATTTAGGTCCAATATCATTAGATTTTCGATACAAGTACATTCAATCCACTACAATTTATCTTGAAATAACAAGTTATTTGATTAATTTTTCGACATTTAGGGCACAAAAGTAGTTAAATAACATTAAAATGAATAAAATATAACGAATGTAATGTTTCAAGGTCATCAAATTTAGGTCAAATTTCGTTTGTATATCAACACAAGTACATTCGATCTACTACACTTTTTCTTGGAATAACAAGTGATGCCTTCCCGACTTATATGCTAAATAGGTGTTGTTTTACCCTATATTGATTATGAGTAATTAAGGACCGAGGTTGACTAATTGTCACATTTAGTCTTTTAAGGTGTCACTTAATCAACCAGAACCTAAGGCAGAGTACCTATCGTGTAGCTAGTCACTTAATCGATTTTATTAAATTAAATATCGTACTCCCAGGGAAGTGGTAACGGCTTAGTAGTAACTAGCCTCTTACCCTAACTCTTATCTTATGATTCAGTTATGCAATCGTCATCAATAACTTTGATGAGAGGGTGATTCATTCTCCACTAGGTTTAAGTCTATTTAAGCCTAAAAGTGTTTTATAGATAATGTCATGATTATATGTTATACTGTTCCTACATGTTGATTGACCTATCTTCGAGTATTTTAGATATATCTTAGCCTGGATTGCAACTATGTTCTGAGTCTAAAGGTGTACCACATCCGAGTTAACTAATAAACTGCCACATCGCCAAGGTTGACGGCCCTACTCACGGTTCGAGCTAAAGGCATCCATGAAAGCCCTATGTCACTTAGGGGATCATGCCGCTCGCCCTAATCGCCGGCATAAACGCTCAACTCAGCCTACTAATATGCACAAATCATATACCCTTTTTAGCATGTTTTTAGACATAAATTAGGGCAATATTTGAATGTATTTGATCTTAATTGAATCAAATTGACATAAAATTGCTTAAATTTCGATTTTGGAAGTTTCAGGAGCAAATTGCACGAAAACAGCAAATTTTGGGGCAAAAATGCAATTTTTGGAAATGCTGACCTGGTCAACGGGTCAGGACGGGCGTCCTGACCCAGTCAAAGCACCAGGACGGCCGTCTTAATCCAGGACGGGCGTCCCGAAGCACCAGAAGTTGTCCCACATCGAAATGTTTGGAGATTTTCACTCCAGAAAGCTGCTATAAATACCCCAGGCCTCCAAGAGTTGAAATCATCCCTCTCCACTGGATCTGAGTCATTTAGTGACTTCGATTGTACATTTTTCTCGAGTACATAAGTCACTGAGAGACTCGGGCTCAGTATAAGTTTATTTCTATTCTTAGAGAGTTTCTCGTTTTCTTTGTTTTCTGAGAGTCTGTCTCAGAATCTTAGATTACGATTAGATAGGGTTCATTTTCGGTATCATAGAATACCGGGATTTCGTTAGGAGATCCTAAGAGAGAGATAGGGTGCGTGTTCTTAGTCAGATTAGGGTAATTTGCTTAAGCCCGGGATGTAAGGTAAAGCAATTACTACTAGGTCTGAGGAGCGTTCTCCGAAGGCTCTACCGAGCAGAGTAGGATTGAGCAGTCAAAAGCATACAGGAGCTGCAGCGCCGGCTGGACCTGCATAAAGCGGTGACTACTTTATGATAGTGGGTCCCCTAGACGAGGTTCTATATGTTTACTAATTGTTTTATCTGAATATTAATTTGATACTGAATTCATTATCATACATGTTTTACAATTTGAGATACTGTTCATTTTCCCGGGAAGATCATAGAGCTAGAATTATCATTATGAATGTTGAACTGTCGTGTCCTTTTAAATTAAACTAGGGTTATAGACAACTCCTAACCAAGGTCTGAATCATAACCGGTTTAGTTTAACAGACTGTAAAAGGTCTACCAGATTAGGAAGAAATAACAAAATAGATCACCATATTTGTTAGAGTACCTGATGTGCACAAATCATATACCCTTTTTAGCAACTTTTTAGACATAAATTAGGGCAATATTTGAATGTACTTGATCTTAATTGAATCAAATTGACATAAAATTGCTTAAATTTTGATTTTGGAAGTTTCAGGAGCAAATTGGACGAAAACAGCAAATTTTGGGGCAAAAATGCAATTTTTGGAAATGCTGACTTGGTCAACGGTCCGGGACGGGCGTCCCGAATTTGGGACGGGCGTCCCGACCCAGTCAGACCACCAGGACGGGTGTCCCAATCCAGGACGGGCGTCCCAATCCAGGACGGGCGTCCCGAAGCGCCAGAATTTGTCCCACATCGAATTTTTTGGAATTTTTCACTCCAGAAAGCTACTATAAATACCCCAGGCCTCCAAGAGTTGAAATCATTCCTCTCCACTCGATCTGAGTCATTCAGAGACTTCCAGTGTACAATTCTTGAGTACACAAGTCACTGAGAGACTCGGGTTTCAGTTTCAGTTTTCTTTCTTTCTTTCTTGTTACGTTTTCTTAGTTTCTGAGAAATAGTCTCAGAGCTTAGGCTTCGATAGATAGGTTCGTTTTTTGTATTCAAAGAATACCGGGATTTCGTTAGGAGATCCTAAGAGAGAGATAGGGTGCGTGTTCTTAGTCAGATTAGGGCAATTTGCTTAAGCCCGGGATGTAAGGTAAAGCAATTGCTACTAGGTCTGAGGAGCGTTCTCCGAAGGCTCTGCCGAGCAGAGTAGGATCGAGCAGTCAGGAGCATACAGGAGCTGCAGCGCCGGCTGGACCTGCATAGAGTGGTGATTACTTTATGACAGAGGGTCCCCTAGACGAGGTTCTGTATGTTTACGAATTGTTTTATCTAAATATTAATTTGAATATCAGATTACGATTCTTATGAATATCTGCTTTATATGCTGAAGTTATTATGATTTTCCGGAAATGGCCACCTGCTTAAATATTCATTATGTCTGCATGTCTAATGCCGTTCTTTTAAACTGAAATTAGGGTTATAGACAATTCCTAACCACGGTCTATTCATAATCTATTTAGTTTAACAGGCATCAATTAGTATTGGTGTCTGCCATACTAGATAAAATAATCTGCGGAACACCCTGTTGGTTGAAAGTAGTCTAGGTAGGCTGAGTAGAGTGTTATGCCAGCGGTTATGAGACGAGCAGCATGATACCGAAGTGACATAGGGTACCGTTCATTGCTGACTTTAGTCCGAGCCGTGAGTAGGGCCGTTACCCTTAACGATGGGGCGGTAGCGTAGAAACTCAGATGTGGTAGCCTTTAGACACAAAACATAGTTGCAATCCAGGCCAAGACATGTCTAAAATACTCGAATATAGGTCAATCAACATATAGGAACAGTATAACATAGAATCAGGACTCATCTATAAAACACTTTTGGGATTAATTAGACTTAAACCTAGTAGAGAATGGATCACCCTCTCATCAAAGTATTTGATGAAGATTGCATAACTGGATCATAAGATAAGAGTTAGGATAAAAGGCTAGTTACTACTAAGCCGTTACCAGTTCCCTGGGAGTACGATATTAATAAATTAAAATCGTAGATACTTTCCAAGAACTAGCTACACGATAGGTACTCTGCCTTAGGTTCTGATTGATTAAGTGACGACAATTGAATGCTAAAGTGACAGTTAGTAAGACTCAGTCCTTAATTACTCATAATCGACATAGGTAAATAAAGCCTATCTTTTAGCATACCAATCGGAACGCATCAGATTTTTGGCGCCGCTGCCGGGGAAATATCATAATGAATTTAGGATTCCTGATCAAAATTCTAGAGACTTATGATAGGTAACGGTAGTAACCTAGACTTTGGACCTACACTTATTTTATACTGGTTAGACAATCACTTTCCGAAATATAGGGTTGTCATGACTAATTGATTTTAGATAATATCTGAAATTAAGACACTTAGGATAATCAAATTTTAGAAAATCATTCTAAAACCATATTGAGGAAATTTAACTGCTTTCGAAAAAAAAAAGAGAAAAAAAAATTTTAAAATTTAAAATCCCAAAAAGAATGTATCTTTCTTGCTCAACGGTGAGTTGTTCCTTTTCCCTATCTCTTGTTTTTTTAGTTGTTTTCTTAGTTGCTCTTTTTCGTGTTTTTCTTCCTTTATTTAATTTCGAAGAAATAAAAATGGAAATGAGGATAAAATATATTTTCTTCTGAGTTGTAAAAGGTTGGCTTAGATTTTTATCGGGAAGAAACTCTATTTTAGAATTTTCTTAGAGTCATGCCGGCCTTATTAGGATGAGTTATGAAATAGTTTTTCCTTAATAGCCAGACCTTTGAATGTTCTATTGAAAAAAAAGGACGTTCCTTTTGTTATGTTGCATGAGATCTTTTAAACCAAAAGGAATTACTGCACCCATTAGGGCATCACCTGATCAAAATTTGCCTTTTGAATGAATATGTGATGTAATGATGTAGTAAGAATTGTTTTAGGATAGAAACATGATAAGAAAGTTCATGTATGACAAATCCTGATCTTATCTAGTCTTGTCAAAAACAATAGGTTACACTGATCACTCTGAGATGTCTGTGTTCAATAAAACTGATACTGAACCATAATTGATTAAGTTAGGTTTTATTGTTACTTAAGTTTGATATAGAATGAAGGGTAAGAAAAAGGGTTGAAAATCTAGAAAGCAAACCATTGGTCTAGATTAGAAAACCCTGAGTTAGAGGCTAGTGTAATACTGATAAATTTTTGGATGAAAACTTATTTGCATTGTTTGCTATGTATAATAATTCTCACCTGTGGTTTATTGCAAATTATCTAGTCACTGAATAAGTTCCAAGTGATATGACTTATCAGCAAAAGAAGAAATTCTTTGCTGATTTGAAATATTACTACTGGGCAGTTTCTCTTCTATTTCAAATTTTTGCAGATCAGTTGATCAAAAGATGTGTCTCAGAAGACGAAGGCCACAAGAGTTTGGAGCATTGCCCTAAAGAATCTACGGGAGACCAATTGACTACTATCAACACTGTCCGGAAAGTGTTGAAAGCAGAATCTTGTTGACCCACCACATTCAAGGATTTTGTATCTCTGATACAGTCCTACGATGCTTGCCAAATAACAGGTAACACCTCTTCTAGAGATCGCCTACCCCAGCAAGGTATACAGAATACTAAAATCTCTTATACCCGGGGTACTGATTAATTCCTTTTCTTTTCTTCCTGTGAACTATTTTCATCATAGTAGTTGTGGAACACTTTTCAAAAATAGCCTGAACCACAAGCATTACCTACTAATGATGTTAAAGTCATGTGCAGATTCTATGAGAAGTTGTTTTCCAGATTCAGACTGCCAATGTCTTAGGGAGAAACGTTCAGCCTGTGTATCAAATATGTGAAGTCTGCCAAGTACCACACTCTAGCAGGGATTGCTATGGGAATGAAATACGAACCATTCCAAAAGAGGTAGGAGTAGGTTACTGCAGAATGCTGCTCCAATGGGAAACGCATACAATCCCAGCTAGAGGAATGATACGGGATTTAGCTGAGGAATAATTCGGAAGATGGAAACTTTCAAAAGATACCACCACAGCAAAACCCACACTCGCAGAATCAATAGATGAGATACTGGCAACAATTAAAGCTAGACCAGTGCAAGCAAGTGATCTACCAAGAGGTAACGAAGGGTTGAAGGATATAGAGGAATTTGGCGTTGTATCAGGAGCATAGCAATGGAGGAGCTTGCATTCCCTGCATACCAATCAGCTGTGAGAAACTTTCCCGAGGAAGTCTCAAATACTTGGGCCCATATCTACACAACTGGAGCCCCCTACCACCACAGTTTTGCCAAAACTTCAGGTATCTTTTCTTCCATTCGAGACTTGCATGCCATACCTTCACTAACATTGGCAGGTAGGCACACCAATCCAAAGAAGTCTCATTCCTAGACACGTTCTTCTGGACACGTTGCTACGATTACAAGAGACTTTGCAGATGATTCCAGGAAATAGTCCTTGGGGCTTGAGTCATTCATCAAATGGATATGCCACTACCTAGAGCTCGACAATGAAAGATCGGAGCTGGCGTCATCCGTTCCAATATCTAGAGCTTATAGAGTCAAGAACGCCTCAGCAATAGCACATGGCTAAGGTGAAAAGCCAACTGACAGATCAGAGAAGGCCCTTCTGCTCGCGACATGAAGGGAGTTTTTCTAATCCTCATGATCCTTTACTTTTGTTTTCTTTGTTTTGTGTTCTGTTTTGTTATTTCCATTATCCTTCTTGTTTTATTTTCTCTCTTACCCTTAGTTAGTCAAATAAGTGTGGGGTAAGAGTTTTCTATTTTGTTTTCATTTCTTCTTGTTTGCAAATAAGTGTGGGGTAGTTTAGCTATGCATGAACACTGAGGACAGTGTCAGACTTAAGTGTGGGGTAGCAGTGCACGGTGTACTGTAGCAGTTGACAAAATTTTTGCATGATTTTGCTTGTTTTCCCTGTATTTTCACACCCTTCCAAATTTTTTTTCAAAATTTTTCCGTCTTTCAGACTTCTAAATGCAGTATGCTTGGTTAAACAATTGCTTATGTCTATGATATGTAGGTAGTATGTTGTGGTTAGTAGGAGATAATTAATAACTATTGCTGAACCTATTGATTAGGAGTAGGGAATTCCTGATAATTGAGCACAACTTAGTCTGGATTAGAGACCTCAACCAATTACCTTTTCAAAACTTAACTAGATAAAATTAGACCAGTTGCAGGATGCATTGACAATTGGAATGACTAGATGAGACTCTGAGTCAAAAGTGAAAAAGAAAAAAAAAGAGCTAATTAAAATAGGGTAGTTTGCCAGCGGCCTTCGCTACTCGAGCACCACTCCTTCGGGGAACTTAAAGCCTGATGCCCTAAGGTCGTGTAGATCTGGGAGTCATCGGAGTGGGACTCGCTACATGGGTAGTTGAAGTTGACGTGTTCTAAGCAGACTGAAAATACCCTAGAAAATCTATAAACGAAAGGAATCAATAAATGCTAAATGATAGAATCTGATCACCAAAGCTCAGAACTCAGAAAGTTATCTGTTGTCAGTATATCTAGCGATAGGTCGAAGTGTTATCTGGTAATAGTTAAGACAAGAGTTTATTGTGTTGACTATCTGGTCTAGGCTAGTACACACACTACACATCAGGAAGACCTTGTGACTGAGAAAAAGTTCAACCTAGTTGTCAAGTTGTTTCCTGCTTGATTGTAACAATCTGCTAGAGACATTTGAGACCTTGTCATAGCAACCTAACCAGTCAGACCTGTGTTAAGAATTGTCTGAATAACTTTTGGAGTAAAAACATGACTAGAAAATTGAAGTAACTGCACATATGATTTAAAATCACTAACTTCAGGTAGACTTTGCTTGAGGACAAGCAAAAAGCTAAGTGTGGGGTTATTTGATGTGCACAAATCATATACCCTTTTTAGCAACTTTTTAGACATAAATTAGGGCAATATTTGAATGTATTTGATCTTAATTGAATCAAATTGACATAAAATTGCTTAAATTTCGATTTTGGAAGTTTCAGGAGCAAATTGGACGAAAACAGCAAATTTTGGGGCAAAAATGCAATTTTTGGAAATGCTGACTTGGTCAACGGTCCGGGACGGGCGTCCCGACCCAGTCAGACCACCAGGACGGGCGTCCCGAAGCGCCAGAATTTGTCCCACATCGAATTTTTTGGAATTTTTCACTCCAGAAAGCTACTATAAATACCCCAGGCCTCCAAGAGTTGAAATCATTCCTCTCCACTCGATCTGAGTCATTCAGAGACTTCCAGTGTACAATTCTTGAGTACACAAGTCACTGAGAGACTCGGGTTTCAGTTTCAGTTTTCTTTCTTTCTTTCTTGTTTCGTTTTCTTAGTTTCTGAGAAATAGTCTCAGAGCTTAGGCTTCGATAGATAGGTTCGTTTTTGGTATTCATAGAATACCAGGATTTCGTTAGGAGATCCTAAGAGAGAGATAGGGTGTGTGTTCTTAGTCAGATCAGGGCAATTTGCTTAAGCCCGGGATGTAAGGTAAAGCAATTGCTACTAGGTCTGAGGAGCGTTCTCCGAAGGCTCTGCCGAGCAGAGTAGGATCGAGCAGTCAGGAGCATACAGGAGCTGCAGCGCCGGCTGGACCTGCATAGAGTGGTGATTACTTTATGACAGTGGGTCCCCTAGACGAGGTTCTGTATGTTTACGAATTGTTTTATCTAAATATTAATTTGAATATCAGATTACGATTCTTATGAATATCTGCTTTATATGCTGAAGTTATTATGATTTTCCGGAAATGGCCACCAGCTTAAATATTCATTATGTCTGCATGTCTAATGTCGTTCTTTTAAACTGAAATTAGGGTTATAGACAATTCCTAACCACGGTCTATTCATAATCTATTTAGTTTAACATGCATCAATTAGTATTGGTGTCTGCCATACTAGATAAAATAATCTGCGGAACACCCTGTTGGTTGAAAGTAGTCTAGGTAGGCTGAGTAGAGTGTTATGCCAGCGGTTATGAGACGAGCAGCATGATACCGAAGTGACATAGGGTACCGTTCATTGCTGACTTTAGTCCGAGCCGTGAGTAGGGCCGTTACCCTTAACGATGGGGCGGTAGCGTAGAAACTCAGATGTGGTAGCCTTTAGACACAGAACATAGTTGCAATCCAGGCCAAGACATGTCTAAAATACTCGAATATAGGTCAATCAACATATAGGAACAGTATAACATAGAATCAGGACTCATCTATAAAACACTTTTGGGATTAATTAGACTTAAACCTAGTAGAGAATGGATCACCCTCTCATCAAAGTATTTGATGAAGATTGCATAACTGGATCATAAGATAAGAGTTAGGATAAAAGGCTAGTTACTACTAAGCCGTTACCAGTTCCCTGTGAGTACGATATTAATAAATTAAAATCGTAGATACTTTCCAAGAACTAGCTACACGATATGTACTCTGCCTTAGGTTCTGATTGATTAAGTGACAACAATTGAATGCTAAAGTGACAGTTAGTAAGACTCAGTCCTTAATTACTCATAATCGACATAGGTAAATAAAGCCTATCTTTTAGCATACCAATCGGAACGCATCAGTACCCTAATAAAGCTGAGTTTGTACGCTAGGCCAATCCTAGGGTTAAGTGACATGATACCAAAGTGACATAGGGTACCGTTCATGGATACTTTAATCCGACAGATGAGAAGGATCATCCCAAGGTAGGGGTGAATACACTAGGTAACTCGGATATGGTATACAGATGGTTACATTTCATAATTGCATTAGAGATCAAGATATATCTAAAATGTTCGAAGATAAGGTCAAACAAATTGTAATAACTGAGCTTAAATTGATGAATGCCTGTCTACTCTTGAATGCTATTTGCTTGTTATGGGTGATTGGGATCACAAATCAATCTCAAAGTATTGATTATCGATTGCATAACTGGATCATAAGATAAGAGTTAAGGTAAGAGGATAGTTACTACTAAGTCGTTACCACTTCCCTGGGAGTACGATATTTGATTTAATTAAAATCGTAGATACTTTCCAACAGACTAGCTACACGATAGGTACTCTGCCTTAGGTTCTGATTGATTAAGTGATAGTATAGAGACTAAATGTGACAATTAGTCAGGCTAAGTCCTTAATTACTCATGATCAACATAGGGTAAAACAACACCTATTTTAGTATATCAGTCAGAACCCATCAGATTTTTGGCGCCGTTGCCGAGGAGATATCATAATGAATTTAGGATTCCTGATCAAAATTCTAGAGACTTATGATAGGTAACGGTAGTAACCTAGACCTTAGACCTACACTTATCTTATGCTAGTTAGACAATCAATTTCCGAAATATAGGATTATCATAACTAACTAGTTTTAGATATTATCTAAAATTAAGACATTTAGGATAATCAAATTTTAGAAAATCATTCTAAAACCATATTGAAGAAATTTAACTGCTTTCGAAAAAAAAAAGAAAAAAATGTTAAAAATTTAAAACCCGAAAAAAATGTATTTTTTCTTGCTCAATGGTAAGTTGTTCTTTCCCTATATCTTGTTCTTTCTTAGTTGTTTTCTTAGTTGCTCTTTTTCGTGTTTTTTTCTATTTAATTTCGAAAAAAAAATAAAAATGGAAATGAGGATAAAATATATTTTCTTCTGAGTTGTAAAATTTTTGGCTTAGATTTTTATCGGGAAGAAACTCCATTTTAGAATTTTCTTAGAGTCATACCGGCTTTATTAGGACGAGTTATGAAATAATTTTTCCTTAATAGCCAGACCTCTGAATGTTCTATTGAAAAAGGATGTTCCTTTTGTTTTGCTGATAATTGCATGAGATCTTTTAAACTAAAAAGGAATTACTGCACCCATTATGGCATCACCTGATTAAAATATGCTTTTTGAATGAATATGTGATGTAATGATGTAGTAAGAATCGTTTTAGGATAGAAACATGATAAGAAAGTTCATGTATGATAAATCCTGATCTTATCTAGTCTTGTCTGAAACAATAGGTTACACTGATCACTCTGAGATATCTGTGTTCAATAAAACTAATGCTGAACCATAATTGACTAAGTTAAGTTTTATTGTTACTTGAATTTGATATAGAATGAAGGAATAAGAAGAAGGGTTGAAAATCTAGAAAGCAAACCATTTGTCTAGATTAGAAAACCCCGAGTTAGAGGCTATTGTAGTACTGATAAATTTTTGATGAAAACTTATTTGCATTGTTTGCTATGTATGATAAGTCTCATCTGTGGTTTATTGTTGTTGCAAATTATCTAGTCACTGAATGAGTTCCAAGTAATGTGACTTATCAGCAAAAGAAGAAATTCTTCGCTGATTTGAAATATTACTACTGGGCAGATTTCTCTTCTATTTCAAATTTTTGCAGATCAGTTGATCAGAAGATATATCTCGGAAAGCGAAGGCCACATGATTCTGAAGAATTGCAGGAATCTATGGGAGACCAATTAACTGCTATCAAACACTGTCCGGAAAGTGTTGGAAGTAGAATCTTATTGACCCACCATATTCAAGGATTTTGTATCCCTGATACAGTACTGCGATGCTTGCCAAATAACAGGTAACACCTCTTCCAGAGATCGCCTACCCCAGCAAGGTATATAGAGTCTTGAAATCTTTAATATCTGGGGTATTGATTGAATCCTTTTCCCTTCTTCCTTTGAAAATAATTACATCATAGTAGTCGTAGAACACTTTTCAAAAATGGCCTGAACCACAGGCATTACCTACTAATGATGTTAAAGTCATGTGCAGATTCTACGATAAGTTGTTTTCTAGATTCAGAATGCCAATGTCTTAGGAAAGAAACGTTCAGTCTGTGTATCAAATCTGTGAAGTTTGCCAAGTACCACACTTTAGTGGGAATTACTATGTGAATGAAATACGAATCAGTCCAAAAAGAGGTAGGAGTAGGTTACTGCAGAATGCTACTCCAATGGGAAATGCATACAATCCCAACTAGAGGAATCATACGGGATTTAGCTGAGGAGTAATTTGGAAGCTGGAAACTTTCAGAAGATACCACCACAGCAAAACCCCTACCCGCAGAATCAACAGGTGAGATACTGGCAACAATTAAAGCCAGACCCGTGCAAGCAAGTGATCTACCAAGTATTATCGAAGGGTCGAGAGATATGGAGGAATTTGGCGTTGTATCAGGAGCATAGCAATGGAGGAACTTGCATCCCCTGCATACCAATCAGCTGTGAGAAACTTCCCTGAGGAAGTCTCAAATACTTGGGCCCAAACCTACACCACTGGAGCCTCCTACCACCACTGCTTCGCCAAAGCTTCAGGTATCTTTTCTGTTATTCGAAACTTGCATGCAATACCTTCACTGACATTGGCAAGTAGGCACACCAATCCAAAGAAGTTTCATTCCTAAACACGTTCCTTCTGGACACGTGCTACGATTACGAGAAACTTTGCAAATGATTCGAGGAAATAGTCCTAGGGGCTTGAGTCATTCATCAAATGGATAGGCTACTACCTGGACCTCGACATTGAAGGATCGGAGCTGATGTCATCCGTTCCAATATCTAGACCTTGCAGAGTCCAGAACACCTCAGCAATAGCACATGGCTAAGGTGAAGAGCCAATTGATAGATCAGAAAAGACCCTTCTGCTTGAGACATGAAGGGAGTTTTTTTAATCCTCATATTCCTCTACTTTTATTTTATTTGTTTTGTGTTCTGTTTTATTTTATCCTTCTTGTTTTGTTGCTCTAACTCTTATCTTATGATCTAGTTATGCAATCTTCATCAATAACTTTGATGAGAGGGTGATCCTTTCTCCACTAAGTTTAAGTCTAATTAGGCCAAAAAGTGCTTTGTAGATGAAGTCCTGATTCTATGTTATATCGTTCCTATATGTTGATTGACCTATCTTCGAGTATTTTAGATATATCTTAGCCTGGAATGCAACTATGTTCTTAGTCTAAAGGTGTACCACATCTGAATCTCTATGCTACCGCCCCATCGCTAAGGTAAACGGCCCTACTCACGGTTCGGACTAAAGACAGCTATGAAAGCCCTATGTCACTTTGGGGATCACGCCGCTGGCCCATAACTGCCGGCATAATGCTCTACTCAGCCTACCTAGACTACTCTAACAAACAGGGTGTTCCGCAGGTTATTTTATCAAGTATGGCAGACACCAATACTAATTGATGCCTGTTAAACTAAACAGGTTATGAATAGACCGTGGTTAGGAATTGTCTATAACCCCAATTTTAGTTTAAAAGAAACTACATTAGACATGCAGACATAATGAATATTTAAGCAGGTGGCTATTCCTAGGAAAACATAACAACTTCAACATATAAAACAAATAATCATAGAAATCATAATCTCATATTCATAATAAATTTTTGGACAATCACAATACAAACATATAAAGAGAGGGACAGGGGGGACCGATGCCATAAAGAAATCACCCTTTACGTAGTCACACCGTTGGAGCGTACTGCTTGTATATGTCGTACTGCTTGACCCGACTCTGCTCGACAGAACCTTTGGAGGACGCTTCCTCAGCCTAGTAGCTGGACTTTACCTTACATCATGGGCTTAAGCCCAGCCCTGTGGACTGACTCTTCGAACGGTTAGAGCCCTCTTAGGATCTCCTAACGAAATCCTGGGTATTCTATGAATACCAGAAACGAACTTATCTATCGAACCCTAGGATCTGAGACTATTTCTCAGAAACTAAGAAAAACGAAACACAAAAAGGAAAGAAAGAAAACTTATATTGAAATCTGAGTCTCCGAGTGAGTTGTGTACTCAAGAATTGTACACTGGAAACCAATGAATGACTCAGATCAAGTGGAGAGGGATGAATTCAATTGAGGAAGGCCTGGGGTATTTATAGCAGCTTTCTGAAGTGATTTTCTTTCAAATATTCGATGTGGGATTCTGAATTCTGGTTCGGGATGCCCGTCCCGGTCTGTTGACCAGGTCAGGACGGCCGTCCCGAGTCCTGGACGCCCGTCCTGAACCGGGACACCCTCCCCGAAGTCGAAACTTCTGAAAAATTGCGTTTTTGCCCCGAAATTTGCCATTTTCTTCCACTTTCACGTGACAATTCCAAAATCAAAAAAATTGTGAAATTGAGTTAATAATGAACAATTAAGACCAATTTGCCCTCAATTTCACCCTAAATCATGCCTAAAAACATGCTAAAAATGTGATATGATTTATGCATATCAGCAATAAAAGAAATATCAAATAACAAAGCATAAATTAAAATGAAAGAGATACTACCTTATTCTGCGAATTCAACAGTCTGCTCAGACAAGTCAAAAGGCTCTTTGTAAATCTTTAAGCGTTGTCCGTTCACTTTTTGAATAATGCCGTCAGAATCCATGATGTCACATGCTCCGAAAGGTGATACTTCCTTGATTGTGAACGGGCCTGACCAACAGCTACGCAGCTTTCCTGGGAGAAATTTGAAACGTGAGTTGTATAACAATACCTTATCTCCTGGTTCAAATTTTTTCTGGGCTCTGAGTCGCCTGTCATGCCGGAGTTTACTTGTCATCTTAAACTGATGTGAGTTTTCATAGGCTTTGAGCCTCCACTCATCCAATTCGTTGAGTTGTAGAATCCGGCTTTCCTTAGTTAAATTATCGTCGAGGTTGCATTTTTGTACCGCCCAGTAAGCTCTGTGTTCAAGTTCAACCGGAAGGTGGCATGCTTTTCCATAGACTAGTTGATAAGGTGAGAACCCCGTAGTGGTCTTGTATGCTGTACGGAAGGCCCATAATGCATCATCCAGCTTTATGGCCCAATCCTTACGGTTAACACCCACAGTCTTCTCTAGGATTCTCTTTATTCCCCTATTGGTTACCTCAGCCTGCCCATTGGTTTGAGGATTGTAGGCTGTGGAAATGCGATGCTGAACTCCATATTACTGAAGTACCTTCTGCAATTGAGAGTTGCAGAAGTGCGTACCTCGGTCGCTGATTAGGGCTTTGGACATCCAAATCTGGAAAAAATCTACTTAAGGAATCTACATACGACTCTAGCATCATTAGTAGGTAGGGCCTGTGCCTCAGGCCATTTTGAAAAATATTCTACAGCTACTATGATGTACTACTTACCAAAAGAGGGAGGAAACAAACCCATAAAGTATATACCCCATATGTCAAATATCTCTACACATTGAATTACCTGTTGGGGTAGACTTTCTCGAGAAGATATGGTTCCAGCTTTCTGACAGGCATCGCACGATCCTGTGAATACTGCGGCATCTTTGAATATGGTAGGCCAGTAGAAGCCCGCTTCAAATACTTTTCGGGCGGTATTAGCTGCAACTAAGTGACCGCCTGCTGGTCCGCAGTGACAATGTTCCAGAATTTGGAAACCTTCTTCTTGAGAGACACATCTCCTGATCATCTGATCTGCACATATTCGAAATAGAAAAGGATCTTCCCATTAGTAATATTTCAGGTCAGCAAAGAATTTTCTTCTTTGTTGAGCAGTGATATCACTAGGGAGAGTCTGAGCTGCCAAGTAATTTGCTATATCTGCAAACCAAGGTGGGGAGAAAATAGCAAACATTGCACACAGATTCTCATCCAGAAATTTATCAGATATAATTGATTCATCAATTGCTTCTAGGGTCGGATTCTCTAGCCTAGACAAGTGGTCTGCGGCTAAGTTTTCTGCCCCTTTCTTATCCCGAATTTCTATGTCAAATTCTTGAAGCAATAAAACCCATCTGATTAGTCTTGGCTTTGCGTCGGTTTTATTGAACAAGTACTTTAATGCAGAATGATCAGTATAAACAATAGTTTTAGACAGGACTATGTAAGATCGAAAATTTTCAAATGCATATACTACTGCTAATAATTCCTTCTCTGTCGTAGTGTAATTTTCCTGAGCATCAGTTAAGGTTTTACTAGCATATTATATTACCTGAAATTTCTTATCATGTCTTTGTCCTAAAACAACTCCTACTGCATAGTCACTAGCATCACACATAAGTTCAAAAGGTAGACTCCAGTCAGGTGACGTCATGACAAGTGCAGTAGTTAAAAGTAACTTACGTCTATTAAAAGCTTTTAGACATTTTTCATCGAAGACAAATGGAACATCTTTTCCGAGTAAATTGGGACACGCTGGCTATTAATGAGAAATCTTTTATAAACCTACGATAAAAGCCAGCGTGTCCCAAAAAACTTCTAACGGCTCTCACATTCTTGGGTGGAGGTAGCTTTGAAATAACTTCAATTTTGGCCTTATCTACTTCCATACCTAGGTGTGAGATCTTGTGTCCTAAAACGATTCCCTCTTTTACCATGAAGTGGCATTTTACCCAATTTAAAACCAAGTTAGATTTTATACAACATTTCAATATTAACTCCAAGTTCTTTAGACAAACCTCGAATGAATTACCAAAAACAGAAAAGTCATCCATGAATACTTCCATAGACTTTCCTAACATGTCCTCAAAGATAGCAGTCATACAACGTTGAAATGTAGCAGGTGCATTACACAAACCAAAAGGCATCCTTCTATATGCAAATGTTCCGAAAGGGCATGTGAAAGTAGTTTTATGCTGGTCATCAGGGGAAATAGGAATTTGAAAATAACCAGAAAACCCATCAAGAAAGCAATAAAACATATGTCCAGACAATCTTTCTAACATTTGGTCAATAAAAGGAAGGGGGAAGTGGTCTTTTCGTGTGGCCGTATTTAGTTTTCTATAGTCTATGCATACACGATGACCAGTTACAGTTCTCGTAGGGATTAGTTCATTATGTTCATTTCTAACAACTGTTATACCGCCTTTCTTAGGTACTACCTGCACCGGGCTTACCCACTCACTATCTGAGATATGGTATATAAGTCCTGCATCTAACAGTTTGATTACTTCTTTCTTAACAACATCACACACATTAGGATTCAACCTCCTTTGAGGTTGTACACATGGCTTATACTCAGTTTCTAGAAGAATCTTATGCGAACAAAAGCTTGGATTAATACCTGGAATGTCTGCAATTTTGTAGGCGAAGGCTCTTCTATATTTTCTGCATATGTCCACGGTCAGCTTCCGTTGTTCTGCAGTCAGATCAGCTGCAAGAATAATGGGAAGTTTCTTGTTGTCATCTAGGAATTCGTAGCACAGATGAGTGGGCAGTTCCTTCAGTTCCAAGTCTGGCGGATCTTCAAACGAAGTCTGTTCTTTCTTTATCTCCTTATCACCTATCTCAGTGAAACTATCAGAAGTAATTTCAATTTCAAAAAAGCTAAGTTCAGTCTCCTCTAATTCTAGGGAGTCCTCACTCAGGACTTGATAGTTTGAGCATATGTCTGTCACATTAACTGCAATCAAGTGTTCAATAGCATCCACACAAAAACAAGTATCATCTAGATGCATGGGATACCTAAGGGTCTCATTTAGATCAAAAGTGATGTCCTCATTACCTACCCTTAACTTGATATGACCATTACTGACGTCTATTAATGCTTTTGAGGTAGCTAGAAATGGTCGACCTAGGAACAGGGGCACTCCTTCTTCCCCATTCATATCCATGACAACAAAGTCCACAGGGAACACAAATTTTCCGACCTTTACTAAGAGATCTTCAATTATTCCTTTGGGGATTTTGATTGTCCTAGCTGCAAGTTGTATGCACATCCTAGTCATTTTCAAGTCATGCAATCCTAATTTATCAAATAAACTAGATGGCATGAGATTAATACTAGCTCCTAAGTCTGCTAATGTATGCATGTTAGTAATATTTCCAATTGTACATGGCAAGGTAAAACAACCAGGATCTTTCTGTTTAGACTGCAGTTTATTCAACAAAACCACCGAACACTCTTCATTAAGAACCACCTTGTCCATGTCAAATTTTCTTTTATTACTAACGACTTCTTTTAAAAACTTAGCATACTTTGGCATTTCAGAAATAACATCAAGTAAAGGCAAATTAACATGAATCTGACTAAAATTCTTAAGAAACTTTTCAAATTGCTCCTTATCTTTATTGTGCATAAGTCTGGCAGGGTAAGGTACTTTTGGCCGGTACTCAGGAATAAACTACATCTTCCCCTTCCTTGCTACTTCGATTTTGACATCCGTCGGCGTTGGATCCTTGGAGCCTTCTTCTGGTTCCTGCACAAGGATAGGAGAGTCAGATGGTTTGTGTGGAGATGGAGATAAAGTTTTACCAGATCTTAGAGTGATGGTCTTGCATTCAGTTTGAGGGTTGGTCTTAGTGTTGCTTGGTAGCGTTCCCTGGGACCTGTGAGAGAGATGGGTGGATAGGTGACCCATTTGTCTCTCTAAGGTTTGTATAGCAGCTTGTGTATTTCTGACTGTTTGCTCGGTCTGCTTCTGTCTATTCTCGTTCTGCTGGATTCTTTCTGCGTGAGCTTCCTGGACCTTCTTGGTAGACTCTATCATTTCCTTGTTAGAGTTGGCAATGCTTTTCAGCATGTCCCTGAATTTTTGCATTGGGTCAGTTGGAACGATGTAGTTCCTAGGTGCAGGCAGAGTGACTTGCTGGTTCTGCGGATATGGCAGTTGCTGAGGCACGCTTTTCTGGAAGTTAGCAGTCCCAAAATTGTTTCTCCAGCTGAATCCCGGATGGTTCTTCCAAGTGGGATTGTAGGTATTTCCTATAGGAGTAGAGTTAATTGCATCCACTTGTTCCATATCCTCTGGAATAGTTAATATTCCATTACCATAACAATCTCCACTAAAATGCGGTCCTTGGCAAAATTCGCAGAGTTGATACACTGACTGAACGCTTTTCCCTTGTTGGAAAGCATTCAGTTGATTAGTAATGATGGCCTTCAGTGCCTCAACTTGATCATCAGTGGAGGCAATGGCCGCATTTACTGGTTGCTTCTTAGCTCGGCCACTCGTGCGCCAGTTCTTGCTATTTCTATATAGCCTCTCCAGAGCATTTCTAGCATCTACATAACTCATTCCATTGAAACCGCTCTGGGGATTGAGTCCATCAAGAACTTGTTTACCCATGTCTGTCATACCCCCGTAGAATTGCTGGATCAGCAATGCTTCGGTAAGTCCATGTTGGGGGCAGAGCCTGAGTAGCTCATTGAATCTATCCCAAGCTTCGATCACTGTCTCATCAGCAGCTTGAGTAAAACTGGACAGAGCCCTTCGATATTCTAGGACCCTTGCTGTAGAGTAGTACTCTTCTAGGAAGGCTTTGCTTAACTCGTCCCAAGAGGTGATGGAGTTATTGGGTAGCTGGGCCAACCATCTCTTAGCTCTATCCCTAAGTGAGTAGGGAAAGAGGTTTAGTTTGGTTACTTCTGCAGTATGATCTCCCTTGAGGCCTTCGCAGAGAGAAGAGAAATCAGATAAGTGTTCCAGCGGATTCTCGGCTATAGTTCCTCCAAACTGAACCCGATTAATAATCTACTGGATCACATTCGGTTTAAGATCATAGCGAGGGTTTCCAGGGATTTGGATGGCGAATGATACTGGAACAGTCTGTGGCTAGATGTAGGATTCGAGGGGAGGTCTTTCAGCAGCCATCTCTGTTCTTCGTCTGTTAGCTGTACGAATGAGACGTTCGGGATTCTCAACTGGTGTTTCAAGGTTAGCTTTTGAAGTTCGAGTCATGCAACTACAGAGAAGAATACGTTTAAGCCTGAGCAAACTGGTTAGTGGAGTTACACGGAAAGTGAAAAATTAAAGATTCGGAAAAACAACTATTCAATTATGAAAGGGAAAACAATTTATACAAGAGATAGGAAAAAGAACAACTTACCATTTGAACAAGAAAAATACAATTTTTTTTGGGTTTTGGATTTTAACATTTTTTTTATTTTTATATTTCGAAAGCAATTAAATTCCCTCAATATGGTTTAAGAATCATTTTCTAAAATTTGATTATCCTAAGTGTCTTAATTCCAGATAATATCTAAAATTAATTAGTTATGATAACCCTATATTTTGAAAATTGATTGTCTAACTAGCATACAATAAGTGTTGGGTCTAAGGTCTAGGTTACTACCGTTACCTATCATAATTCTCTAGAATTTTGATCAGGAATCCTAAGTTCATTATGATATTTCCCCTGCAACGGCGCCAAAAATCTGATGCGTTCTCGACTGATATGCTAAATAGGTGTTGTTCTACCCTATATTGATTATGAGTAATTAAGGACTGAGGTTGACTAATTGTCACATTTAGTCTTTTAAGGTGTCACTTAATCAGCCAGAACCTAAGGCAGAGTACCTATCGTATAGCTAGTCTGTTGGAAAGTATCTACGATTTTATTAAATTAAATATCGTACTCCCAGGGAAGTGGTAACGGCTTAGTAGTAACTAGCGTCTTACCCTAACTCTTATCTTATGATTCAGTTATGCAATCGTCATCAATAACTTTGATGAGAGGGTGATTCATTCTCCACGAGGTTTAAGTCTATTTAAGCCTAAAAGTGTTTTATAGATAATGCCCTGATTCTATGTTATACTGTTCCTACATGTTGATTGACCTATCTTCGAGTATTTTAGATATATCTTAGCATGGATTGCAACTATGTTATGAGTCTAAAGGCGTACCACATCTGAGTCAACTAATAAACCGCCCCATCGCCAAGGTTGATGGCCCTACTCACGGTTCGAGCTAAAGGCATCGATGAAAGCCCTATGTCACTTTGGGGATCATGCTGCTCGCCCTAATTGCCTGCATAAACGCTCAACTCAGCCTACTTAGACTACTCTAACAAACAGGGTGTTCCGCAGGTTATTTTATCTAATATGGCAGACACCAATACTAATTGATGTCTGTTAAACTAAATAGGTTATGAATAGACCGTGGTTAGGAATTGTCTATAACCCTAAATTTAGTGTAAAAGAAACTACATTAGACATGCAGACATAATGAATATTAAGCAGGTGGCTATTTCCAGAAAATCATAAGAACTTCAACATATATAACAAATATTCATAAAAATCATAATCTAGTATTCATAATAAATCTTTGGACAAACACAATACAAACATATAAAGAGAGGGACAGGGGGACTGATACCACAAAGAAATCACCCTTTACTTAGTCTCGTCGATGGAGCAACTGCTTGTATATGTCGTACTGCTTGACCCGACTCTGCTCGACAGAACCTTCGGAGGACGCTTCCTTAGCCTAGTAGCTGGACTTTACCTTAATACCCAGCTTAAGCCCAGCCTTGTGGACTGACTCTTCGAACGCCTAGAGCCCTCTTAGGATCTCCTAACAAAATCCCGGGTATTCTATGAATACCAGAAACGAACCTATCTATCGAAGCCTAAGATCTGAGACTAATTTTCAGAAACTAAGAAAACGAAACACTAACTAGAAATAAAAGAAAACTTATACTGAACCTGAGTCTCTAAGTGACTTATGTACTCGAGAAAAATGTACAACTTAAGTCACTAAATGACTCAAATTGAGTAGAGAGGAATGAATTCAACTGAGGAAGGCCTAGGGTATTTATAGTAGCTTTCTGGAGTGTTTTTTCTTCAAAAATTCGATGTGGGACTTGGAATTTCAGCTCGGGACGCCTGTCCTGGATTGTTGACCAGGTCAGGACGGCCGTCTCGAGTCCTGGACGCCCATCCCGGCCTGTTGACCAGGTCAGGACGCCCATCCTGATTCGGGACACCCTCCCCAACTTCTGAACTTCTAAAAAATTGCATTTTTGCCCCGAAATTTGCCATTTTCTTCTACTTTTCACTTGACACTTCCAAAATCATAAAAACTATGAAATTGAGTTAATAACGAACAATTAAGACCAATTTACCCTCAATTTCACCCTAAATTATGCCTAAAAACATGCTAAAATGTGATATGATTTATGCATATCAACAAGTTATTTGATTACTTTTTTAACATTTAGGGCACAAAACTAGTTAAATAACATTGAAATGAATCAAATATAACAAATATAACGTTTCAAAGTATTCAAATATATGTCAAATTTCGTTCAAATTTCAACAAGAGTACATTCGATCAACTACACTTTATCTTGAAATAACAAGTTATTTGATTACTTTTTCCACATGTAGGGCACAAAAGTAGTTAAATAACATTGAAATGAATACAATATAACGAATGTAAAGTTTCAAAGTCATGAAATTTAGGTCAAATTTCGTTTAAATTTCAACACAAGTACGCCTAGTGCCCTCTTAGGATCTCCTAACGAAATCCTAGGTATTCTATGAATACCAAAAATGAACCTATCTAGTCGTATTCTAAGATCTGAGATAGACTCTCAGAAACGAAGAACATGAGACACTCTCTAAAATTATAAATATACCTTACTAAAACCTGAGATCACTAAGTGACTTGTATACTATAGAAAATTGTATACTTGAAGTCACTAAATGACTCAGATCGAGTGGAGAGGAATGATTTCAACTGAGGAAGGCCTGGGGTATTTATAGCAGGGGAACTAGGTGAATTTCTCTCAAAAATTCGATGTGGGACTTTGACCAGGCATTCGTGACGCCCGTCCTGGATCTGGGACACCCGTCTCGGCCTGTTAACCAGGTCAGGATGGTCGTCCCAAGTCCTGGACGCCCGTCCTGGGTTCTGGACGCCCATCCTGACTTCCGAACTTATGAAAATCACGTTTTTGCCCCGAAATTTGCCATTTTCTTGCACTTTTCACCTGACACTTCCAAAATCACAAAAACTGCGAAATCGAGTTAATAACAGTCAATTGATAACGATTTAACACCAATTTCACCCTAAATTGTGCCTAAAAACATGCTAAAAAAGTGATATGATTTATGCATATCATATAACCCCACACTTAGCTTTTTGCTTGTCCTCAAGCAAAGTCTACCTGAAGTTATTGATTTTAAATCATAGGTGCAGTCACTTCAAATTTCTAGCCATGTTTTTATTCCAAAATTTATCACTGAATCAGATAATTTACAACACATGTCTGACTGGTTAAGTTGCCATGACAAGGTCTCAAATGTCTCTAGTAGATTATCATGGTCAAGCAGGGTTAACAACTTAATAACTCGATTGAAATGTTCTCTCAGTCACAAGGTCTTCCTGATGTGTAGTGTGTGTACTAGTCTAGACTAGATTGTCAACACAATATACTCTCATCTTGACTCTTACCATTTAATACTTCGACCCATCGCTAGACATAGCAGCAACAAACAACTTTCTGAGTTCTGAGCTTTGGTGACAAGATTTTCAATTAAGCATTTCAATATAAGAATACACTGTGCTATGTATTTTTATATTGGTTTTTCAGGGTATTTTTTGTTTGCTTTCACACGTCAACTTTAACTACCCATGTAACGAGTCCCGCTCCGATGACTCCCAAACCTACATGACCTTAGGGCATCAAGCTTTAAGTTCCCTTAAGGAGTGGTGCTCGAGTAGCAAAGGCCGCTTGCAAACTACCCTATTTATTTAACTTTTTTTTCCACTTTCAGCTCAGAGCATCATCTAGTCATTTAGATTGCTAATACATCCTCAACTGGTCTAATCTTATCTAGTTAAGTCTTGAAAAGGTATTTGGTTGAGGTCTCTAATCCAAACTAAGTTGTGCTCAAGTATCAAGAATTCCTTATTTCTAATCGATAAATTCAAGAAAGTTATCACGTTGTCTCCTACTAATCATAATATTCTACATACATATCATAGACATCAGCAATTCTTTACCAATCATAACTGCATTTTGAAGTCTGAAAGAGTGAAAATTTTTGAAAGTTTTTTTGGAAGGGTGTAATTCTAGTGACAATGTGGGAAAAACATGCAAAAATTTTACTACTACAGTGCACTGTGCACTGCTAGCCCACACTTAAGTTTGACACTGTCCTCAGTGTCCATGCATATCTAATCACCCACACTTATTTGAAAAACAAAAGTTGGGAAAACATATAAAACACTTACCCCACACTTATTTGACTAACTAAGGGGAAGAGAAAGAAAAGAAACAAGATAAACAAAACTCTTACCCCACACTTATTTGAGAAATAAGAGTTTAAAAAAAACAAGAAAAAACAAACAAAACATGAAATGACAACAACAAGGAAAGATATAATAATATAAAAGCAAAGGAGATGAGGGTTAGAAAAACTCCCTTCATGTCTTGAGCAGAAGGGTTAGCTTTGATCTGCCAAATTGCTCTTTACCTTGATCATGTGTTATTGATGAAGTGCCCTCGATTCTATAAGCTCTGGGTTTGATGATTCTTGTAGTGAGTTCCGTATGGAGGGTGTATCTATCTTATCATTCCCATGTTCCGACGAACAGTTACGTCGGCGGGAATGGTAGGAGGTGGAGCTATCCTCATCAACTCTGATTCCTCAATGTAGAACTCCAGGTAGTGGCCTATCCGTGTGATGAATGGCTCGAGCACCAAGGGCTGCTTCCTCGAATCATTTGCGAAGTTTCTCACAATTTAGCAATGTGTCCAGGAACGTGACTTCTCTGGAGTGGTGCTCCTACCTGCCAATGTCTGTGAAGGTATTGAATGCAAGTTTCGAATGGTAGAAAAAATACCTGAAGCTTTGGCGAAGTTGTGGTGGTAGGAGGCTCCAGTGGTGTAGATCTGGGCTCAAGTATTTGAGACTTCCTCGGGGAAGTTTCTCACAGCTGATTGGAATGTAGGGGATGCAAGCTCCTCCATTGCTATGCTCCTGAAACCACACCAAATTCCTCTATTTCTATCGACCGTTCGATACCACTTGGTAGGTCACTTGCTTGTACTGGTATGGCTTTAGTTGTTTCCCATTTACTTTTTGAGAGGTGCTGTCCTGATCCATTATAACACATGCTCTGTATGGCGACACTTCTATAAAAGTAAAACGGGTCTGACCAGTATCTCATCTGTTGATTCTGCGGGTAGGGACTTTGTTGTGGTAGTATGATATGCATAAATCATATCACATTTTTAGCATGTTTTTAGGCATGATTTAGGGTGAAATTGAGGGTAAATTGGTCTTAATTGTTCATTATTAACTCAATTTCACAGTTTTTATGATTTTGGAAGTATCAGGTGAAAAGTGGAAGAAAATGGCAAACTTCGGAGCAAAAATGCTATTTTTCAGAAGTTTGGACTTCGGGGATGGCGTCCCGGTTCGGGACGGGCGTCCTGACCCTGTCAACAGACCGGGACGGGCGTCCCAATCTGGGACGGGCGTCCCGAACCAAAAATCAAGTCCCACATCAAATTTTTGAGAGAAAATCACTCCAGAAAGCTGCTATAAATACCCCAGGCCTTCCTCAGTTGAATTCATCCCTCTCCACTCGATCATTTATTCAGTGGTTTCCAGTGTACAATTCTCTAGTACACAACTCACTCGGAGACTCAGATTTCAGTAGAAGTTTTCTTTCTTTCCTTTTTGTGTTCGTTTTTCTAGTTTCTGAGAAATAGTCTCAGATCCTAGGGTTTGATAGATAGGTTCGTTTCTGGTATTCATAGAATACCCGGGATTTCGTTAGGAGATCCTAAGAGGGCTCTAGGCATTCGAAGAGTCAGTTCATAGAGCTGGGTATTAAGGTAAAGCCCAGTTACTAGGCTGAGGAGCAGAGTCGGGTCAAGCAGTACGACATATACAGCAGTATGCTCCATCGGCGAGACTAAGTAAAGGGTGATTTCTTTATGGCATTAGTCCCCCTGCCCCTATCTTATATGTTGTTATTGTGTTTGTCCAAAGAATGATTTTGAATATCAGATTATGGTTGTTATGGATATTTGTTATATATGTTGAAGTTGTTATGTTTTTCCGGAAATAGCCACTTGCTAAATATTCATTATGCCTGCATGTCTAATGTAGTTTCTTTTAAACTAAAATTAGGGTTATAGACAATTCCTAACCACGGTCTATTCATAACCTGTTTAGTTTAACAGGCATCAATTAGTATTGGTGTCTGCCATACTAGATAAAATAACATGCGGAACACCCTGCTTGTTAGAGTAGTCTAGGTAGGCTGAGTAGAGCGTTTATGCCTGCGGTTATGGGCAAGCGGCATGAGGATCCCCGAAGTGACATAGGGCCTTCATAACTGTCTTTAGTAGTAACCGTGAGTAGGGCCGTTTACCTTGGCGATGGGGCGGTATATCAGATTGCTCAGATGTGGTACACCTTTGGACTCAGAACATAGTTGCATTCCAGGCTAAGATATATCTAAAACACTCGAATATAGGTCAATCAACATATAGGAACAATATCACATAAAATCAGAACTTTGTCTATAAACACTTTTAGGTTTGATTAGACTTAAACCTAGTGGAGAATGGATCTCCCTCTCATCAAGATTATTGATGACGATTGCATAACTGGATCATAAGATAAGAGTTAGGATAAAAGGCTAGTTACTACTAAACCGTTACCACTTCCCTGGGAGTACGATATTTAACTTAATAAAATCGTAGATACTTTCCAACAGACTAGCTACACGATAGGTACTCTACCTTAGGTTCTGATTGATTAAGTGATAATAATTGAATGCTAAGTGACAGTTAGTAAGACTCAGTCCTTAATTACTCATAATCGACATAGGTAAATAAAGCCTATCTTTTAGCATACCAATCGGAACGCATCATAGTATCTTCTGAAAGTTTCCAACTTCAGAATTATTCCTTAGCTAAATCCCATATGATTTCTCCAGTTGGAATTGTATGCGTTTCCCATTGGAGCAGCATTGACTGCAGCAACCTGCTCCTGCCTCTTTTGGAATGGTCAGTATTATGTTCCCATAGCAATTCTCACTAAAGTGAAGTACTTGGCAGACTTCACAGATTTGATACACAGACTGAACGTTTCTTCCTTGTTGAAAGGAATTAATTTAACTATTATCAGTAGCTATTAATTCCTTCAACTGCCCTCAGAGGAAACGTTAGCTGCGGTAACTGGCGGACAACCCTTTATCAATTATCCAAACATTGGCACATCTGAATCTGGAAAATAGTTTCTCAAGGGATCTGCACATGACTTTTAACATCATTAGTAGGTAATGCCTGTGGTTCAGGTCATTTTGAAAGTGTTCTACAGCTACTTGATGTACTTGTTGCCAAAGGAAGAAAGAAAAAGGATTTAATCAATACCCCAGATATCAAAGATTGCAACACTCTGTATACCTCGCTGGGGTAGACGATCTCTGGAAGATGTATTACCTGTTATTTAGCAAGCATCGCAGGACTGTATCAGAGATACAAAGTCCTTGAATATGTGGATCAATAAGATTCTACTTCCAACACTTTCCGAACAGTGTTGATAGTAGTTAATTGGTCTCCCATAGATTCTTGCAATGCTTCAGAATCGTGTGGCCTTCGCCTTCCGAGATACATCCTCTGATCACTTACTCTGTAACAATTCAAAATAGAAAAGGGATCTTCCCAGTAGTAATATCTCAACTCAACAAAGAACCTCTTATTTTGCTGATAAGTCATATCACTCGGGAATATCTTAGGGCTAGATAATTTACAGTATCGATAAACCAAGGAGGAGAAATATTATACATAGCAAGCAATGAAATTAAATTCTCATCCAAAAATAATTTATCAGATATATTGTTTCATCAATAGCCTCTAACTCAGGGTTTTCTAATCTAGACCAATGGTTTGCTTTTCTAGATATTCATCCCCTTGTCTTTTCCCCTTACTTCTACATCAAATTCAAATAACAATAAAACTTAATCAATTATGGTTCATCAACAGTTTTATTGAACAGATATCTCAGAGTGATCAGTGCATACTATTGTTTTAGATGAAACTAGATATGAATCTATCATCATATACAACGACTAGTAATCCCTTTTCAGTAGTGGTATGGTTCTAATGGGCATCAGTAAAAGGTCTTACTTGCATAGTATATAACATGAATTTCTAGTCATGCCTTTTTCCTAAAACAATTCTTACTGCATCATTACATCACATACTAATTCAAAAAGCAAATTCTAATTAGGTGATGTCATAATGGGTGCAGTAATTCCTTTTGGTTTAAAAGATCTCATGCATTTATCATCAACAACAAAAGGAACATCCTTTCTCATTAGAATACTCAGAGGCCTACCTATTAAAGAAAACTTATTTCATGATTCGTCTAATAAATCTAGCATGACCTAAGAAAATTCTAAAATGATATTTCTTCCAAATTAAGACCTAAGCCAAAAATTGACACCTCAAAAGAAAAATATTCTTTCCTCATTTCCATTTTTATTTTTTTTCGAAATTAAATAATAGAAATAACAAACAAACACGAAAATTGTAAACAGGAAAAATTTATTTCTTTAATTTTCTGGAAAATAATTTTTTTTCAGAAAATATAATTTTTAAAAGTAAATTTGTAAACAAGAAAAGATTTTATTTTGTTTTTAACTTTTTATATTTTTATATTTTGTTTTTTTTCGAAAGAATTTAAATTTCCTTAAAACGGTTTTAGAATAAGTTTCTAAAATTTGATTATCCTAAATGTCTTAATTTCAGATAATGTCTAAAATTAATTAGTTATGATAACCCTATATTTCGGAAACTGATTGTCTAACTAGCATAAAATAAGTGTTGGGTCTAAGGTATAGATTACTACCGTTACCTATCATAAGCTTCTAGAATTTTGATCAGGAATCCTAAATTCATTATGATATTTCCCCGTCAACGGCGCCAAAAATCTGATGCGTTTCGGCTGATATGCTAAAATAGGCGTTATTTTACCCTATGCTGATTATGAATAACTAAGGACTTAGAATAACTAATTGTCACATTTAGTCTCTATGTTGTCACTTAATTAATTAGAACCTAAGGCAGAGTACCTATCGTGTAGCTAGTCTGTTGGAAAGTATCTACGATTTTAATTAAATCAATTATCGTACTCCTAGGGAAGTGGTAATGGCTTAGTAGTAACTGTCCTCTTACCCTAACTCTTATCTTATGATCCAGTTATGCAATCGTTCATCAAATTCTTTGATGAGAGGGTGATTCATTCTCCACTAGGTTCAAGTCTATTTAAGCCTAAAAGAGTGTTTTACAAATAATGTTCTGATTTTATGTTATACAGTTCATACATGTTGATTGACCTATCTTCGAGTATTTTAGATATATCTTGGTCTAGATTGCAATTATGTAATGAGTCTAAAGGTGTACCACATCTGACTTACCTGATAAACCGCCCTACCTTAATGACGGCCCTACTCACGGTTCGAGCTAAAGGCATCCATGAAAGTCCTGTCACTCAGGAGATCATGCCGCTCGCCCTAACGCCGGCATAAATGCACAAACTCAGCCTACTTAGACTACTTTAATAAACATGGTGATCTATATAGGTTATTTCATTTAATATGGCAGACATTAATACTTCCGACGGGAAGTCCTAAATTAATGCCTGTTAAACTAAACAGGTTATGATTAGACCGTGGTTAGGAGTTGTCTATAACCATTCATTTAGTTTAAAAGAAACTCCAGTAGACATGCAGTCATAATGGTAGTTAAGCCGGTGACCATTTCCGGAAAAATATAAATAACTTCAACATGCAAAACACATACGCAAAACACATACAATCATAGTTTAGTATTCATAATAGTTATTTTGACGAACACAGTACAGACATATAAAGAGAGGGACAAGGGGACCGATGCCATAAAGTATTCACCCTTTACGTAGTCCGCTGATGGAGCAACTGCTTGTATATGTTGGATTGCTCGACCCGACTCTGCTCGACCGAACCTTCGGAGGACGCTTCCTCAGCCTAGTAGCTATGCTTTACCTTAATACCCAGCTTAAGCACAACCCTATTGACTGACTCTTCGAACGCCTAGTGCCCTCTTAGGATCTACTAACGAAATCCCGGGTATTCTATGAATACAAAAAATGAACCTATCTAGTCGTATTCTAAGATCTGAGACAGACTCTCAGAAACGAAGAACACGAGACACTCTCTAAAACTATAAATATACCTATACTAAAACCTGAGATCACTAAGTGACTTGTATACTATAGAAAATTGTATACTTGAAGTCACTAAATGACTCAGATCGAGTGGAGAGGAATGATTTCAACTGAGGAAGGCCTGGGGTATTTATCGTAGGGGAACTGGATGAATTTCTCTCAAAAATTCGATGTGGGACTTTGACCAGGCATTCGGGACGCCCGTCCTGGATCTGGGACGCCCATCCCGGCCTGTTGACCAGGTTAGGACGCTCGTCCCAAGTCCTGGACGCCCGTCCTGGTCTGTTGAGTAGGTCAGGACGCCCATCCCGACTTCCGAACTTCTGAAAATCACGTTTTGCCCCGAAATTTGCTATTTTCATGCACGTTTCACATGACAGTTCCAAAATCACAAAACCTGCGAAATCGAGTTAATAAAAGTCAATTGATAATGATTTAACACCAATTTCGCCCTAAATTGTGCCTAAAACATGCTAAAAAAGTGATATGATGTATGCATATCAAAAGGATGGAATTACAAAGAATATGAAAAGTTCTTTCTTAGAGGAGAATTTGACAGAAAAAGGCGATATGAATAAAATATCATAAAAATGGGACAACAACAAACTCTCACGGAATCTACCATTGTCGCAAACTGTTGTCGCTGATATCTCCATCTTTGTAAATAGTTGTTGGCGACATTGCATTGACATAATAATAATAGAAAAAGAATAACTAGAGTTAGAGTTTAATTTTATTTAGAATTACAAAATTACCCTTAAAAGATTAAGAAATTTTTTTGATTAAAGGATAAAAATGCCCTTACCCAAAACAGTGAAATATAAGGATTTAACAGAAATTTGTTGACTATTAAAATGGACATAAGGACAGTTTGTGAGACGTTTCAAAAGTTAGAGTATCGTTAGAGTGACAAAAAAAATTAATGCGTCGGAAATTGGCGAGAAGCAACGTGTCTCTCAAACGATGTCGTCTGATGGTATCTGTGAAACTGAGGCGTCAGAAATTGGCGACAGGTATCGTGCCATGCTGGTAATTTCATCTAATAATGCCTGCAAAACAAAAAGGTTCGGAATAGAGGGTGAATGGACTCTGATGAACCCTTCGATGATTAAGTCAGTATTCTGATATTGACTTGAGAGTATTAAATTTAGCAGAGTTTTTGCATAATAATTTGGCCCTACCCTTTACCTTTACGGGGGTGGCTTTTATAGATGCGAGCCACGCTAAGAAATAGGTAAGTCGGGTGGTGGATTCGGAGAATCTGGTAATTGCCAGATTCGATTGATAAATCTGATTGTCCTCTGATTTAGGGGGATTTTAGAGATTCTCTCCGAGCCTTTTGAGGCTTGACTGTTGGTCAAATGAAACCTTTTAAGAAGTTTCTAGAAGTAGGCTACCTAAGCTGGCAGTCGTTGGTGTGTTATGAATTGACATGCTAAAGACATGATTTATTACCCTATATCAATTCTGAATAATTAAGGACGGAGACTTACTAATTGTCACTTTTAGCATCTATGTTTGTCACGTAATCAATCAGAACCTAAGCCTGAGTACCTATCATGTAGCTAGTCTATTGAAAAGTACCTACAATTTTAATTTGAAAATATCGTACTCCCAGGGAAGTGGTAACGGCTTAGTAGCAACTATCCTTTACCCTAACTTTCATTTTATTATCTAGTTATGCAATCGTTCATCAAAATCTTTGATGAGTTGGTGATCCTTACTACACAAGACACGAGTTCATTAAGCATGCAAGAGTATTTTATAGACAAGTATTCTGATGTATGTTCTATTGTTCCTACATGTTGATTGACCTATCTTTTAATATTTTAGATATGTCTTGGTCTAGAATGCAATTATAGATTGTATCTTACTTGTGTACCACATCTGAGTTACCTGATAAACTGCCCCATTGACGACCCTACTCACGATTCAAGTAATGAAAGCCTGTGTCACTCAGGAAATCATGCCACTCACCCTAACGCCGGCATAAACACCCAAACATAGCCTCATTAGGCTACTTTAACAAATATGGTGATCTATAAGTTATTTGACCTAATATGGCAGACCTTAATATATTCTACCCCAACTTAAGACCTGTTAAACTAGACAGGTTATTATTTAGACCATGGTTAGGAATTGTCTATAACCATTCATCTAGTTTAAAAGAGCAAGCAGATATTCAGTCATAATGTTTAATTAAGCAGGTGACCTTTCCGGAAAAATGAATGCAACTTCAACATGCAAAACATATATAACTTAGCATCATAATTTAATACTCAAATTGTTATTTAGACAAACACAATACATAATATACATAGAGGAACTAGGGAACCACCACCATAAAGTATTCACCCTTTATCAGGTCCGTCGATAAAGCAACTACTTGTATATCCTGGATTGCTTGACCTGACTCTATTTGACAGAACCTTCGGAGAACGCTTCCTTAGCCTAGTAGCAATTGCTTTATCTTACATCCTGGGCTTAAGCAAAGCCCTGTTGACTAGCTCTTCGCTCACCTAATGCCCTCTTAGGATCTCCTAACCAAATCCTAGGTATTCTATGAATACAAAAAACAAACCCTATCTATTCGAATTCTATGATTCTGAGATAAACACTCAGAAAGCAAAGAAAACAAGACACTCTCTTATTGCTAAACTACTGGTGTGATGCACCTGAGATCACGGAATGACTTGTATTGAGTGTAGAAATGTACACTTGAAGTCACTAAATGAATCAGATCGAGTGATGAGGGATGATTTAAACTGTTGGAGGCCTGGGGTATTTATAGCAGGTCTTTGGAGTGATTTCCTCTTCAAAAACCGATGTGGGATTCTGCACTGGTGCTCGGGACACCCGTCCCAATGCTTTGACCAGGTTGGAAAGCCCGTCTAGAATTTGAGATACCCGTCCCAGTGCCTTAACCAGGTTTGGACGCTCGTCCTGAGTCCGAGATGCCCGTCCCGATGCCTTGACCGGGTCGAGACGCCCGTTCTGAACTTAGAATTTTTGAAAATTGCATTTTTACCCCAATATTTGCTGTTTTCTTGCACATTTCACCTGAAACTTCCAAAATCACAAATTATGCAAAAATGTGTTAATATCACTCAATTAAGCTCGATTTAGTTCCCATTTTGCCCTAATTTGTGCCTAAAACATGCTAAAAAAGTGATATGATTTATGCACATCATATAACCCCACACTTAGCTTTTTGCTTGTCCTCAAGCAAAGTTTATATGACATTTAATGAGTGATAACCATAGGTGCAATCACAAAAAGGGTTTTAGCAATGTTTTTAGCAAAATTCTTCACTGAGTCAGATGATTCATAAAACAGACATGCATTGATCGAGTTGCTATGTAAAGGTCTCAAATATCCGGCAAGAATGTCATGACTATTTAGATAAAACAATTTAATGGCCCTACTGAGCTCTTCACTTAGTCATAAGGATTTCCTGAGGTGTAGTGTGTGAACTGGTTCTAGGTTAGATTGTCATCTCAAAATAAATTTCCTACACTGTTATTAAATAGTAATTCGACCAATTTACGAATGTAATAGCAAAACAAACAACGTTCTGGGTTCTGAGCTTTGGTGTCAACACTTTCTAGTTATGATTTTCAATAAAAAGTATACACTAAGAGTATGTTTAAATTGATTTTCGGGGTATTTTTATGTTTGCTTTCACACGTCAACTTTAACTACTCAGGTATCGAGCCCACTCCGATGACTCCCAGATCTACACGACCTTAGGGTACCAGGCATTAAATTCCCTTCAGAAGGGGTGCTCGAGTAGCAAAGGCCGCTTGCAAACTACCCCTATTTTACTTTTAAGCTATGACAGTTTTAGCTCAGAATACCGTCTAGTCATTGAAGTTGCTAACATATTCTTGACTGGTCTAGTACTATTTAATTTCAGCTTGAAATGATATTGGGTTGATTTTTCTAATCCAAACTTAGTTGTGCTCAAGATAGTCAGGAATTCCCCACTTCTAATTGATGAATTCAGCAAAGTAATCAAATTATTTCCTAATAGTCATAACCCTTTACTGAACATATATCACAGACATAAGCTGGCCTCAATCAATCAATACTGAATTTAGAAGTCTAAAAGAGTGAAAAATTTTGAAAATGTTTTGGAGGGTGCAATTTTTAGTGAAAATGCTAGGAAAAATATGCAAATATTTAAAAAATGAAAAATGAGTGTACTATGCACTACTACCCCACACTTAGGTTTACACTGTCCTCAGTGTGCATGCATATCCTATCACCCCACACTTATTTAAATAAATAAGAGAAAGAAAAAGAAAAGAAACAAGAAAAACAACAAAGGCAATAGAAATAACAAGAATAAAACAAAAGAAATAATGTTGTTATATCATATAGATCAACATTTTTCATACAGAGATTTATATGTCATACAGGCCAGGCTTTCTCATATAGACACATAAGCACTTAAGAAATGAAAAAGGAAAAGAAAGAGGACTAAGAACCTGGATCGTCATCTGGCGCGAAGAAGTAGACCTCGTGGTCATCAGTAGATCAGGTGGTTTAGTACTGATAGAGCTCCTCTACCCGACTATTGGTCATACTGACCCTGTCATTTAGCATTATTGATGGGGTTTCTGGTCGATGTGCTAAATAGGTGTTATTTTACCCTATGTTGATTATGAATAATTAAGGACTGTGATTGACTAATTGTCACATTTAGTCTCTATGGTATCACTTAATCAGCCAGAACCTAAGGCAGAGTACCTATCGTGTAACTAGTCTGTTGGAAAGTATCTACTATTTTATTAAATAAATATCGTACTCCCAGGGAAGTGGTAACGGCTTAGTAGTAACTAGCCTTTTATCCTAACTCTTATCTTATAATCCAGTTATGCAATCTTCATCAATAATTTTGATGAGAGGGTGATTCGTTCTCCACTAGGTTTAAGGCTAACTAAACCTGAAAAATATTTTATAGACGAGATCCTGATTTTATGTTATACTGTTACTATACGTTGATTGACCTATATTCGAGTATTTTAGACATGTCTTGGCCTGGATTGCAACTATGTTCTGTGTCTAAAGGCTACCACATCTGAGTTTCTACGCTACCGCCCCATCGTTAAGGGTAACGGCCCTACTCACGGCTAGGACTAATGTCAGCAATGAACGCTCTATGTCACTTTGGCGATCATACCGCTCGTCTTATAACCGCCGACATAAAACTCTACTCAGCCTACCTAGACTACTTTCAACCAACAGGGTGTTCCGTAGATTATTTTATCTAGTATGGCAAACACCAATACTAATTGATGCCTGTTAAACTAAACAGGTTATGAATAGACCGTGGTTAGGAATTGTCTATAACCCTAATTTCAGTTTAAAAGAACGGCGATAGACATGCAGACATAATGGATATTTAAGCAGGTGGCCATTTCTAGAAAAACATAAAAACTTCAACATATATGACAAATATTCATAAAAACATAATATGGTATTCAAATCGTTATTTGGACAAACACAATAACAACATATAAGAGAGGGACAGGGGGACCGATGCCATAAAGAAATCACCCTTTACGAAGTCTCGCCGATGGAGCGTACTGCTGTATATGTCGTATTGCTTGACCCGACTCTGCTCGTCAGAACCGTCAGAGGACGCTTCCTCAGCCTAGTAATTGGGCTTTACCTTAATACCCAGCTTAAGCCCAGCCCTGTGGACTGACTCTTCGAACGCCTAGAGCCCTCTTAGGATCTCCTAACGAAATCCCGGGTATTCTATGAATACCAGAAACGAACCTATCTATGTAAGCCTAAGATCTGAGACTATTTCTCAGAAACTAAAGCAAAACACTAACAAGAAAGAAAACTGAGATCCGAGTCTCTGAGTGAGTTGTGTACTGGAGAAGTGTACACTGGAAACTACTAAATGACTCAGATCGAGTGGAGAGGAATGATTTCAACTGCTGGAGGCCTGGGGTATTTATAGTAGCTTCCCGGGGTGATTTTTCATCAAAAATTCGATGTGGGACTGGATCTGGGGGTTCGGGACTCCCGTCCCGGATTGGGACGCCCGTCCTGATCTGTTGACCAGGTCGGGACGCCCGTCCCGAGTCCTGGATGCCTGTCCCGGTGCTTTGACTGAGTCGGGAGGCCCGTCCTGACCCTTTGACCAAGTCAACATTTCCAAAAATTGCGTTTTTGCCCAAAATTTGCTGTTTTCGTCTACTTTTCACCTGACACTTCCAAAATCATAAAAACTGTGAAATTAAGTAAATAATAAACATTTAAGATCAATTTACTCTCAATTTCACCCTAAATCATATATAAAAACATGCTAAAAATGTGATATGATTTTCGCGTATCATATAACCCCACACTTAGCTTTTTGCTTGTCCTCAAGCAAAGTCTACCTGAAGTTAGTGATTCTAAACCGTAGTGCAGTCACTTAGATTCCTAGTCATGTTTTTATTCCAAAAATTCTTCAGACAGTTCTTAACACTGGTCTGACTGGTTAGGTTGCCATGACAAGGTCTCAGATGTCTTTAGTAGCTTGTTATGATCAGGTAGAAAACAAATCAACAACTAGGTTGGACTTTTTTCTTAGTCACAGGGTCTTCCTGATGTGTAGTGTGTGTACTAGTCTAGACCAGATAGTCAACCCAATGTACTCTTGTCTTAACTACTACCAGATAACACTTCGACCCATCGCTAAACATATTGACAACAGATAACTTTTTGCGTTCCGAGCTTCGGTGATCAGATTTTTAATGGTTTAGCATTTAGTTATTTTCTTTATAGATTCGGGGTATTTTGAGTCTGCTTAGAACACGTCAACTTCAACTACCCATGTAGCGAGTCCCACTCCGATGACTCCCAGATCTACACGACCTTAGGGCATCAGGCTTTAAATTCCCCGAAGGAGTGGTGCTCGAGTAGTGAAGGCCGCTGGCAAACTACCCTTATTTGATTAACTTTATTTTGTTTCTTTTCACTTTTAGCTCAGAGTCTCATCTAGTCATTCTAACTGCCAATATATCCACAACTGGTCTAATTTTATCTAGTTAAGTCTCGAACAGGCAATTGGCTGATGTCTCTAATCCAGACAAAGTTGTGCTCAGTTATCAGGAATTCCGTATTCCTAATCAATTAGTTCAGCAGTAGTCATCAATTATCTCGTACATACTACCTACATATCATAGACATAAGCAATTGTTTGACCAAGCATACTGCATTTAGAAGTTTGAAAGACGGAAAAATTTTGAAAACATTTTGGAAGGGTGTGAAAATACGAGGAAAACAAGCAAAAGCACGCAAAAGATTTTGCAAACTACTACAGTGCACCGTGCACTTCTAGCCCACACTTAATTCTGGCACTGTCCTCAGTGTTCGTGCATATCTAATTACCCCACACTTATTTGAAAACAAGAAATAAAACACAAATAAAGGATTCTTACCCACACTATGGGTAAGAAAGAAATAAAAAAACAAAATAATGCAAACAATTCTGTATGTCATATAAATCAACTTTGTACATAGATTCATACGTCATACAACCCAGACATGTTTATACACATAGAACAAGAAAAAACAAAAGCAAAAGAAAGGAAAGAAAAGAAGGAGAGAGAGACTAAGAACCCGGCGGATCGTCGTCCAGTGGACCGAGATCTGCTGTAAAGTCAAACTCGAAGTTTTCCGCCACTCGGGAAGTCTGCTGATGTATCTCCTCAATCCTGCTGGTGTTCATGGCGATCCTGTCATCCATCATCGCCAGCCGTCTGTCAATCCTGTCCTCCATCATTGTCAGCTGTCTGTCAATCCTGTCCTCCATCATCGTCAGCCGTCTGTCAATCCTGTCCATGTCTTGACTGTATCGGGCTGATAGTTTTGCCAATCCGTGTGACATGTGTCGTTCGAAGGCTGTACGTGGCACGAACGTCTCGGACGGAGGGATATGCGCTGGATATGCTTCTGATGCCGATGCCTGTCCTGGCTGCTCCGTGTGGATGGTGTAGCGGCCATTCGCATCTCGGACAACCATTCCCATGTTCCGTAGAATGGTAAGATCAGTGGGAACGGTGGTTGGGGCGACCAAGGTCACCTCTGAGCCCTCTATGTCCAACTCCAGGTAGCGGGCTAGCCTGGTGATGTACGGTCCGAGCCCCAGGCACTGTTTCCTGGTGTCTGTAGCGAACCCTCGCATGACGACCGTGATGAGTCTAGCCATCTCTACCGTAGATCCCATGTGCATATTGGCCAGAAGGAATGTCTCCATCTGGGTGACAGTTCCGGGAGCTGTCTGTCGTCCTGATAATGTATGTGCAATGATAGCATGCAGGTAACCAAGAGTAGGATAAATACCCGTGGCTTTTGCAAAGCCATGCTGGTATGGGACACCCGTCATGCAGATCTGAGCCCAAGCAGTGGAGACGTCTGCAGTCGTGAAGTCTCGGACTGTTGTGGTGTATGCGGGCGTATCCAGCTCATCTCTCTGCCAGATACCTAGGGCGACGCCGAACTCGTCCATGCTCATCAACCGATCTATTCCGCCCAAGCAGAATGTGATCTGCTCCTGGTGGCATGTAAAAGATGCATAGAACTCACATACCGGCTCCAGGTATGTGGGCTCTATGACGATGAATACTCGACTGTAAGGTGGCACGTCGAGTATGCGTCTGACTTCCGGCTCTACTCCTAGCTTCTGTACTGCTGCCCAATCCAACGTTCTGCCCGTCAGTATCGTATCTCTGATGTACCCAAGGCATCTTTCTTGGTATGCTGTGCTGGAGGGAAACAGCATAAAAGGGTGTGTCACTGAGGTAGCTGTCATGGTAGATGTGGTACGAGCACGTTTGGGAGACATTAAGAACGTACGAGAGAGTTAGGTGGGAAGGAAAGCTTTAAACTCAAATTCTAGATGTGAATTTGAATACAGAAGGATAAAATTAGGTTAGGGAAGGATTTTGAAATTTTTGGCGGGAAAATCGAATTTTGGAGGGAAATTCGAATTTTTGAGTGAAGTTCAAAATTCAAAATTTGGAGGGAAACTCGAATTTTTAAACTTTGAAGAGTTTGCCAAAAATTTGTAGAGAGAAGATAGAGAGAAATATTTTTAGAGAGGTGAATTTTTGGTTGTAGATTTGAGAAAAAATGAAAAAAATGAATTTTTATAGAGGGGCCGGCCTTCGGGACGCCCATCCCGGAGGCAGGACTCCCGTCCCGCTGGACGCCCGTCCCGGGTTGCTTCGGGACACGTGCCAATTCCGAGAAATTTTTTTTTTCCGTAATTCCCTGAAAATCTCAAGATACCAAAAATAATCATAATTTTTAACAAGGCTTAATGTTTATCCAATCAAATTCAGAGGTTGTTAAAAACTCTATGAAAACATTCCTCAGTCTCTTTTTTTTCGAAAATCATGACTACCCTAATTTTATCTCAACTTAGATTCAGCAAGAATTTCATAAAAACAAAAACTGAGTTTGTACAATTTAATTAGTGAAAAATAAACTGTATTTGCAAAACTTTTGTTTTTCATAGAAATTTAAAAATAAAATGTCTGAAGAAAATTGTTGAATATAAAGGACCCTTTAAGAAGTTTGAAAAATAGAAAAATATGGGTCAATTATTCAGGTTTAGTTCAAACGAATTATTTGCTGAGAATAAAAGTAAAAGAATCTTCCCTTTTTCAACGACCCTTATCTCTGATCTCCTGTAGCTCTGTTCGAATGCTTCGCATTTCTATGCGTATGGCTCTCATCTCATCCCTCTGCCTGTTCTGCTCACTGCGTAAGTCAGCCATCTCCCGGAGTAGTTGTGCACCCTGGTTCTCCTGAAGACTAACCGTGGCTATGAGTCGGTCTACGTTAGTTGTGATATTCAGACTGAGTTGGTCTAAATGACACAGTCTGCTGGAAATTCCTTGGTCCATTTCATAGACCCTTTGAGCCAACGTGTCTATCTGCACGGACAACATTGAATGATAACCGTTAGTACTCCCTCCGGATGAAGGGGTGCGCTCGTTAGGTGTTGGGGTGTATGCAGGAGAGGTTGGTGAATTTTGGGTTTGGTCAGTGGGTGGTGGATTTATATGAACTCTCTGGGCAGGAGGGTGAACTGGAGATCTCTGGGGTTCTTCTCTAGGAGGGAAGGTATCCTCAGAAGGATCTTCTTCCGTGGGACTAGGCTCACGGGTGTTCAGGAATCGTCTCACTAGGTCACTGGCATCTGGGCTTGGGTTTACTTCCACTGGTTGTGAAGGAAGAGTCCCTCGTGGTATTTCTGGTGCAGGCCTAGATGGGCCTTCTGGCTTTGTCTTTTTTGGTCCTGGAGTGTCAGGGTTTTCTGTTTTCTTTGCCTGGTTAGTAGCTGCTCTTGTTCTCTTCATCTCTGAGTGCAAAGTCTTGTTAGAAATAACAAATAACAAAAATAGGAAAGTGAAATAAGAAAGCAAGAAAAATATTTTTATGGATTTTGAATTTTATTTAGAAAGCAGGTAAATTTCCTTAATATGGTTTTAGAATAATTTTCTAAAATTTGATTATCCTAAGTGTCTTAATTTCATATATTATCTAAAATTAATTAGTTTTGATAATCCTATATTTAGGAAAGTGATTGTCTAACTAGTATGACATAAGTGTTGGGTCTAAAGTCTAGGTTACTACCGTTACCTATCAT
Source organism: Asclepias syriaca (assembly GCA_027405835.1). NCBI lineage: Eukaryota > Viridiplantae > Streptophyta > Magnoliopsida > Gentianales > Apocynaceae > Asclepias > Asclepias syriaca. The sequence continues at coordinate 22,817,461 of CM049926.1, read as the reverse complement.
ACGTCTCTAGAATTGTGGCCAATAATCCTAAATTCATTATGATATTTCCCCGGCAACGGCGCCAAAAATCTGATGGGGTTTCCGGTCGATGTGCTAAATTGGTGTTATTTTACCCTATGTTGATTATGAATAATTAAGGACTGTGATTGACTAATTTTCACATTTAGTCTCTATGGTGTCACTTAATCAGCCAGAACCTAAGGCAGAGTACCTATCGTGTAGCTAGTCTGTTGGAAAGTATCTACGATTTTATTAAATAAATATCGTACTCCCAGGGAAGTGGTAACGACTTAGTAGTAACTAGCCTTTTATCCTAACTCTTATCTTATAATCCAGTTATGCAATCTTCATCAACAATTTTGATGAGAGGGTGATTCGTTCTCCACTAGGTTTAAGGCTAACTACACCTGAAAAATGTTTTATAGACGAGATCCTGATTTTATGTTATACTGTTACTATACGTTGATTGACCATTATTCGAGTATTTTAGACATGTCTTGGCCTGGATTGCAACTATGTTCTGTGTCTAAAGGCTACCACATCTGAGTTTCTACGCTACCGCCCCATCGTTAAGGGTAACGGCGCTACTCACGGCTCGGACTAAAGTCAGCAATGAACGCTCTCTGTCACATTGGCGATCATACCGCTCGTCTCATAACCGTCGGCATAAAACTCTACTCAACCTACCTAGACTACATTCAACCAACAGGGTGTTCCGCAGATTATTTTATCTAGTATGGCAGACACCAATACTAATTGATGCCTGTTAAACTAAACAGGTTATGAATAGACCGTGGTTAGGAATTGTCTATAACCCTAATTTCAGTTTAAAAGAACGGCGATAGACATGCAGACATAATGGATATTTAAGCAGGTGGCCATTTCTAGAAAAACATAAAAACTTCAACATATATGACAAATATTCATAAAAACATAATCTGGTATTCAAATCGTTATTTGGACAAACACAATAACAACATATAAGAGAGGGACAGGGGGACCGATGCCATAAAGAAATCACCCTTTACGAAGTCTCGCCGATGGAGCGTACTACTGTATATGCCGTATTGCTTAACCCGACTCTGCTCGTCAGAACCGTCGGAGGACGCTTACTCAGCCTAGTAACTGGGTTTTACCTTAATACCCAACTTAAGCCCAGCCCTGTGGACTGACTCTTCGAACGCCTAGAGCCCTCTTAGGATCTCCTAACGAAATCCCGGGTATTCTATGAATACCAGAAACGAACTTATCTATGTAAGCCTAGGAGAAGTGTACACTGGAAACCACTAAATGACTCAGATCGAGTGGAGAGGAATGATTTCAACTGCTGGAGGCCTGGGGTATTTATAGCAGCTTCCCGGGGTGATTTTTCATCAAAATTCGATGTGGGACTGGATCTGGGGGTTCGGGATGCCCGTCCCGGATTGGGACGCCCGTCCTGATCTATTGACCAGGTCAGGACGCCCGTCCCGAGTCCTGGACGCCCGTCCTGGTGCTTTGACTGGGTCGGGAAGCCCGTCCTGACCCTTTGACCAAGTCAACATTTCCAAAAATTGCGTTTTTGCCCAAAATTTGCTGTTTTCGTCTACTTTTCACCTGACACTTCCAAAATCATAAAAACTGTGAAATTAAGTAAATAATAAACATTTAAGATCAATTTAGTCTCAATTTCACCCTAAATCATATATAAAAACATGCTAAAAATGTGATACGATTTTCGAGTATCAATTATCAACTGCCTCTGGATGTTCTCCATATCCCAGCTGTGTCTGGCATTCATGTCCGCCAACCCCTGTGTCATATGTTGCTCGAAGGTGGTGCGTGGTATGAATATCAAGGTTGGTGATGCCTGCTATGATGCTGGCTCTGATGCTGATGACTCTCCTGGATTCTCCGTGTGAATGGAGTATCTGCCATCTGCATCTCTAACTACCATTCCCATGTTCCGGAGAACGATCAAGTCGGTGGGGATGGTAGACGGAGCTATCTTGGTCAGCTTTGAACCCTCTATGTCCAGCTCCAAGTGATGTGCTATTCTTGTGATGAATGGTCCGTGTCCCAGACACTGCTTCCTGGTGACCCAAATGACATGCACAAATCATATCACTTTTTTAGCATGTTTTAGGTACAATTTAGGGCGAAATTGGAGTTAAATCATTCTCAATTGACTGTTATTAACGCAATTTCGTAGTTTTTGTGATTTTGGAAGCTTCAGGTGAAATATGCAAGAAAATGGGAAATTTCGGGGCAAAAACGTGATTTTCGGAAGTTCAAAAGTCAGGACGGGCATCCCAAGACTAGGACGGGCATCTTGAGCCCCTGTATAAACTCCCACATCATTTTCTGTATCAAAAATCACTCAATTCCCATGCTATAAATACCCCAGGTCTTTCACAGTTGAAATCATCCCTCTCCACTTGATCTGAATCATTCAGTAGCTTCCAGTACACAGTTTTCTACTGTTTACGAGTCATTCAGTGATTTCAGGTGTTTTCGTTCAAGTAGATTTCTAGTATTCGAGAGTGTCTTGTGTTCATTTTTTGAGAATCTGTCTCAGATCTTAGAATACGACTAGATAGGGTTTGTTTTTAATATTCATAGAATACCCGGGATTTCGTTAGGAGATCCTAAGAGAGCACTAGGCGTTCGAAGAGTTAGTCAACATGGCTTTGCTTAAAGCCGAGGTGGGAAGGGAAGGAAGGCAAAGCAATAACTACTAGGCTGAGGAAGCGTCCTCCGAAGGTTCTGTCAAACAGAGTTGGGTCAAGCAGTCCAGGATATACAAGCAGTTGCTCCATCAGCGGACCTAATAAAGGGTGAATACTTTATGGTGGTGGTCCCCTTGTCCCTCTCTTTATATGTTTGTACTGTGTTTGTCCAAAGACCTATTTGAATATTAAATTATGATATTATGAATATGTGTGTTTTGCATGTTGAAGGTATTTACATTTTTTCGGAAAGGTCACCAGCTTAATTATCATTATGACTGTATATCTACTTGCTCTTTTAAATTAGATGAACGGTTATAGACAACTCCTAACCACAGCCTAATCATAACATGTCTAGTTTATCAGGCTTTAATTTAGGGCTTTGTGTGAGGACGGAAGCATTAAGGTCTGCCATATTAGATGAAATAACCTATAGATCACCATGTTTGTTAAAGTAGTCTAAGTAGGTTGAGTTCGTGTATTTATGCCGGCATTTGGGCGAGCGGCATGATCTCCTGAGTGACACAGGACTTTCATGGATGCCTTTAGCTCGAACCGTGAGTAGGGCCATCAATGGCGATGAGGCGGTTTATTAGATAACTCAGATGTGGTACACAAGTAGAATCAGTATATAATTGCAATCTAGACCAAGATATATCTAAAATACTCGAAGATAGGTCAATCAACATGTAGAAACAATATAATATATATCAGAACACTGTTTGTAAAATACCCTTGCATGCTTAATGAACTTGAACCTAGTGTAGAATGGATCAACCTCTCATCAAAGATATTGATGAATGATTGCATAACTGGATAATAAAATGAGAGTTAAGGTAAAAGGATAGTTACTACTAAGTCGTTACCACTTGCCTGAGAGTACGATAATTTCTTATATTAAATTCGTAGGTACTTTCCAACAGACTAGCTACACGATAGGTACTCTGCCTTAGGTTCTGATTGATTAGGTGACAACATAGATGCTAATTGTGACAATTAGTAATTCTAAGTCCTTAATTATTCATAATCGATATAGGGTAAATAAAACCTATTTTTAGCATATCAATCGGAACACACCAGATTTTAGGGGCCATTGTCGGGGAAATATCATAACAAATTTAGGATTCCTGATCAAAATTCTAAAGACTTATGATAGGTAATGGTAGTAATCTATACCTTAGACATAACACTAATTTTATGCTAGTTAAACAACCAGTTTCCGAAATATAGGGTTATCATAACTAATTAATTTTACAAATTATCTGAAATTAAGAAATTTAGGATAATCAAATTTTAGAAAATTTTTCTAAAACCTTATTAAGGAAATTTAATTGCTTTCGAAAAAAATAAAAACCCGAAAAATATTTTATTGTTTCTAATTCACTTCCGTATTTTGTTTTTCCCTTTTGTTTGTTTTAGTCTATTTTTATTTTTCATTATTTGTTTTATTATTTTTATTCTAACCAGACTTTACACTCATAGATGAAAAGAACAAGAGCAGCTACAAACCAAGCAAAGAAAACAGAAAATCCCGACGCTCTAGGTCGAAAGAAGAAGAAACCAGAAGGACCATCTAGGCCTGAACCAGAAGTACCAAGGGAGAACAATCCTCCACAACCTATAAATATAAACTCAAGCCTAAATACCAGTGATTTAGTGAGAAGATTCTTGAATACCCATGAACCCAGTCCCACGGAGGAGGATGACCCTTCTGAAGAGACCTTTCCCTCCAAGAGAAGAACCTTAGGAATCTCCAGCTACACTCCTGCCCAAAGAGTTCCTAGAAATCCACAACCCCTTGACCAAATCCAAAACTCACCAACATCTCCTGAGTATACCCCAACGCCTAACGAGCACACGCCTTCATCCGGAGGAAGTACTAATGGTTTTCAGTCAGTTTTGTCCGTGCAGATAGATGCTTTGACTCACAGGATCTACCAAATGGATCAAGCGATCGCAAGCAGATTATTTCACTCAGAACAAAGCATTCTGAATATCACAGCCAACATGGACCAACTCAGGGCCATGGTAAGCCTCCAAGAAAACCAAGGTGCACAGATACTACGGGAGTTAGCTGAAATACGAAATGAGCAAGGAAGGCAAAGGGATGAGATGAGAGCTATGTGAGTACAGATGTGAGAGATAAGGAACAAAGACCCATAGAAAAAGGGAAGATTCTTTTTATTTTTCAGCAAATAAATTGTTTGAACTAAAGTTTAATAACTAACCCCTACATTCTATTTTCAAAATTTAAATGGGTCTTTTATTTTAGTCAGAAAGTTTTTTTCGGACATTTTATTTTTTTCAATTCTTTGCGAAAAACAAATGTGTTAAAAATACAATTTACTTTTCATTAATTAAATTGTGTGAATTTAGTCTTTTGTTTTTCTAGAATTTTTGCTGAATATGATTAGGGTAGTTATGGTTTTTGAAAAGAGAATAAGATTGAGAATTTTTGTAAAGGCTTTTAACAACTTCTGTATTACATAGGCTAACCATGAAGATTTGTTAAAAATTATAATTGTTTTTTGTGTATAAAGATTTGCAGGGAATTTCAAAAAAAGAAGAGAAAAAAAATTCCAGAAGCGGCACACATCCCGAGGCAGCAGGGACGAGCGTCCCGAGGGCAGCCCCTCTCTATAAATATCCAAATTTTCCCATTTCCTCCCAAATCAACCACCAAAAATCATCTCTCTACAAAATTCTCTCCAACTTCTCTCTACAAATTTTTGGCAAACTCTTGGAATTTCAAATTTCAATTTTCAATTTTCAATTTTCCCTCCAAAAATTTGAACTTTTGAATTTCCTTCCAAAATTCGAATTTCCCTCCAAAATTCGAATTTCCTGCCAAAAACTCAAAATCCTTCCCTAACCAAAATCCACCCTTCTAAATTTGAATTTATCTCCAGAATTCGAATTTGAATTTTCTTTCCCGCCAAATTCTCAAACTCTCTCAAACCTCTTCAAACAAATGGCTCCAAAACGCGCTCGTATTACTTCTTCTATGATTGTCACATCTGTGGCACATCCTTTCATGCTCTTTCCTTCTATTCCGACATATCAAGAGAGCTGTGATATGCATAAATCATATCACATTTTTAGCATGTTTTTAGGCATGATTTAGGGTGAAATTGAGGGTAAATCGGTCTTAATTGTTTATTATTAACTCAATTTCACAATTTTTATGATTTTAGAAGTGTCAGGTGAAAAGTAGAAGAAAATGGCAAATTTCGGGGCAAAAACACAATTTTTTAGAAGTTCGGACTTCGGGGAGGGCGTCTCGAATCAGGACGGGCGTCCTGACCTGGTCAATAGGCCCAGATGGGCGTCCTGACCTGGTCAACAGTTCAAGACTGGCGTCTCAATCCAGGACGGGCGTCCCGAGCAGAAATTCCAAGTCCCACCTCGAATATTTGATGAAAAATCACCCCAGGAAGCTGCTATAAATACCCCAGGCCTTCCTCAGTTGAATTCATCCCTCTCCGCTCGATCTGAGTCATTCAGTGACTTCCAGTGTACAATTCTCTAGTACACAAATCACTCAGAGACTTAGATTTCAGTATATGTTTTCTTCCTTTCCTTTTTAGTGTTTCGTTTTTCTTAGTTTCTGAGAAATAGTCTCAGATCCTAGGGTTCGATAGATAGGCTCGTTTCTGGCAGGATTTCGTTAGGAGATCCTAAGAGGGCTCTAGGCGTTCGAAGAGTCAGTCCACAGGGCTGGGCTTAAGCTGGGTATTAAGGTAAAGCCCAGTTACTAGGCTGAGGAAGCGTCCTCCGAAGGTTCTGGCGAGCAGAGTCGGGTCAAGCAATACGACATATACAGCAATACGCTCCATCGGCGAGACTAAGTAAAGGGTGATTTCTTTATGGCATCAGTCCCCCTGTCCCTCTCTTATATGTTGTTATTGTGTTTGTCCAAAGAATAATTTGAATACTGGATTATGATTGTTACAGATATTTGTTATATATGTTGAAGTTGTTATGATTTTCCGGAAATGGCCACCTGCTTAAATATTCATTATGTCTGCATGTCTAATGTAGTTTCTTTTAAACTAAAATTAGGGTTATAGACAATTCCTAACCACAGTCTATTCATAACCTGTTTAGTTTAACAAGCATCAATTAGTATTGGTGTCTGCCATACTAGATAAAATAACCTGCGGAACACCCTGTTTGTTAGAGTAGTCTAGGTAGGCTGAGTAGAGCGTTATGCCGGCGGTTATGGGCCAGCGGCATGATCCCCAAAGTGACATAGGGCTTTTATAGCTGTCTTTTGTCCGAACCATGAGTAGGGCCGTTTACCTTAGCGATGGGGCGGTAACATAGAGACTCAGATGTTGTACACCTTTAGACTCAGAACATAGTTGCAATCCAGGCCAAGACATGTCTAAAACACTCGAATATAGGTCAATCAACATGTAGGAACAGTATAACATAGAATCAGGACCTTATCTATAATACACTTCTAGGCTGAATTAGATTTAAACCTTAGTGGATAATGGATCACTCTCTCATCAAAATTATTGATGAAGATTGCATAACTGGATCATAAGATAAGCGTTAGGATAAAAAGGCTAGCTACTGCTAAGCCGTTACCACTTCCCTGGGAGTACGATATTTATTTAGTAAAATCGTAGAAACTTTCCAACAAACTAGCTACACGATAGGTACTCTGCCTTAGGTTCTGGCTGATTAAGTGACACCATAGAGACTAAATGTGACAATTAGTCAATCTCAGCCCTTAATTACTCATAATCAACATAGGGTAAAATAACACCTATTTAGCAGATCAGTCGGAAACACATCAAATTTTTGGCGCCGTTGTCGGGGTAATATCATAATGAATTTAGGATTAAAGGCCACAATTATAGAGACTTATGATAGGTAACGGTAGTAACCTAGACCTTAGACCTAACACTTATTTTCTGCTAGTTAGACAATCAATTTCCGAGATATAGGATTATCATAACTAATTGATTTTAGATATTATCTAGAATTAAGACATTTAGGATAATCAAATTTTAGAAAATCATTCTAAAACCATATTAAGGAAATTTAACTGCTTTCGAAAAAAAAGGAAAAAAAAATTTAAAAATTTAAAACCCGAAAAAAAAATGTATTTTTCTTGCTCAATGGTAAGTTGTTCTTTTCCCTATCTCTTGTTCTTTCTTAGTTATTTTCTTAGTTGCTCTTTTTCATGTTTTTCTATTATTTCGATAAAATTAAAAATGGAAATGAGGATAAAATATATTTTCTTCTGAGTTGTAGAATTTTGGCTTAAATGTTTTTGAGAAGAAATTCCATTTTAGAATTTTCTTATAGTCATGCCGGCTTTATTAGGACGAGTTATGAAATAATTTTTCCTTGATAGCCAGACCTTTGAATGTTCTATTGAAAAAAAAGGATGTTCCTTTTGTTTTGCTGATAATTGCATGAGATCTTTTAAACCAAAAGGAATTACTGCACCCATTATGGCATCACCTGATTGAAATCTGCTTGTTGAATTAATATGTGATGTAATGATGTAGTAAGAATTGTTTTAGGACAGAAACATGATAAGAAAGTTCATGTATGATAAATCTTGATCATATGTAGTCTTGTCTAAAACAATAGGTTACACTGATCACTCTCAGATATCTGTGTTCAATAAAACTGATGTTGAACCATAATTGATTAAGTTAGGTTTTATCGTTACTTGAATTTGATATAGAATGAAGGGGTAAGAAAAAGGGTTAAGAATCTAGAAAGCAAACCTTTGGTCTAGATTAGGAAACCCTGAGGTAGAGGCTATTGACGAGACAACAGTATTTGATAAATTTCTGAATGAGGATCTATTTTCATTGTTTGCTATGAGTAATGATTCTCCTCCGTGGTTTACTGATATTACTAATTATCTAGCTGTTAATTATTCCCAAGTGATATGACTTATCAGCAGAAGAAGAAATTCTTTGCTGATTTGAAATATTACTACTAGGCAGATTTCTCTTCTATTTCAAATTTTTGCAGATCAGTTGATCAGAAGATGTATCTCGGAAGGCGAAGGCCACGTGATTCTGAAGCATTGCAGGAATCTATGGGAGACCAATTAACTGCTATCAAACACTGTCCGGAAAGTATTGGAAGTAGAATCTTGTTGACCCACCATATTAAAGGATTTTGTATCTCTGATACAGTCCTGCGATGCTTGCCAAATAACAGGTAACACCTCTTCCAGAGATCGCCAACCCCAGCAAGGTATATAGAGTCTTGAAATCTTTAATATCTGGGGTATTGAATCCTTTTCCCTTCTTCCTTTGAAAATAAGTACATCATAGTAGTCGTGGAACACTTTTCAAAAATGGCCTGAACCACAGGCATTACCTACTAATGATGTTAAAGTCATGTGCAGATTCTATGAGAAGTTGTTTTCCAGATTCAGAGTGCCAATGTCTTAGGAAGAAACGTTCAGTCTGTGTATCAATGTCTTCCAAGTACCACACTTTAGTAGGGATTGCTATGGGAATGAAATACGAACCATTCCAAAAGAGGTAGGAGTAGGTTACTGCAGAATGCTACTCCAATGGGAAATGCATACAATCCCAGCTGGAAGAATCATACGGGATTTAGCTGAGGAATAATTCGGAAGCTAGAAACTTTCAGAAGATACCACCACAGCAAAACCCCTACCCGCAGAATCAACAGATGAGATACTAGGAACAATTAAAGCCAGACCAGTGCAAGCAAGTGATCTACCAAGTGATATCTAATGGTCGAGGGATATAGAGGAATTTGGCATTGTATCAGGAGCATAGCAATGGAGGAGCTTGTATCCCCTGCATACAATCAGCTGTGAGAAACTTTCCCCATGGAAGCTTCAAATACTTGGGCCCAGATCTACACCACTGGAGCCTCCTACCACCACGGCTTCGCCAAAGCTTCAGGTTTTTTTTCTGCCATTCGAAAATTGCATGCGATACCTTCACTGACATTGGCAGGTAGGCACACCAATCCAAAGAAGTCTCATTCCTAGACACATTCCTCTAGACACGTTGCTACGATTACGAGAAACTTTGCGAATGATTCGAGGAAACAGTCCTTGGGGCTTGAGTCATTCCTCAAATGGATATGCCACTACCTGGAGCTCGACAATGAAGGATCGGAGCTGACGTCATCCGTTCCAATATCTAGAGCTTGCAGAATCAAGGACACCTCAGCAATAGCACATGGCTAAGGTGAAGAGCCAATTGACAGATCAGAGAAGACCCTTCTGCTCGCGACATGAAGGGAGTTTTTCTGATCCTCATCTTCCTCTTTTATTTTATTGTCCTTTTATTTTTATCTTCATGTTTTGTTTATTTTGTCTTGTTTGTGTTAGTATTTCTATTACCCTTATTGTTTTGTCTTATCTATTTTCCTTCTTACCCTTAGTTAGTCGAATGAGTGTGGGGTAAGAGTTCTTTGTTTTGTTTTTTGTTTCTTGTTTTCAAATAAGTGTGGGGTAGTTTAGGTATGCATGAACACTGAGGACAGTGTAAGACTTAAGTGTGGGGTAGCAGTGCACGGTGCACTGTAGTAGTTTGAGCAAACTTTTTGCATGATTTTGCATGTTTTCCCCGTATTCTCACACCCTTCCAAAAAATTTCAAAATTTTTCATTCTTTCAGACTTCTAAATGCAGTATGATCGGTTAAACATTTGCTGATGTCTATGATATGTAGGTAGAATGTTATGGTTAGTAGGAGATAACTGAGGACTATTTTGAACCTATTGATTAGAAATAGGGAATTCCTGATAACTTAGCACAACTTAGTCTGGATTAGAGACCTCAGCCAATTACCTTTTCAAGACTCAACTAGATAAGATTAGACCAGTTGTGGATGTATTGGCAATTGGAATGACTAGATGAGACTCTGAGCTAAAAGTGAAAAGAAACAAAAAGAGAGTTAATTAAATAAGGGTAGTCTGCCAGCGGCCTTCGCTACTCGAGCACCACTCCTTCGGGGGACTTAAAGCCTGATGCCCTAAGGCCGTGTAGGTCTGGGAGTCATCGGAGTGGGACTCGCTACATGGGTAGTTGAAGTTGACGTGTTCTAAGCAGACTCAAAATACCCTGAATCTATAAAAGAAAAAAAATCAATAAGTGCTAAATAATTAAAATATGATCACCAAGGCTCAGAACTTAGAAAGTTGTCTGTTGTTAGTATGTCTAGCGACGGGTCGAAATATTATCTGGTAGTAGTTAAGACAAGAGTATATTGTGTTGACTATCTGGTCTAAACTAGTACACACACTATACATCAGGAAGACCTTGTGACTAAGAGAAGAGTTAAACCTAGTTGTTAAGTTGTTTTCTGCTTGATTATAACAATCTACTAGAGACATTTGAGACCTTGTCATAGCAACCTAACCAGTCAGACCTGTGTTAAGAATTGCCTGAATAATTTTTGGAATAAAAACATGACTAGGAATTTAAGTGACTGATTTAGAATCACTAACTTCAGGTAGACTTTGCTTGAGGACAAGCAAAAAGCTAAGTGTGGGGTTATCTGATATGCATAAATCATATCACATTTTTAGCATGTTTTTAGGCATGATTTAGGGTGAAATTGAGGGTAAATCGGTCTTAATTGTTTATTATTAACTCAATTTCATAGTTTTTATGATTTTGGAAGTGTCAGGTGAAAAGTAGAAGAAAATGACAAATTTCAGGGTAAAAACGCAATTTTTCAGAAGTTCGGACTTCGGGGAGGGCGTCCCGAATCAGGACGGGCGTCCTGACCTGGTCAACAGTTCAGGACGAGTGTCCCAATCTAGGACGGGCATCCCGAGCAGAAATTCCAAGTCCCACATCGAATATTTGATGAAACATCACCCCAGGAAGCTGCTATAAATACCCCAGACCTTCCTCTGTTGAATTCATCCCTCTCCACTCGATCTGAGTCATTCAGTGACTTCCAATGTATAATTCTCTAGTACACAAATCACTTAGAGACTTAGATTTCAGTATAAGTTTTCTTTCTTTCCTTTTTAGTGTTTCGTTTTTCTTAGTTTCTGAGAAATAGTCTCAAATCCTAGGGTTCGATAGATAGGTTCGTTTCTGGTATTCATAGAATACCCAGGATTTCGTTAGGAGATCCTAATAGGGCTCTAGGCATTCGAAGAGTCAGTCCACAAGGCTGGGCTTAAGCTGGGTATTAAGGTAAAGCCCAGTTACTAGGCTGAGGAAGCCTCCTCCGAAGGTTCTGGCGAGCAGAGTCGGGTCAAGCAATACGACATATACAGCAGTACGCTCCATCGGCGAGACTAAGTAAAGGGTGATTTCTTTATGGCATCAGTCCCCCCGTCCCTCTCTTATATGTTGTTATTGTGTTTGTCCAAAGAATAATTTGAATACTGGATTATGATTGTTATGGATATTTGTTATATATGTTGAAGTTGTTATGATTTTCCGGAAATGGCCACCTGCTTAAATATTTATTATGTCTGCATGTCTAATGTAGTTTCTTTTAAACTAAAATGGTCCAGTTGCATCCCGACCACCATTCCTACGAACCTGACCATTCTACAGAACATGGGAATGGTCGTACGGGATGCAACTGGGCACTACTCCATCCACATAGAGTAGCAGGGAGAGTCATCGGTACCGGGATCGGCCACAGAGTAAACACCACCGACCCATACATTCGTCCCACGCACCGCTTTTGAGCGACATATGTCACAAGGATTGGAGGAACTCACCGCCTGATATAGCTGGGATATGGCAAACATTGAGAGGCGGATGTCGATGATGGAAGACAGAATCAGCCTGACCAGTAGTAGGGTCGATGAGGTTTTTCAGTAGACTTCCCGGTTGGTTGAAGACCCCGAGGTCTACTTCTGGTCACCTGATGATGATGAGCCCGGTTCTTAGATTTTCTTTTTCCTCTTTTCTTTCTTTATTTTTTTCTGCTTTTTGTGTGATTATGTGATAAGTCTGGGCTGTATGAAATGTGAACCTTTGTATGCAAAATGTTGATTTATATGACATAACAACATTGTTTCTTTTATTATATTTTGTTATTTCCTTTACTTTTATTTTGTTGTTTTATTTTCTTTCTCTTCCCCCTTAGTTAGTCAAATAAGTGTGGGGTAAGAGTTTTATATGTTATGTTTTAAACTTTTGTTTTTCAAATAAGGGTGGGGTGATTAGATATGTGTGAACACTAAGGACATTGTAAACCTTAAGTGTGGGGTAGCAGTGCACTATGCACTATAGTATAGTAGCAGTAAACGTTTTGCAAGTTTTCCCATATTTTTCACTAAAATTGCATCGTTCCAAAAAAAAATTCAAAAATTTTCACTCTTTCAGACTTCAAAATGCAATTATGATTGGTAAAGAAATGCTTATGTCTATGATATGTGAGTAGAGCATTATGATCAATAGGAAACAACGTGATAACTTTATTGAATTCATCGATTAGAAATAAGGAATTCCTGATACTTGAGCACAACTTAGTTTGGATTAGAGACATCAACCAAATACCTTTTCGAGACTTGCTAAATAATATTAGACCAGTTGAGGATGCATTAGCAATTTAAATGACTAAATGATGCTTTGAGCTGGAAGTGAAAAAAGTTAAATAAATAGGGTAGTTTGCAAGCGTCCTTTGCTACTCGAGCACCACTCCTTAAGGGAACTTAAAACCTGATGCCCTAAGGTCGTGTAGATCTAGGAGTCATCGGAGTGGGACTCGCTACATAGGTAGTTAAAGTTGATGTGTGAAAGCTAACGCAAAAATACCCTGAACAATCAATCTAAAAATATATAGCCCAGTGTGTTCTTATTGAAACTCTTAATTGAAAAAAAACCCCTTGACACCAAAGCTCAGAACTCAGAAGGTTGTTTGTTGCTGTTATGTCTAGCGACTGGTTGAAGTATTATCTGGTAAGAGTTAAGAGAAGACTATATTGTATTGACAATCTAGTCTGGACTAATACACACAACACATCAGGAAGACCTCGTGACTAAGAGTAGAGTTCAGTCTAGTTATTAAATTGTTGACCCTGCCTGTCCATGATAATCTACTAAAGACATTTGAGACCTTGTCATGGCAACTTAACCAGTCAGGCCTGTTTTGTGAATCATCTGACTCATTGATTAATTTTGGCATAAAAACATTGCTAGGAATTTTAAGTGACTGCACCTATGATTTAAAATTCAATAATTTCATGTAGACTTTGCTTGAGGACAAGCAAAAAGCTAAGTGTGGGGTTATATGATATGCACAAATCATATCACTTTTTTAGCATGTTTTTAGGCATAATTTAGGGCGAAATTGGAGTTAAATCATTCTCAATTGACTATTATTAATGCAATTTCGTTGTTTTTGTAATTTTGGAAGCTTCAGGTGAAATATGCAAGAAAATGGCAAATTTCGGGGTAAAAACATGATTATCAGAAGTTCAGAAGTCAGGATAGGCATCCCAAGACCAGGACGGGCGTCCCGACCCGGTCAAAGCACCAAGACGGGCGTCCTGACCCAGTCAACAGGTCGGGACGGGCGTCCCGAGCCCCTGTACAGACTCCCACATTGTTTTCTGCATAAACAATCACTCAGTTCCCCTGTTATAATACCCCAGGTCTTTCACAGTTGAAATCATCCCTCTCCACTTGATCTGAATCATTCAGTGGCCTCCAGTACACGGTTTTCTACTATTTACGAGTCAATCAGTGATTTCAGGTGTTTTCATTCAAGTAGATTTCTAGTATTCGAGAATGTCTCGTGTTCTTCATTTTCTGAGAATCTATCTCAGATCTTAGAATACGACTAGATAGGGTTTGTTTTTAATATTCATAGAATACCCGGGATTTCGTTAGGAGATCCTAAGAGAGTACTAGGCGTTCGAAGAGTTAGTCAACAGGGCTTTGCTTAAAGCTGAGGTGGGAAGGGAAGGAAGGCAAAGCAAGAGCTACTAGGCTGAGGAAGCGTCCCCCGAAGGTTCTGTCGAACAGAGTCGGGTCAAGCTGTCAAGGATATACAAGCAGTTGCTCCATCAGCGGACCTAATAAAGGGTGAATACTTTATGGTGGTGGTCCCCTTGTCCATCTCTTTATATGTTTGTACTGTGTTTGTCCAAAGACCTATTTGAATATTAAATTATGATATTATGAATATGTGTGTTTTGCATGTTGAAGGTATTTACATTTTTTCGGAAAGGTCACCAGCTTAATTATCATTATGACTGTATATCTACTTGCTTTTTTAAATTAGATGAACGGTTATAGACAACTCCTAACTACAGTCTAATCATAACATGTCTAGTTTATCAAACCTTAATTTAGGGCTTTATGTGAGGACGAAAGCATTAAGGTCTGCCATATTAGATTAAATAACCTATAGATCACCATGTTTGTTAAAGTAGTCTAAGTAGGTTGAGTTCGTGTATTTATGCCGGCGTTAGGGCGAGCTGCATGATCTCCTGAGTGACACAGGACTTTCATGGATGCCTTTAGCTCGAACCGTGAGTAGGGCCGTCAATGGCGATGGGGCAGTTTATTAGATAACTCAAATGTGGTACACAAGTAGAATCAGTATATAATTGCAATCTAGACCAAGATATATCTAAAATACTCGAAGATAGGTCAATCAACATGTAGAAACAATATAACATATACCAGAACACTGTCTGTAAAATACTCTTGCATGCTTAATGAACTTGAACCTAGTGTAGAATGGATCAACCTCTCATCAAAGATATTGATGAATGATTGCATAACTGGATAATAAAATGAGAGTTAGGGTAAAAGGATAGTTACTACTAAGCCGTTACCACTTCCCTGGGAGTATAATAATTTCTTAAATTAAAATCGTAGGTACTTTCCAACAGACTAGCTACAAGATAGGTACTCTGCCTTAGGTTCTAATTGATTAGGTGACAACATAGATGCTAAATGTGACAATTAGTAATTCTAAGTCCTTAATTATTCATAATCGATATAGGGTAAATAAAACCTATTTTTAGCATATCTATCGGAACACACCGCCAGACATTGCTTCCTGGTGTCCGTCGCGAAGCCCCGCATGATGACAGTAATGAGTCTAGCCATATCCACAATGATATCGTTGTGCATGTGAACCAAAAGGAATGTCTCCATCTAGGTGACACTCCCTGGAGCAGTACGTCGTCCTGCCAGAGTGTGGGCTGCTATAGTATGTAAATAGCGAAGGGCTCGAAGGATACTTGTAGCCTTCGTGAGGCCGTGCTAGTAGGGGGTGCCAGTAGTACAGATCTGGGCCCAGGTGGTGGAGACGTTAGCGGAGGTGAAGTCTCGCACGACTGTAGCTTAGGTAGAAGAGTAAAAATTAAAAAGAAAAAGAAATCTTCCCTTTTATGTTTATTTGCCTGCATTTCTTATTTATCTCATTTCAGCCTTTATTGCTTTCATCTCTTCTCTTTGTCTCCTCCGTTCGTCTCAAATTTCGCTCAGCTCCCATAGTATAAGCCCATTCTGAGTTTTTTGGATATTTACCATTGCTCTGAGTTGATCTACACTAAAAGTGATGTTTAGAACTTTTGATCTTAGTGACAGAATCTGCTTGCTATTGTTTGATCCATCAAGTAGATCTTGTGAGTCAGATTATCTATCTGCACAGACAATACTGACAGAAAAACCGTTAGTGCTTCCCTCGAATGAAGGTGTTCGATCGTTAGGCGTTGGGGTAAACTCAGGAGATGTTGGTGAGTTCGGGGTCTGGTCGAAGGTTCGTGGAATTTCGGGAACCCTTTGGATAGGAGTATGAACTGGAGATTTTTGTGGTTCTTCTCTTGGAGGAAAGGTGTCTTCAGAAGGGTCCTCCTCTTCCATAGAACTGAGTACACGGGCATTCAAGAATCTATTCACTATATCACTAGTGTCTTGGCTTGAGTAAATTTCTATAGGTTGTGGAGGATTGTTCTCTTGAGGTGCTTTTATTTCGGGTCTAGATGGTCCTTTTGGTTTCTTTTTCTTCCAAACAAGAGCTTCGAGATTTTCTAGTTTTTCTACTACTTGATTAGTAGCTGCTCTTTTTCTCTTCATCTATAATGATAGAGTCTGGATTAGAACAAATAACAATAAACAATTGGAAATAAAAAAAAATGTAGACAAGAAGAAAAATTTATTATTATTATTTTTTCGAAAAACAGTTTAAATTTCCTTAAAAGAGTTTTAGAATAATTTTCTAAAATTTGATTATCCTAAATTTCTTAATGTTAGATAATTTCTAAAATTAATTAGTTATGATAACCCTATATTCCAGGAAACTGATTGTCTAACTAGAATAAAATGAATGTTTGTCTAAGGTATAGATTACTACCGCTACCTATCATAAGCCTCTAGAATTTTGATCAGGAATCCTAAAATTTTATGATATTTTTCCCCAGCAACGGCGCCAAAAATTCTGGTTTGTTCTGAATTTACTTGCTAAAGACAGAATTTATTACCCTATATCGATTATGAATAATTAAGGATGGAGACTTACTAATTGTCACTTTTAGCATCTATGTTTGTCACTTAATCAATCAGAACCTAACGCAGAGTACCTATCGTGTAGCTAGTCTATTGGAAAGTACCTACGATTTTAATTAGAAAATATCGTACTCCCATGGAAGTGGTAACGGCTTAGTAGCAACTATCATTTACCCTAACTTTCATTTTATTATCTAGTTATGCAATCGTTCATCAAAATATTTGATGAGTTGGTGATCCTTACTACACAAGACACGAGTTCATTAAGCATGCAAGAGTATTATATAGACAAGTATTCTGATGTATGTTCTATTGTTCCTACATGTTGATTGACCTATCTTCGAATATTTTAGATATATCTTGGTCTAGAATGCAATTATAGATTGTATCTTACTTGTGTACCACATCTGAGTTACTTGATAAACCGCCCGATCACCATTGACGGCCCTACTCACGGTTCGAGTTAAAGATATCCATGAAAGCCTGTGTCACTCAGGAAATCATGCCACTCACCCTAACGCCGGCATAAAAACCCAAACTCAGCCTCATTAGGCTACTTTAACAAATATGGTGATCTATAAGTTATTTGACCTAATATGGTAGACCTTAATATATTTTACCCTAACTTAAGGCCAGTTAAACTAGACAGGTTATTATTTTGACCATGGTTAGGAATTGTCTATAACCATTCATCTAGTTTAATAGAGCAAGCAGATATTCAGTCATAATGTTTAATTAAGCAGGTGACCTTTCCGGAAAAATGAATGCAAGTTCAGCATGCAAAACATATATAACTTAGCATCATAATTTAATACTCAAATTGTTATTTAGACAAACACAATACAGAATATACAAAGAGGATCTAGGAAACCACCACTATAAAGTATTCACCCTTTATTAGGTCCGCCGATGGAGCGACTACTTGTATATCCTGGATTACTTGACCTGACTCTGTTTGACAGAACCTTCCGAGAACGCTTCCTTAGCCTAGTAGCAATTGCTTTACCTTACATCCTGGGCTTAAGCAAAGCCTTGTTAACTAGGTCTTCTCTCACCTAATGCCCTCTTAGGATCTCCTAACGAAATCCCGGGTATTCTATGAATACCAAAAATGAAGCCTATCTATTCGAATTCTATAATTCTGAGATAAACCCTCAGAAAGCAAAGAAAACGAGACACTCTCTTATTGCTAAACTACTCGTGTGATGCACCTGAGATCACTGAATGACTTGTATTGAGTGTAGAAATGTACACTTGAAGTCAATAAATGATTCAGATCGAGTGATGAGGTATGATTTTAACTGTTGGAGGCCTAGGGTATTTATAGCAGGTCTCTGGAGCGATTTCCTCTTCAAAAACTGATGTAGGATTCTGCACTGGTGCTCGGGATGCCCATCCCAGTGCTTTGACCAGGTCGGGATGCCCATCCCAGTACCTTGACCGGGTCGGGACGCCCATCCCGAACTTAGAAGTTCTAAAAATTGTATTTTTACCCCAATATTTGCTGTTTTCTTGCACATTTCACCTGAAACTTCTAAAATCACAAATTATACGAAAATGTGTTAATATCATTCAATTAAGCTCGATTTAGTTCCCATTTTGCCCTAATTTGTGCCTAAAAAATGCTAAAAAAGTGATATGATTTATGCACATCAGTCGTGCCTTGACTTGACTTCAACTGGCAAAGTGCCTTGCCGAGGGTCCTACCCTCCACGCTGGCTTGACACGTCAGCATACTTGGCATGTCAGCTTTCCACCTTAGCTTTCTTGCCATGTCAGCCTAGGAATATTTTTTACTCTTCAGTGGCCCCTCATCGAAGTGGAAGGATGATCAATCTTTTGCTTCGATGTTATTCACAGAGGTGTTTGGCACTTCGTTAACTAGTATGATGTCTATGATGCAGTTCCGATTGGTATGCTAAAAGATAGGCTTTATTTACCTATGTCGATTATGAGTAATTAAGGACTGAGTCTTACTAACTGTCACTGAGCATTCAATTGTTGTCACTTAATCAACCAGAACCTAAGGCAGAGTACCTATCGTGTAGCTAGTCTGTTGGAAAGTATCTACGATTTTATTAAGTTAAATATCGTACTCCCAGGGAAGTGGCAACGACTTAGTAGTAACTAGCCTTTTATCCTAACTCCTATCTTATGATCCAGTTATGCAATCTTCATCAATGATCTTGATGAGAGGGTGATCCATTCTCCACTAGGGTTGAGTCTAATTAATCCTAGAAGTGTTTTATAGATGAGTCCTGATTCTATGTTATACTGCTCCTATATGTTGATTGACCTATATTCGAGTATTTTAGACATGTCTTAGCCTGGATTGCAACTATGTTCTGTGTCTAAAGGCGTACCACATCCGAGGTTTCTAATAAACTGCCCTACCTTAATGACGGCCCTACTCACGGTTCGGGACGGAGGCATCCATGAAAGCCCTATGTCACTTCGGGGATCATACCGCTTGCCCTAGCCGCCGGCATAATCGGACTCGGCCCGACTTACCCTAGACTACTCTAACAAACAGGGTGTTCAACGTCAACATATAAAACAACTATTCATAAAAATCGTAATCTCGTATTCATAATAAATATTTAGAACAACACAATAACAACATATAAGAGAGGGACATGGGGACTGATGCCATAAAGAAATCACCCTTTACGTAGTCTCGCCGACGGAGCGTACTGCTGTATATGTCGTATTGCTCGCCCTGACTCTGCTCGCCAGAACCTTCGGAGGACGCTTCCTCAGCCTAGTAACTGGGCTTTACCTTAATACCCAGCTTAAGCCCAGCCCTGTGGACTGACTCTTCGAATGCCTAGAGCCCTCTTAGGATCTCCTAACGAAATCCCGGGTATTCTATGAATACTAGAAACGAACCTATCTATAGAAGCCTAAGATCTGAGACTATTTTTCAGAAACTAAAAAAAAACACTAATAAGAAAGAAAACTGAGATCCGAGTCTCTAAGTGAGTTGTGTACTAGAGAAATGTACACTGGAAACCACTAAATGACTCAGATCGAGTGGAGAGGAATGATTTCAACTACTGGAGGCCTGGGGTATTTATAGCAGCTTCCCGGGGTGATTTTTCATCAAAAATTCGATGTGGGACTGGATCTGGGGGTTCGGGACGCCCGTCCCAGATTGGGACGCCCGTCCTGGTCTGTTGACCAGGTCGGGACGCCCGTCCTGACCCTTTGACCAAGTCAACATTTCCAAAAATTGCGTTTTTGCCCCAAAATTTGCTGTTTTCATCTACTTTTCACCTGACACTTCCAAAATCATAAACATTGTGAAATTGAGTAAATAACAAACAATTAAGATCAATTTGCCCTCAATTTCACCCGAAATCATTCATAAAAACATGCTAAAAAGGTGATACGATTTTCGCGTATCACCGAGATTCATCCAAATTTTTCCAAGTAATTTTTTGGAGTGTTTCAGATTTCTCCAACTGTTACTCGAAGTATAAAAAAGTAAGATTAACTCAAATTTACCCAAGTTTGACTCGAAGGGAACTCTGAGATTGACTCGGAGCGTTTAAAGTTGAGATTAACTCATATTTATCCAAGTATGACTCAAATTGAACTCCAAGATTGACTCGAAGTGTTTAAAACTGAGATTAACTCATATTTATCCAAGTATAACTCGAATAGAACTCCGAGATTGAATCAAAGTATTTTAATATTATGAGATTTACTCATTTTTATTCAAGTATAACTCGAATGGAACTTCGAGATTGACTCGAAGTATTTTAATATTATGAGATTTACTCATTTTTATCCAAGTATAACTCGAATGGAAACTCTAAGATTGACTCGAACTATTTTTATATTATGAGATTTACTCATTTTTATCCAAGTATAACTCGAATGGAACTCCGAGATTGACTTGAAGTAATTTAATATTATAAGATTTACTCATTTTTATCCAAGTATAACTCGAATGGAAACTCCGAGATTGACTCGAAATATTTTAATATTATGAGATTTACTCATTTTTATCCAAGTTTAACGTGAATGGAACTCCAAGATTGACTCGAAATGTTATGAGATTTACTCGTATTTATCCACGTATAACTCGAATGAAACTCTGAGATTGACTCGAAATATTTAAAGTTGTTTTGCCTGTGGGGCCCCTATGCGAAGTTCAGACTGCCCAAAGCATGTTATTCGCTTGTGGGGCCTCTAGCCGAGGTTTGAACTGCCCAAAGCACGTTATTCTGTTTCATGACAACAGGTATCTGAGATTGAAGTCTCTCACTTCATACCTTGGAGATAGTTTATACTAGTATCAAAGAGTAACAATGCAGTTTAACCTCGTGCGGTTTGGAGGATCTTCATTTTTTGATTTCAAGTATGGTTAACAGTTGAGGTTGACTCTTCGTCTTCAAAGGGAATGTTGCCCCTAGTTTGTTTTCTTGGGTAGTGATAACAACGTTATTTGAATTGACTTTTCTAATGCTGACACCATCATCTACGAATGTCTGATACTAACGCCGTCGTTTGCGAATTTTCTAATTTTGACGGAAAGAGATGAGCGGTAGAAATGGTCCCACTAGCGTGCCAATTTGTGAACAAATTTTCTTTTTTGTGTATTTTCTGAAAATTACAAATTAAAAGAAAATGAGTTACACATAATATAATTATAATAATTTCTTTTTGGGTTCTATTTCTTTCGATCCGCTAATTTGATCTGTCGTGCGCTCGAGGGCCTTTTTGGGCTTGATCTCGATCCAATAGATTCTGATTTATCCGAGGGGCATTTTGGTCTAATCTCGGATTGGATCCAACTTCGAGGGTGATATGCATAAATCATATCACCTTTTTAGCATGTTTTTAGACACAAATTAGGGCAATATTTGAATGTATTTGATCTTAATTGAATCAAATTGACATAAAATTGCGTAAATTGTGATTTTGGAAGTTTCAGGAGTAAATTGCATGAAAATAGAAAATTTTGGGGGCAAAAGTGCAATTTTTGGAAAAGTTGGAATCGGGACGGGCGTCCCGAGCACCAGAACTTGTCCCACATTAGAAATTTTGGAGAAATTCACTCCAGAAACCTACTATAAATACCCCAGGCCTCCAATAGTTGAAATCATCCCTCAGCACTCAATACAAGTCATTTAGCAACTTCGAGTGCATCGTTTTCTCTTATCTCTGAGTGTTTATCTTAGTATTTGATAATTCGATTAGATTAGTATTCAGTTTTCGGTATCACAGAATACCGAATTTCGTTAAGAGATCCTAAGAGAGAGATAGGATGCTTGTTCTTAGTCAAATTAGGGCAATTTGCTTAAGCCCATGGTGTAAGGTAAAGTAATTGCTACTAGGTCTAAGAAGCGTTCTCCGAAGGCTCTGCTGAGCAGAGTAGGATCGAGCAATCATAAACATACAGGAGCTACAGCGCCGGCTGGACCTGCATAAAGTGGTGACTACTTTATGATATTGGGTCCCTTAGAGGAGTTTCTATATGTTTATGAATTGTTTTATCTGGATATTGATTTGATACTGAATTCATATATCATACATGTTTTACAATTTGAGATGCTATCCATTTTCCGGGGAAGATCATAGAGCTAGAATTATCATTATGAATGTTGAACTGTCGTGTCCTTTTAAATTAAACTAGGGTTATAGGCAACTCCTAACCAAGGTCTGAATCATAACCGATTTAGTTTAACAGACTGTAAAAGGCCTGCCAGATTAGGAAGAAATAACAAAACAGATCACCATGTTTGTTAGAATACCCTAATAAAGCTAAGTTTGTACGCTAGGCCAATCCTAGGGTTAAGTGGCATAATACCGAAGTGACATAGGGGATCGTTCATGGATACTTTAATCCGACAGATGAGAAGGATCATCCCAAGGTAGGGGTGAATACACCAGGTAACTCAGATATGGTAAATAGATGGTTACATATCATAATTGCTTTAGAGATCAAGATATATCTAAAATGTTCGAAGATAAGGTAAAGCAAATTGTAATAACTGAGCTTAAATTGATGAATACATGTCTACTCTTGAATGCTATTTGCTTGCTATGTGTGATTGGGATCACCAATCAATCTCAAAGAATTGATTAACTGATTGATTAATTGCATGATAAGATAAGTGTTAGGGTTAAGGGATAGTTACTACTAAGTCGTTATCAGTTCCTTGGGAGTACGATATTTATATTTTTAAAATAGTAGATACTTTCCAAAGAACTAGCTACACGATAGGTACTCTGCCTTAGGTTCTGATTGATTAAGTGACAAAAATTAATGCTAAAGTGACAGTTAGTAAGACTCAGTCCTTAATTATTCATAATCAAAATAGGTACATAAATCCTATCTTTTAGCATACCAATCGGAACGCATCAGATTTTGGTGTCGTTGCCGGGGAACATATCATAAAATTTTAGGATTCCGGATCAAAATCTAGAGGCTTATGATAGGTAACGGTAGTAATCTATACTTTAGTTAACAATTATGCTTATTTGAATTAGTCAATCACTTTCGTGAAATATAGGGTTATCTTGAATAATTAATTTTAGAAATTATCTAAGATTAAGAAATTTAGGTTAATTAAATTTTAGAAAATCATTCTAAAATCATACTAAGGAAATCAACTGAAAAACAAAATATAAAATTAGAAAAAGTTTAAAAAAATAATTTCTTTTCGCACTTCTTCTTTTTCCTATAAATCCTATTTTCTGAAAAGTATAATTTTCCAGAAAATACAAAAGAAAAAAATTTCATCGTTACAGTTTTTTTCCCTTTCTCTTTGCTTGTTTGTTATTCAATTATTAAAAAAAAATTCCCAAAGTCATTCTCTTTTAATTGTTTTAACTCCACTAACTTTTTGCTCAGACTTAGCATGTGCTTTTTTAGTTATATGACTCGAACCTCAGAAGCTGAAATTGAACCCCCAATGGAAAACCCCGAAAACCTCATCCGTACAGCTAACAAAAGAAGAGCAGAAATGGCTGCCGAAAGACCTCCACTTGAATCTTACATCCAGCCACAAACCATTCTGATGTCCTCTGCTATCAGGATTCCTGGAAATCCTCGTTATGACCTTAAGCCAAATGTGCTCCAGCTGATAATAAATCGGGTTCAGTTTGGAGGAACTACTGCCGAAAATCCGCTCGAGCACTTGACCGAATTCTCAACCCCCTGCAAAGGTCTTAAAGGAGACCATACTGCAGAAGTAACTAAGCTGAACCTCTTTCCCTATTCACTTAGGGACAGAGCTAAAAGATGGTTGGCACAGCTACCTACTAAATCAATCACAACATGGGATGAGTTAAGTAAGGCATTCTTGGAGGAGTACTATTCTGCAGCAAGAGTCTTGGAATATCAAAAAGCTCTTTCTAGCTTCACTGAAGTTGCAGATGAGACAGTGTTTGAGGCTTGGGATAGATTCAAGGAAATTATCCGGTTCTGCCCTCAGCATGGACATAATGAAGCAATGCTAATTCAACAATTTTATGGGGGTATGACAGAAATAGGCAAGCAAGTTCTTGATGGACTCAATCCTCAGTGCGGTTTCAATGGCTTTAACTAAATAGATGCTAGAAATGCCCTGGAGAGACACTACAAGAACAGTAAGAATTGGCGCACAAGTGGTCGCGCCAAGAAACAATCAGTAAATGCGGCTAATGCTTCTATTGATGAGCAGTTCGAGGCATTCAAAGCTAGTATCACTAGTCAGTTAAATGCCTTCCAACAAGGAAAGAGCATTCAGCTTGTATATCAAATTTGCGAGTTCTGCTAAGGACCACATTTCAGTGGGAATTGCTATGGAAATGGAATGTTAACTATTCCAGATGAGATGGGACAAGTTGAGGCAATCAACTCTGCCCCTATGGGAAACACATACAATCCCAACTGGAAGAACCATCTGGGATTTAGATGGAGAAACAATTATGGAAATGCAAATTTCTAGAAGCGAGCACCTCAGCAAATGCCCTATCTGCAGAACCAGCAAATTGCTCTGCCTGCACCAAGGAACTATGTTGTTCTAGTCGACCCCATGCAAGAATTCCGAGATCTACTAAAGGGCATTGTAGACTCCAACAAGAAAATGATGGAGTCTAACAAAAAGGTTCAAGAAGCAAATGCAGAAAGAATTCAACAGAATGAGAATAGGCAGAAGCAGGCTGAGCAGATCGTCAGGGAAACACAAGCCTTCTTGCAGACATTAGAAAGACAAATGGGACAGTTATCGACCCATCTATCTCATCGGTCACAAGGAACGCTACCTAGCAACACTGAGACCAACCCATTAAATGATTGCAAGACCTTAACTCTGAGATCTGGTAAAATTCTAACTCCTTCTTTTCCAAAATATTCTCACACTCCTACTTTTGTGCAAGAAAAAGAAGATAGCTCCAAGGAATCAATGCCGAAAGTAGCCGAAAACAAAGTAGTAGGGAAAGAGAAGAAAGAGTCCATCCTTGAGTACTGGCTAAGAGTACCTTATCCTACAAGACTGATGCAGAATAAAGATAAGGAGCAATTCGAGAGGTTTTTCAAAACTTTTGGTCAAATTCATGTTAATTTACCTTTTCTTGATGTTATTTCTGAAATGCCTAAATATGCTAAATTTCTGAAAGATATTATTAGTAATAAAAGAAAGATTGACATGGATAAAGTGATTCTTAATGAAGGATGTTCGGCAGTTCTCTTGAACAAACTGCCTTCCAAAAAGAAAGATCTAGGTTGTTTCACTTTGCCATGTACAATAGGTAATATTACTAATATGCATGCTTTAGCCAACTTAGAAGCTAGCATAAATTTAATGCCATCTAGTTTATTTGCTAAATTAGGTTTGCATGATTTGAAAAAGACTAGAATGTGCATACAACTTGCTGATAGCACAGTAAAAATTCCTAGGGGGATAATTGAAGATCTCTTAGTAAAGGTTGGAAAATTTGTCTTTCATGTGGATTTTGTTGTCATGGATATGACTGGTGAAAGTGATGTACCCTTGATTCTAGGTCGACCTTTTCTAGCTACCTCTAAGGTATTGATTGACGCCAGCAATGGTCAAATAAAACTAAGGGTAGAAAATGAAGATATGACTTTCAACCTGAATGAAACCCTTAAGTATCCAATGAATTTAGATGATGATTGTTATTCTGTGGATGCATTTGACCATTTGATTGAAATTAACATGTTAGAATTAATCTCTGATTATCTAGTCTTAAATGTCGACTCTTTGGCCTTGGAAAAACCTAACTTTGACTATTCTGATTATGAAACTAGCACTAACGATTTAGTTGAGATAGGTGCTCATGAGCTGAAACTAGAAAAGATTTCTTTGGAAGAGCCCCTAAAAGTGGAATTGAAGGAATTATCAAGCCATCTGTGTTACGACTTCCTAGACGCTAAACAAAAGCTTCCCATTATTCTTGGCATACAAAATTGCGGATATACCAGGTATAAATCCTAGTTTTTGTTCGCATAAGATTCTTTTCAGAAAATGAGTATAAGCCTTGTGTGCAACCTCAAGGGAGGTTGAATCCTAATGTGTGTGATGTGGTGAAAAAAGAGGTAATTAAATTACTAGAGGCTGGACTAATCTATCCTATTTCTGATACTGAATGGGTTAGCCCAGTGAAATAGTACCCAAAAAGGGAGGAATAACAGTTATTAGGAATGAAAATGATGAACTAATTCCTGCTAGAACTGTCACTGTTCATCGTGTATGCATTGATTATAGGAAACTAAATACTTCCACACAAAAAGATCACTTCCTCCTTTTTATTGACCAAATGTTAGAAAGGTTATCGGGACACATGTTTTATTACTTTCTTGACGGATTTTTTGGTTATTTTCAAATTCCCATCTCTCTTGAAGATTAGCATAAAACTACGTTTACTTGCCCTTTTGGAACATTTGCATATAGAAGGATGCCTTTTGGATTATGTAATGCACCTGCTACATTTCAACGTTGCATGACCTCTATTTTTGATGACATGTTAGGAGAGTCTATGGAAGTATTTATGGATGATTTCTCAGTGTTTGGTGACTCATTTGTTATCTGTTTGAATAACTTGGAATCCATGCTTAAACGTTGTATAAAAGCTAATTTGGTTCTAAATTGGGAGAAATATCTTTTCATGGTTAAAGAAGGAATTGTTTTAGGACATAAGATTTCCCAGAGAGGTATGGGGGTAGATAAAGCTAAAATTGAAGTGATCTCAAAACTACCTCCACCCAAATTTGTAAGGTCTGTGAGAAGTTTCTTAGGTCATGGTGGTTTTTATAGGCGTTTCATAAAAGATTTTTCATTAATAGCAGACCTTTGACCAACTAATTGAGTAAAGATGTTCATTTCATTTTTGATGAGAAATGCATGAAATCATTTAATAAACTTAAGGAACTGTTAACTACTGCACCTATTATGACATCACCTGATTGGAATTTACCCTTCGAATTGATGCGTGATGCTAGTGATTATGCAGTATGAGTTGTTTTAGGACAAAGACATGATAAGAAATTTCATGTAATTTACTATGCTAGTAAGACCTTAACTGATGCTCAGGAGAATTACACAATTACTGAAAAGAAATTCCTAGCTGTAGTATATGCTTTCGATAAATTTAGACCTTATCTAGTCTTATCTAAAACAATTGTTTACATTGATCATTCTGCTTTGAAATACCTGTTTAATAAAACTGATGCAAAACCAAGATTGATTAGATGGGTTTTATTGCTACAGGAATTTAATATAAAAATAAGGGATAAAAAAGGGGCTGAAAATCTAGTTGTAGATCATCTGTCTAGATTAGAAAACCCTGGATTAAGAGCAATAGATGAAACAGTAATATCAGATAAATTTCCGGATGGGAACTTATTTGCATTATCTGCTATCTTTTCTCCTCCGTGGTTTGCTGACATTGCCAATTATTTAGTTGCTCAATCTCTCCCGAGTAATATGGATAAGCAGCAAAGAAAGAAATTCTTTGCTAAATTGTAAAATTACTACTGGGAATATCCTTTTCTATTTCAAATTTGTAAAGATCAAATGACTAGAAGGTGCGTCTCAGAAGAAGAAGGAATATAAGATCTTGGAACATTGTCATTGTGGACCTATTGGAGGCCACCTGGCTGCCACCAACACTACCAGGAAAGTGTTGGAAGCAGGATTCTATTGGCCTACTATTTTAAAGGATGCAGCAGCATACATTATGTCCAGTGATGCTTGCCAGAGAATAGGTAATATTTCTTCTAGAGATGGTCTACCCCAGCAGGTGATATAAAGTGTCGAAATATTCGATATCTGGGGTATTGACTTCATGGGTCCTTTTCCTTCTTCCTTTGGCAAAAATTACATCATAGTAGCTATAGACTATTTCTCAAAATGGCCTGAAGCACAGGCATTACCTACTAATGATGCTAAAGCTGTGTGCAGATTCCTTAAGAAATTATTTTCCAGATTTGGATGTCCCAAAGCCCTCATAAGCGACAGAGGCGCGCACTTTTGCAACTCACAATTGCAGAAAGCACTCAAGCAATATGGAGTTCATCATCACTTTTCCACGGCCTATCACCCACACACCAGTGGGCAGGTTGAGGTAACCAATAGAGGTATCAAAAGAATTTTAGAAAAACCTGTAGGAGTTAATCGTAAAGATTGGACATAAAATTAGATGATACCTTATGGGCCTTTCGTACGGCGTATCGAACCTCTATAGGATTTTCACCTTATAGATTGGTTTAAAGAAAAGCATGCCATTTGCCTGTTGAACTAGAGCATAAATCATTTTGGGCTTCGCAGAAATGCAATATAGATGATAATTTGTCTAAGGAAAATAAGATTTTACAACTCAATGAATTGGATGAGTGGAGGTCTAATGCATATGAAAATTCTCTCCAATTTAAAATGAAGTGTAAAACTCGACATGATAGCAGACTTAGATCCCAGAAAAATTTCGAACCAGGTGATAAAGTGTTATTATACAACCCACGTTTGAAATTGTTTGTAGGAAAACTAAAATGTTATTGGTCAGGTCCATTTACCATTACAGAGGTATCGCCATTTGCAGCAGTCATCATTGTTGATCAAGATAACATCTCTCAGAAAGTAAACGGGCAACATTTAAAACCATATCGAGAGCCAATGGACAGATCTGAGCAGGTCCTTCCGCTCAACGAGTAAAGGGAGTATATTTATTATTTTTTTATTGTTTCCATTTCGTGTTTTGTTTAATTTTCTTGCTTTTTGTTTTTCTAAAATTCTTATTTTTAAAATAACTGTGGGGTAATATGATATGAATGAACACTGAGGACAGTGTTAATCTTAAGTGTGGAGCAGTAATGCACAATGCACTCAAGTAAAAATTTGCATGTTTTTCCATACTTATCACTGAAATTGCACACTTCCAAAAAAAAAATCAAAAATTTTCACTCTTTCAGACTTCAAAATCAGTATTGATTGATTGAAGAACTGCTTATGTCTGTGATATATGTTCAGTAGAGTGTTATGACCATTAAGAAACATTTTGATTGCTTTACTGAATTCATCACTTAGAAGTAGGAAATTCCTGATTTCTAAGCACAACTTAATTTAGATTAGAAAAATCAACCCAATATCTTTTCAAGCTAGAATTTAATAATATTAGATCGGTTGAGAATGTGTTAGCAACCTAAATGACTAGATGGAATTCTGAGCTGAAAGTGTCATTGCTTAAAAGTAAAAAGGGGTAGTTTGCAAGTGTCCATTGCTACTCGAGCACCCCTTCTTAAGGGAACTTAATGCCTGGTGCCCTAAGGTCGTATAGATTTGGAAGTCATCGGAGTGGGGCTCGATATCTGGGTAGTTAAAGTTGATGTGTGAAAGCAAACACAAAAATACCCTAGAAATCAATTAAAACATACACCTGGTGTTTTTTTATTTGAAATTCATAGCAAGAAAGTATTGGATGTATTTGAGTCTTTTCCTAAAATAACCTAACTTTTTAAAATTGTCCCGGTTTAACCTTATTTATAAAACTATTTCCCAAACTAACTTTAACTCATTCACAAAATGAGTTCTAATGGGACCTACTAAAAAAAATTTTAATTTTTCTCTTTTCTCTTTTTCTCCTCTTTTTCTCTTTCTCTATTTTCTCTCTCTTCTTTCAATTTTTTAAATCCATCCAACTTAACGCCGTTTCCCCTCTCCTTTTCCCCTCTCCTTTTCCCCTCTCCTTCCCTTTTCTTTTCATTTTTTTTCTTTCTTTTCCCTTCCAATCCACCTCCCGACTTCCCCTTTCTTTTCTTTTTCTTCTTTTTTTTTCTCTTCTCCAGTCCAGCTCCCCACAGAAACCCTAGCCCACTCAAGAAACCCTATTCATATTACCTGATTTTGAAACAAAAAAAACCGAGATACATTTAAACAAATTAGATGAAAAACAAGAATTGCAGAGAGTGCACCACCACTTCTTAAGAGGGATTGCCAATAGGGGTAGAAACTCCCAGGGAAAGACTTCGTAGGGCTTCAAAATTTCAAGGTCAGTACGGCTTGCTTCCTTTTTTTTATAATTGTCTAAGTTTTTGTTTGTTTGATAAAATTTGATTCTATTATTTTTTTATGATTGTACAATTCTTGTTTCTTTGATGATTTGGTATTTTATTATTATTATTTTTTGAAAGGATGAATTATATTTTTTTAATCATAATTTTAAAAATAAAAAGTAAAAATAAAGTTTTTCTTTTTATTTTTAAAAATATATTAAATTTTTATTTACATTTTGTAGATGGCATTGTTGAGGGAACCAATTCGATTAAATATCTATTGGGATTCTAACATTTTATACCATGTAAATGGCAATCCATATTTTGAAGGGTCAGCTAAAAAATCATGGGTGTTTAGAAGACAAATATCATATTCAGACATAGTTCAAAAGGTATGCAACTTTAAAGGTGTTGATATAACAACAAACCTAAAGTTCATACTACGTTATCCGGGTGTTATAAGGGGTTGTTCATTTGTCCAATATTCTATTATTCCAATCATGGATGAGGAAGATATGGAACATATTTGGTCTATACCAAGTGACTTCAAGACTGTGGGTGTTTCTATTTTGGTTCAAGAATCTCCAACACCTCCTTCACCACCAATAATTCATGAATCTCCAACTCCAACACCAATAACGGAGGATGAAACAACACATATAAATTTGGATGTAAATCTCATGGCATCTCAACCTTCAATTGATGATGATCCTGCATTTATGGATTGTTTTGGAGGAACTACAGATGTTAATGGGGAACCAGATATCGAAGGACCAAATGATGATGGTGGATGTGCTTAAGAGAATGAAGATAATCAGAATAATGCCAATCCACAATGTATAAATTTTACTTCATCATATCATTCATATCCATGTTATAGTGATATGGGTTCTGGTGAACCCATACCTGATGACATTGAAAAGGCAAATATCAATATGCAGAGATGGCCGGAAAATGATAATGAGTTGAGATTGGGAATGCGATTTAGTGATAAGGCTCAAGTTCTTTATGCAGTACGAATGTGGCACATACAACAAGGTCGGGAATTACAGTTATCAAAAGTACTAGCACCCTCTGGATAGCTGAATGTAGGAACAAGACAAGAGAACATCCATGCAGTTGGTATATTAGAGTAATTTGGAAACAATCATTCAAAATGTGGTATATTTCAGTGTTAACTCATGATCACACGTGTATCATGCGAGTTGTCATTAATAACCACCGAAATTTGACTCATAAGTATATTGCAAGAAATATTATACATCTTTTGAGGAATGACCCAGAGACTCATGTTAGTGTTATAAAAAAAGAAGTGCACAAGTTATTTCAAAGTAATTTTTCCTATAAGAAAGGATGGCACGCAAGGAAGGCTGCAGTTGAAATATTGTTCGGGAGTTGGGATGACACTTTCAAAATATTACCGAAGTATATGTGTGCCTTACAACAAGCAAATCCAAATACAATCGTACAATGGAAACACCATCAATCAAGTTCCAAAAATGATAAGGTATTTCACTACATGTTTTGGTCTTTCAAGCCATCTATCTCCGGTTTTACCCATTGTAGACCAGTTATTTCTATAGATGGTACATTTCTTAGAGGTGTATATAAAAGCATTCTCCTCATTGCTAGTAGTTGGGATGCAAACAACCGCATATATCCCTTGGCATTTGCAATTGTTGATGAAGAAACTACTGCAAGTTGGAGTTGGTTTTTACGACTTCTGCAATATTACGTGGTACCTAATAGGACTATATGCTTAATTTCTGATAGGCACAAGGGTATTTTGAGTACAATTAGTAATCAACTTGAATGGCAACCACCACATGCAGTTCATAGGTATTGTTTAAGACATGTAAGGGAAAACTTCAAAGTGACATTCAAAAAGAAAGAGTTGTCAGATTTGATGTATAAAGCTGGATCGACTAGTAAGATCACAAAATTTAACGAGTTTATGGAAGAGATCGAAATGAGGAATGTGGAAGCATTTAATTATTTGGCAGCAATAGATAAGGAAAAATGGACACTAGCACATGATGGCGGTTACATGTATGGTTATTTGACTACAAATCTTTTTGAATTATTAAATAGTGTCTTAAAGAAGTGTCGTGCATTACCTCTAAAGGCTTTTGTTGAGTTTGTATACGACAAAATTATTCATTATTTTAGTAAATACCGAGATGAGGCAACACATACTATACATCCTTTTTCATCTATAATTTGGAGGCAATATGTTAAGAATGAAAAAAAAAGCAAGAGGACATATTGTTTTCTATTACAATCTTCAAATTGGAATATTTAGGGTTACTACACCTTTAAGGGGAGATGGAAGGGGAAACAGTGTTTACACAATCAACATTAATGATCAATCTTGCAGCTGTAATAAATAATCCATATTTGGAATACCTTGTTCTCATGTATTTGCAGTATGTCGACATCGTGGTTGGGATCTAACTTCATTTGTTATGCCATTTTTTCAACCTCTAATTACAAGTTGATTTATGAGGCAAATTTTTATCCTGTCGCAAATGAAGAAGAATGGAATGAAGAAGGGTTTTTACTTCATTGCTATAAACCTAATATGAAGAGGGGTGGTCCAGGTCGTTTACGATCCCAGAGGTATCGGGGTTCAATAGATGCAAGAAATCCGGACTCACCTCCAAGATGCGGTAACTGTCATATGTCAAGTCATAATAGAAGAACTTGTATCTCTAACCGAGATAATGATGGATGTTGATTTTTTTCACTTTTTTCCATTATAAAAAAACTCATTGTTGTATTTTTATTTTATATATTATGATGGACTCAATATGGTTTATATATTTATAATTGACGTTATGTTGTATTGTATTGCGGTTTATATGTTGAATTATGTTTATGTTGTGTTCTATTATATTTTGCAAGATGTGCGATTTGATATAAGCTCATGTTGTGTTATATTATATTTTGGGATATTCATATGAGTTATAGTGTTTAGAATTGAATTGTAGGACACATTATGAACATAAGTCCTAATGTTCCAAATAATTTTCAAACGTGGTGAATTCTAGTACTAAATTGTAGGACGCATTTTGAACATGAGTCATAATGTTTCACATAATTTTTGAAAGGGATGAATTCCAGTACTGAATTGTAGGACGAATTTCGAAGATGAGTCATACTGTTTCACATAATATTTTAAAGGGATGAATTCCAGTACTAAATTGTAGGACACATTTTGAAGATGAGTCATAATGTTTCACATAATTTTTTAAAGTGATGAATTCCAGTACTGAATTGTAGGATGCATTTCGAAGATGAGTCATAATGTTTCACATAATTTTTTAAAGGGATGAATTCCAGTACTAAATTGTAGGACGCATTTTGAAGACGAGTCATAATGTTTCACATAATTTTTTAAAGTGATGAATTCCAGTACTAAATTATATGACGCATTTCGAAGATGAGTCATAATGTTTCACATAATTTTTTAAAGGGATGAATTCCAGTACTGAATTGTAGGATGCAACATGAGTCATAATGTTTCACATAATTTTTTAAAGGGATGAATTCCAGTACTGAATTGTAGGATGCATTTTGAAGATGAGTCATAATGTTTCACATAATTTTTTAAAGGGCTGAATTCCAGTACTGAATTGTAGGACGCATTTTCAAGATGAGTCATAATGTTTATCATAATTTTTAAAAGTGATGAATTCCAGTACTGAATTGTAGGACGCATTTTGAAGATGAGTCATAATGTTTCACATAATTTTTTAAAGTTATGAATTCCAGTACTGAATTGTATGACACATTTTGAACATGAGTCATAATGTTTCACATGATTTTTAAAAGTGATGAATTCCAGTACTGAATTGTAGGACGCATTTTGAAGATGAGTCATAATGTTACACATTATTTTTAAAAGTGATGAATTATAGGACATATTCTGAATTATAGAGAAATGGAATATATATAATATATATATATATATATATATATATATATATATATATATCTATTTGTCAGGCATTGAGATCTATGCCCATATCACTTCAATTTATAAAACAAATTACGTCACCTCAAACTACAACAATGTCAAAGCAAGAAGTTGATTTGTAATAAATTAAATAGAAATACAACAATGCCAAAACAACAAGTTCATTTATAATAAAGAACATCATCCAGGGTTATATCTATCTACAATCTTCCGAGTTCGACGAGGCCTAGATCTAGTATGTGGTATAATCTCTTCAATAGTAGAATCATGAGAAGGCTGAGAACCGGAGCTTAAACGAATAACATTTTCTAGACTTGGATTTTCTTGAGAAGTTGATGTTGAACTACATACATATTCTAGAGTAAGACACTCTCGAGGAGGTTGCGAAGTTG
This sequence comes from Asclepias syriaca, assembly GCA_027405835.1. Lineage (NCBI taxonomy): Eukaryota > Viridiplantae > Streptophyta > Magnoliopsida > Gentianales > Apocynaceae > Asclepias > Asclepias syriaca. The sequence goes on along the minus strand of CM049926.1, from coordinate 22,782,415 downwards.
AACCAAAACCAAATACCTCATCATCCTCTAGTACCTCAGTTGAATCAACATCATTTGCACGTCTGCTAAAATTACATTGTTTACCTCCTCTCTTTACCCCTTTTGCTCCACGTGTGAAGATTCGATTCTTTGGTCCTTTAGATGGATGAACCACATTTTGTGATCCTGTAACAACACATGTTGCCTCGTGATGCCCAATCCTCGATCCTATTACAGCAAGACCACGAGTAAGTAAATATTTAATTCGACTAAAACTAATTTGATCACTTGGTTCAGATATATCCTTCAACTGCTCCTCACATATTCGGAGACTAGCCTCAGCAGCATTGGTCTACAAGCAAATTTGAGAAAAAATTAGAAATTAGCAAATTATTAATTAATAGTTAATATATATAAACTAACTAGAAGTAGAAATTACCAATATGACAGCACTAGAACCGGTAATGGAATAGCCCTCATCGACATGCCCTCGATAAATCAAATTGCCTACTAAAATGCGAGTAATTCTAATATACCAAGAGTAGTAATCCTCGGCTACATCACTTCCATCAACTGTCGTTGGTATTTTAGAAAGAACATGATTGTATCGATTTCCCCAAAGGTAAAGATGAGTCCGGTGATGTATCATCCAATCAATAGACATATTTCCACGTAATTAGAATTTGTGTAGATGAGATAGTTCACCTGGAATATGTTTTGGAATTGATTGATAAAGTCCAAATTGCCTAGTAACTCGATCAGGACAATGGAGCTCTACAATCTCCCAACATATCAATGGTACTTCAGCACACCATATATCTAGGCCAACTAAATATCTCTCGGGAAGATATTCAATAATCTCATTGTATGGCATCCACGAAAACTACAATATATATATATATATTCAATTGCATTGTCATAAATAATAAATTATATATTAAATTGAAATAGAATATCACCTGATTGGGGGACATTGCGTCAAGTTGATCCCGATAAGTGATAAGAACATGGGTCGATAGTTTGGTGAGATCAAATTTCACTTGCCACTTTGCTCTGTACGGTGCTAACTCTGGTAAAATTGGTAACTCAAGGCGTACATTTGGTCGTAATATATGAAGACGCTCCCATGCCCACAACTGTAAAACAAAATAATTCAAAGTAATATTAGATTCAACTTTCAATTTAATGTAACTTGAAATATTTTAATATTTAAATTAAATATTACCTGAAGTAGTACCACCGGACCAGAAATCTCACGGGCCTCACATTTTGATGACATACACATTGATCGATACAAGTAAGCGAGAATGCCACTACCCCAACTTAAATTTCCAGCGTCCTTCAAATTTTCTAAATGAAGGAGATATCTACGGTTAATTCTATTACATGTACGATCAGTAAATAATAAACCACTGATCAATAATAGAGCTAACGATCGTGAGTACTACAATAAATGATCCTCAGATGCATCGGGTGATAAAGAAATTGACACGTACCTATCTAAAGCAGCCTTCCTCATTCTATTACCCTTTATTTCATCTACTCTAGGTCTAAAACCCAAAAGCCTCTCACATGAATCTTGCCAATATTCTGTATCACCCGCAATCCTTGGCCCAATAATAGGCTCTCCATCAATAGGTAGACCCCATAACACTGTAATATCTTGTAATGTAATAGTCACCTCACCACATGAAAGGTGAAATGTATGTGTCTCAGGTCTCCACCTTTCTACAAGTGCAGTAACTAAACTATGATCAACCATAAAATACCCAGCACGTGCTACCCCTCCAAATCCAGCAATATCTAATAACTCCCTCACTCTAGTTGGAGTCATGCTATACAACTCAAAAAAACTAGAATCAAACCTTCTCACACCCAGTGCATTCTTACTCGTCTCTTTTACACCATCCCATATTAAAGATGTTCTATGATCCTTTTGCTCATTCAAAACAGTTGACTTTATTGGACCTAGATTCACAACTTCAGGAGAACTCGTCATCTACATTAACATAAATGTTGATATTGATTAGAATGTCACATTCATAACATGAGTCCTGATAAAAAAACTAAAAAAAATTATCTCTTTCCTACTAAGTAACCTGCCACACAAAGAAAAATGAATATTATTAACCATTTAAAAAGCATCTAACAACATTGAATAAAAATGATGAGAGACTTGGAAGCAAAGAAGAAACAATAGCAATGATTTCAAAATCGCAATACATGATGTTGTGTACTGAAAATTAAAGCACAAATAAGAAATTCCACAAAGAAACAAGTTCAAATAGTTTCATAATTTGTTTGAAGTCTGAACTTGAGTTATAAAGATACTATCAATATCTAAAGCAATAAATTATCATCAAATCCCTTCGGGATAAGACATGCAATAACAGGGTAGTGAAAACTCATCCGAAAAGTATGTAAATAATTGAACATTCTTCAGTATTGCCCCCATGGAGGAAATAATTCAAAAACTTAAAATATTCACTAGAAGACACCCAATTCTATAAAAGTTCAAGTTAGGAAATCAAAAGACTTACTAGGCCCAACTACTACACAATATCATACCTAAGAAACCTCCTTAAACAACAATGAACCAATAAACAAATCGAGAATGAGAAACGGATTCTCGAACGAGATTCAAAATTACAACAGTAATAATATAGACACACTAAATATAGATAGTGAAATTGTGAGAGTTATCCAATCCAGAGCATTCCTAGTTGGAATTTGAATCTTTATTGTTCATATATATATACTTACATTTTGTGACATTGATGATAATAGCTAACTTTGTACAGTAGTCAGGGTGGACTAGCAGCAAAGAGAAAGAAAGTTAGAAATCAGCATCTGCAAGTAACCATAAACTAATTAGCTATTGAAACAGCTTCCTGTATGAATCAAAGAAAAAGGCCAAAATGTCAAACACAAAACAATAAATTGTGAATGCAAATGATTTTTCTTGGTAGACCTTCAAGAAACAAAAAATAATCAAAATAATCGGCAGAAAGCAACCAAAACTTACTAATTTGTATCAATTAACATCAGTCCTTCCGGAACTGAAAAAATACAGTTAATATTTGCACTCATAATTAGTATTACCATCCCATTCTTCATGACAATTCTATATCCTGCTCTTAGCTAACAAGATATGATACCATCTCCCCACCAACATTATTATTGTATATATATATATATATGTAGCATGGTTTGAAGGGTTCCTCAAAAAATTATAAAACAAACTTTTTGCAAAACATGCAAACATAACACAATCATCTACCCTAATTAGCTACCAGGAATCATCCAAAGTTGAAGTTGATAATTAACAAATATCAGCCAGCATTTAATAAAAACCCTTTAATTCTGCGTTCTTTTCAGTTGATTTGTAGACACCACACAACACCAGTTATATATACATATGTATGTATGTATTTTGAATCAAACATAGAAACCCTCCCTCTCCCTTCCAAGAAATACAAAAACAATCACAAATAGCCCATAAATCAAGATAAAGAAATCACAAAGAACCAAACAAAAAAACAAAAAAAAAAGAAAAAAGAACAACTAAATTTGATATAATTAGAAATTCTATCAGTAAAGAAGCATGGATCTTTTGTAGTTACTACTGCTGCATGTACAAAATATTGAAGAAAGAAACTTTTTTTAATGCTAAAAGAAAAAAAAGTTATCTTTAAAAACTTCACTTACTAGTATTAAAAGAACAAGAGATTATTCATAAAAGTTTGAGCTTTTGATTTCTTGATTATTTAGTTGTATTTTCCTTGTAAGAGCAGAGTGGAAGGGGTGATGACAGTGATGGGGTTCTGAAGATGCTGCAGTGTAGTTCTAGTTTTCAAATATGCACAATATTTGAAATCCAATATCAAAACTAACAAGTGTAAAATTATAAAAAAAAATAAAGTAAATGAAGTCACGGACCTCATTCAACATCCGATGGAGTTCATCCCTTGCTTCAACAACACGATCCCTATCATTGTTGAGTGTTTTGCTGAGTGTTCTGCTTCGTCTCAGCCCCTTCTCCCTGAGTGTTTTGATGTTCCAAAATCAGGTAATATGAATAGGGTTTCTTAAGTGGGCTACGGTTTATGTGGTGAGATGGACTGGAGAAGAGAAAAAAATGAAAAAAATGAAAAGAACAGGGAAGTCGGGAGGTGGATTGGAAGGGAAAAGAAAGAAAAAAAATGAAAAGAAAAGGGAGGGAGAGGGAAAACCGCGTTAAGTTTGATGGATTTAAAAAATTAAAAGAAGAGAGAGAAAAATAAAATAGAGAAAAAGAGAAAAGAGAAAAATTTTAAAAATGTTTTAGTAGGTCCCATTAGAACTCATTTGGTAAATGAGTTAAAGTTAGTTTGGAAAATAATTTTATAAACAAAGTTAAACCGAAACAATTTTAAAACAGATAGATTATTTTAGGAAAATACTCGATTATTTAGATTAAAATCAGAAAAAGTTGTACTGCAGTAAAAAAAAAACACACAAAAAGTATTGGTATTGTTTTCGTGTGACTACTGATTGTACTTGGGCGATACGAAATTTATATATATAAAGGAGAAAGGGAAATTAAGGACCTGTGTAAGAAGTAAAGGAGAGTTGAGAACTCCACCGGAGCCGGGAACGTCAAATAGAAGTTCCTCGAGGAGAGGAAACGGAGGTTGGAGTGCTTTTCCGAACTGTTCCTGAGTAACGTCGGCATCAGCTTCAATAAACAAGACACCCTCGTCGGTGCAATCCACGTAGAGTTTCCGGTCAGGGCCTTCTTTTAAACGACCGGCAAACGGGTAGTAAAACACAAGAGTCCTTGCAATGGCTTCCCTGATAATCTTCACGGGATCTCTCAGTTTCGAGTAAGAAGAGTGATCATCGTGCCGGTAAAACTGGATAACCGGAATTTGGAAACGGAGACCCTCTTCATCGTCGATGTGGGAGAGTAAGAGCACTTTGGGTCTGGATTCTGGTGCGGGTATGGATATGGACGGACTGATGAATTCGGGTTTCTTTCTGATCACGTTGAAAACTAAGGAAGAAGTGGATGGAAAGTTTGATCCCATGTTTGTTAGTCGGAGGAAATGGGAAGAAGAAGAAAAAGGAAAGAATACAGTAAGTTATTATTTGGGTCTGTGGCTTACGGATTCTGCATTCGTTTGAATTTATAGAGAAAAATGGTGGAAAATTGCAGTGATTCATAAAACGACAAAAGTTTGGTAGTTGTGTTCTTAGTTTCTATTTCTACTCATAAAGGAAATTAAAGTAGTTTTTGGCAGATCATATAATCATATTAAACACTCAACTAATTTAAAATTAAATAAAGTCTTTCTACTGTTAATTTATGAATACATGAATTGGAAGTGATTTACATTTATTTATTTTTCTTCTTCTTCTTCCCAATAAACACAAAGAAAGTGCAAAGAAAATGTATGCAAGAAAAAGGAGACAGGGAAGACAAAAATGGTAGTTAAATATGAAAAAGAAGGAGACCGGGACACTATTATTTTTAAAGATTTCTTGAGATCTCTATTTTTTTCGAATTTTTTTTCCCTTTTCTCTTGTTGAATTTTTTTAACAAATACTCCCAACTCAAAATTGAATATAACAAAAAAAAAAATAAAAAATTAAGGGGTTTTGTTATAGTTGCATTTGTTACTTGCATTCTTTGGAGTCTTACCTTTGTGCAGTTGATAAGCAGCTGAGAATGGAGAACAAACTCAATGAGTTAGAATTTTGGATGAGACAATTAGCATGGAAACTAAGGCAAAAGCAAATTCCTGTTATTTGTTGTGGTATATGTAAATCACCTATGCATCCTTTAGAGCGATGTCCTCAAAGGTATGATCCATATTCATCAACTTATAATTTTGGATGGAGGGATGCCATGAACTTTAGATATGAAAATACTTGGGAACAACAACCACAAAAATAGAATTTAGAAACATGGTCTAGTCTTAAGGATAGATGAATCAGTCGGTGAAGATCAGTATCGAAATGGAATCCAAATTGCAAAGTATGGAAACACAAATGGAACAAAATGTTGCTGGTGTTAATGAGTTGAAAAATCAATGTTATGGAGAGCTATCTTCCCAACCGATTCCAAACATGGGAGGTAACGTAAGTACTATTAGTGAGGAAGAGTTACATGATCCAGTAAGTTTTTTGAACTATGTTCATATCAAGTGCCAAATCTTGAAATAAATATGTTAGATTTTCCATCTAATAATTTTTTTGATAATTCTGTGAGTATTGATTTGCTTTCTGATTCTCCTAATTTTGTTGGGATTGATGATACCATTGATAATTCTCATTGTTGTCTTCAATTTGATAAATGTCAAGCATGCTATTAAATTGAAAATTATTTAACATCTGATAAGAATGAGGAAGTTACTCATTTTAATTCTATAGAAATTATTGATGAAGATATTGATTCTTTAAATGCCATTGATGAAGATATTGATTTGTTGATGATATTGATGACGTTGATTCTACTAATTCTGTTAATTTCATTGATGACGCCAGGAAAAATCCTTCACATGAGCATTATGTTTTTCAAGAAACTTCATTAAATTTGCTATATGAACATTTGTGTAATTCTATGAGTCTTTCTAAAGTTTCTAAGTTTGTTAAATTTGATTTACATGCATATTGTGAAAATGAAGAATACTTGAATTCTGTTGAGGAGGTTCCTCATTATTATGATAATTCTGATGATTCTATTGATTCCTTGGATGATAATTGTTACAGTTCACTTGCTGAAAATTTTATTGAAATGACATTTACTAATAAAATAGTTCCATCCATTCAAGAATCACCCACATTAGAGCTTAAACATTTAATCAACATTCTTAAATCTGCTTATTTAGAAAAGAGAGAAACATTGCATGTTATCATTGGTAATAATCTTTATCCGACTCAAGAAGATGAATTAATTAAGTGGTTAAAGAATAATATGAAAATAATTAGGTAGACATATCAATTTTCTTGTTTCTCATAAGATTCTTGCATATTTTAGTAGACTTCAAGTTCATAAGCTGAAGAATAAATATAAATTTTGTTTTTGGAATGATCCATACATATGGTGAAGAAGTAGTAGTGATCATGTTATTAGGAGATGTCTTCCTATTCATGAATTTCCTTATGTTTTAAAATTATGTCATACATTTGCATGTGCTAGTTATTTTGGTTCTCAACGAATTGTAAGAAAAATATTAGTAGCTTATAAAAATTCTAAAATCTACATAAACATGAATAAAGCTACTTATGATCAGATCATTAGGAAGAAGAGATTCGTTATTGGAGAAAAGTCTTCCTTTATAATTCACGAATTAAATTGATGCAAAGAGCACATAGTGGAGGAGCTTCACTTTCAATTTACTTCACACGTTTGATACCACCGGGCTCTTTCTTTTCCCTTCTCTTGTTTTTACCTTTTCATATATTTATAATATTGTTGCTCACATTGAGGATAATGTTCGATTCAAGTGTGGGAGAAGAGCATTTTATTTCTATTTGTTTTTATTATTGTTTATTTTATTTCATTTGTTTTTCGTTTTTAAAAAAAAAAAATTTTAAAAAAAATCTTTATTTATTTTATTTCAAAAACATTTACAAAAATTTTGGCCTAGACTTTGGAATCCTTTAGTCTTTTGATATGTTCTTGAATACCTGAATTCGTGAGAAATATGTTTTTATTTTGATTTTGGATACATGATGAAGATGAGCATGATTAGAGGTTTTCCTTAAAACTTATATGATAGGTCTTGTTAATTTTTTGAATAAAAAGTGCATGAATCTCTATGCCAACAAGCCATTCTCCTGAGTTTTTGAGCCTATGAGCAATCTATCATATTCTGCTCCATTCTTTATTTGATATGTGATAATTGGATTTAATGTGTTTATTCTAGAACTTGTATGTGAGTGCATTTTGGAACTACATATTTGGATTGATTCTTTAATGTGATAAGGGCAAATTAGGAATTGAAGTCTTACGTCTTTGATCGTTTAAAACCTCTTTGTTTCGTTTCTTATTTTCCTACCTTGATCATTATATCCACTAGTTAGTCCCTTTGAGCCTATATATACCTTTTTCTTTGATTTAAACCACATAATAAGCCAATTTACCCTTTCTTTGTTTAAACCTAAGTCTTTGCACCCTAAAGAAAAAATTTATATTTTTCACTTGCATGAGTATTCTTATTCTTATATTCAGTTTTGAGTTGCCAGTTGTTTGTCTAAAAAAAAAAAATCAACAAGAGAAAAGGAAATAAAATCGAAAAAATAGAGATTTCAAGAAATCTCTAAAAAAACAAATAGTGTGTGTTTATTATATTAGCCAAAGGCTTTTGGAAAAATAAAATAAAGGAGAAATGCATAAAAATGTAGCACAAAAAATGTTTGCTTCATGTTTTAGTTGAAATATCAGAAGTTTGATTACTTGTGCGGTGAATTGTATATTTTTCTTCAATCAACGTACTTTATATTTATATATGTACCATGCCCTTACCCTAGCTCCATTACAACCTTTATAAAGACCCTTTGATTATTGCAATTGGTTCTTATGTGTTGGTGTAAATTTGATTTACTTGCAATCCTATGGTAATAGCATGCTATTTTTGATTTTGAGAGAATATACCCTAAAAACTTTGAGAGAATTGAGTAAACCATATATGAGGGTGTTCAGACTTGTTGCATTTGATTTTGATGAAGAGATGAGATGCTTGAATTTTTGCTAAAATTTATCCTATGAATTCTTATCTCTTGATTGTTTGAGATTCAATTCGATTATATGTACTTTGCTTATTTGGATTCTCTAATATAGAAAGAGATGAAAATGAACTTGTTTTAAATTGATATATGCTCGAAGACAAGCATGAATTAAGTGTAGGAGAATTTGATGAGTTGTAAATTATCATAATTATTATATATTTAATTCTCTTATATTTTTCTTAAATATTGAACTAATTTATGAAATTTATTCTTATGTTGATAATAGGAATGAAATATCAAAAATTGAGCAAAATATGACATAAAACACGTTTATGAATATAAATTTAAGAAAGCTTTCAAAAGAAGACTCAAATTTGAAGATATTTTCAAGACAATCCACATTTATTATTATTTTATTAATTAAGGAGATATCCTAGGATATTATTATATTATTATTTTATCTTATCTTGTTTAAAAAAAATTTTAATATCCTACTAGCACTCTATAACAAAAGATAGAAATAATTTTATAAATAGGATCTTTCTTGCTAAGGTTTTGACAACTGATGATAGAGAAAAAATAAGGTGAGAGAATTTTCAGATGATAGTCGCTTAAGCCTCGATTCAGTTCCAGGATGATTTCAAGATATGTTTCGAGTTCATGAGCAACACAATTTATGGGTTCTATGTGTTGGATTTATTTTAATAAATCATGTGGGCTCATGTGTCAATTATGTATTTAAGGCTATCATATTTTATTAAGCTCTATTAAAGTGATTTAATTAAGTTTATTGGTCTAATATGTATCAACAATAAGTATGGGCCCACATATGTAAATACTATATTCCCTAGATTATGATGGGTTGGCTATGAATATTATTATTATAATATATTGGTTTGGTCCCTGAGAATTTATTAAGAGTGTCTATTTTATATCTCGTCAGTAAAACAAAACCTTAACTCCGATAGATCTCTTGGAAGACCATGATCTACTTTTGACAAGTTACGAAGAAAGCGTCTTCTAAGATTCTTAAAGACTATGTTGGTGATACTAGATTAAATCAGATATGCTTCTGCAATTCAGTTTTTTTGTTCTTAATAATCTGACATAATAGGTCTTATGGGATTAGGGTAAGGAATATATAAAATACACATACGTATTTTATTCTATCAAATGGTATCAGAGCTTATATGATAGATTATTAAGAATATTTTGGGTAATTCATAACCGGTTAAAAGATTAAACCTTGTAGGTTTATTTAGTCAAGATCTCAAAAAAGATTGCACCTTTAATTATGGAGTTCTGAAATTAATTAATAAATTGATGATTAGGTTTTCTAAAAATTTTAAAAATTACACTTCGATCTTTATTGCAAAAAGTATAACTTTTAAGGATATATATATTTTTTGAAAATTCTGAATATATTATTATTTATTTAATAATATAAATTTATATATTTTTTGGAAGACGGTAGTATATATATATTTTTTAGGTTCATATATATGTATTCGTCTTGATGTGATTATATATATATATATATTCGCTTTCAATTAAGAATATATATACATGCAAAGAATCCATACTGGAATTATATATTTATATTATATATATTAGTTTTGATACACATGCATAAGGAATTACAGAATTAATTAAGGAATTAAACTTCAGTTAAGATGAAAACTTTTGGTTTTCAATTCAATTCCGTTTTGGATAAAGTTAATTTTTAAAAAAAAATTTAAAAGACTTTTTTTTTTCTTGAAAATTCAAAATTAAATAATTCAGTTTTCATCCAAAATAAAAGAATTTTGTTTTCATTCAAAATTTATAAGAAACAAGGCTATTTTTTTATTTTTATAGTTGTCCATGAATTTATTATGAATCAAGTAGTGGGTAATTTATTAAACTGTAATTTTGTGCCATTTGGTTGCACTATAGTTTTTTTTTAAGATATTAAGTACTCTATTTTTATACTTATAGTTTTTTTAATGGCTATATATATAATTTTTATATGTGATTTAATATTTCTCTACTATGGATTTTATATATAAAGGATTTGGAATTGAGTTATTGAGGATTGTCATAATTAAAGTTTTGTTATATATATATATATATATATATTATGGTAGGACCTATGCTACATGAGTATTTTACTTTATTTTAAAGTATAAATATATTATTATTTTGGGATAAAAAATATAGTTGATTATATTTTCTTTTCTAAATTTATTTGGAATATTTTCTTATTGTTTTTATTTTATTCATGCAATTAGGATTTTGTCATGCATAATTTATAACACTACATAAATTAAAGCTTTGTAATTATACTTTTGTATGATTCAAAAAATAAAAATAGAAACAATTATGAATTTTTATGAAAGTTGTTTCTATAAAATATAAGGTTAATGAGAATATCTGACAGTACTTATGAAAAACATTTCATCTTACTTTGATGTTAAAAGCAGTGAAGTTAGACATGTTAAGGCATCACTGTGCATTTGTTTTTTTATCTCTCTTCTAGTATAATTTAGTCAACTTATGGACAATTATAAATTATAATTGATTAAAGGAGAAAATGAATCTTAATGAGTTAATTTCATATCTTTTTCTTCAAGAAAAAAAGAGATAAAGCAAGATGAAGTGTTAGTATTCTCATTTGGAATTTACTGGTAATGGTAAAGGAAAGGAAATATAGAATATAAAGAAGTTTGAGGCTTTGGTCCACATAAGAAACAATAAAATAGAACAAATTAAATTTAAAAAATTTCTTGATAATTTTGTGGAAAGACTTTGGATAAAGATAAAGAATAAATACATCAAATATGATATTTGACGTTTGAATAAGGGTTGTCTGAATTACAAAAACATCAGTGATTGTGAAAGATACATATACTATGGTGAATGGAAAACTGTTAAAGTTAAGGTAATAAAGGCATTTATGGTATCCTTTGATAATGAAATTATTTAGATTTAGATAAAATTCGGTTTCTATTTATAGACAACTTTGGTTGGTCTTGTTCATTTAGAAATAGAAAATTTAGTCATTTATTGTTAATTCCAAATTTGTTAATTTCGATTCTCTATCTAGATTTGATGATTTGCTTTTGTTAAATATAATCGCATCATCTAATGAACTTTTGAGAAGAGAGAAAGAAAAAGTGATGCATATAATTAAAATTTGTGTTACATTAACATGAAATAATTTACTGGTATCATCTTTGATGATTTTAGTTATATTGTACATGTTCAGTTATTTATGATTCAAAATAATCAAGATTATGTATTGGTTATGTATACCAATTTATGGCTCCTTTTTTTCTAAGGAATAAAGTTTATTCATTTTTTTAATCTTGATTATTAATTTATGAAAATTTTTGAAGTTTGATATCTTTTGGCACCTTGATTCTTGATCTATGATGCATAAAGATATCTTAATTCTACTGATATTTGAGTTTTATTTTTGAATAAATAAATTGTGGGAAAGCATGGATATGGAATCCACGTGAATTATGGTAGAATTAATAAGGATTCCTTATATATATTTGGATTGTCTTTTGTGATATATATTTATGAATTCAATTAAGTTACTTATATTTTTAGATTGATTATTTGAAGCTTAAATGCTGCCAAAGTAGCTTTTTGTGTAAATTAATTATTTATAATATAAGGTTGGTCATGTGTCGTGCAAATAGTAATTGGCCCAAAGAAAAGTTATTGTTTGACAGAAATTTAAACATACATGTCATCATATCACTAGACAAAAATTATGAGACCTTGCTTAAATTCAATTTTGGTTAGGTTACTTATATTTTATATTGATTAGTTGCTGAAAACTTAATGTCGCCAAAGTGACTTATGTGAAAATTGATTGATCATTAAATATAAGGAAAGTTGTTTGTGGTTAATTTTTCATGCGAATAATGACTGGCCCAAAGGAAAGTTGTTATTTGGCAAAAATTTTAATCACATTGTGGTAATAAATATGTTACAGTTATTCGGTTATTTTCTTTCATGTGAATAATTCTTCGGTCCAAAGAAAGACTTATTATTTGACAGAAATTTATTGTCAATATTTGATTGCTAGGTTGAGAGTACCACTTACAAATTGACATTTCTGTCCAAAGACTAAATATTAATGTTGTGCTAGGTATCTTGTGATAGGTTTTACCATTTTTTGAATTTGAATTACATTGGTCAATTTTATTTGGATAAGTATTATGAATTTTATTTTATTTTAAAGTTTTTTTTGTTCTCTGTCCAGTTAACAGTTTTGTTGCTTCAGTATCTGCCAATTTTAATTTTATGGTTGCACTAAATAGTACAAATTCTTTAAAGATTTGGAAACAAATATTTTCATATTTTCATAATTGCATGAATCTTAAATCATGCTATTCAGATTGAGAAACCACTTATTATTACAGATTTTAGTTTCTTTGATAATAAGAGAAATTTAAAAAAGTGGGAGTATTCAAATTGCATGAGTTTTATGATAATAGAATATGCAAATTCAAAAGGATTTGGGGTATTATGTTTAAAGAATTTATCATACACAATTATTTGATGACAAATAAAGTCCAAGTGGGAGAATTATTTTGATTTATTTATTTAAATGAATTATGTGGACTTATTTATCAATTATTTTGTACTAGAGATTTAAAGACTATTACGAGGTAACCTCAAGTTTCTATGGGAGATAAATGTATCTCAATGAATGCCCCAATAAAGTGATTTATTTGAAGCTAAAGAAATTTAAATGATTTCTTATACTTCATATTATAAAATTTTATGTAGATACTTGTGTATGCATTTAGATATTGTGTACATTATTAAAGTATTTGACAGATATTGAAGAGATCCATGAACTTAAAAGTTTATGTGATATTTTAAGATAACAAAATCAGATACTCACATACATGTGTGATCAGATCAGTGGGAGATCATTAGGTATTCTGATTCTGATTTCATTTCACGGGATGCTAAGATAGTTACAGATTTATTTCTAATTCTATCCACCTTATTTATTGTATTAAAAGAGTGATTTCTTCAGAGAGTGTTAAGCAAAACACTCATAACTCTTTTACTATGGTAATTAAGTATAACATATTATGAGGCATCCAATCATGTAATATAGCTAAGGAATTTGTCATTAAATTGAGAATTTTGGATAATGTTTAAAGACCATTAAAGTTATTATGTGACAATAATTCTGTTTTGCTATATTTTAATATAATTTTAGAGTGGTTTGATGTTTATAGAACATGGTATATGTACCATACCCCCATACATAGAACATATCTCCACAACATAAAATATCCCAAAAATCCCATCATTAAATTAACGGTGAAATGTAAAATATCTAAAAACGGCCCATAACACAAAAAGCCCACATATACCTAAAATATCTATAATATCTAAAAACGGCCCATAACACAGAAGGCCCACCTAGTGTAGATAAATACCCCCTAGGAAGAAAGGAAAACCTAGCTAACACAATCAAGAGGCCAAAAGATGATCAAGAACGCACGCACACAAGGGAGAGATCAGAGAAGAAAGCCAAAAAAGAGAGGATTAATCAGGAACAAAGAAGAAGAACTAAAATCGTAAAAGATCCCCAGGGAAGAAGAGGAAGAACGGAAAGGGAATTAGAATAATTAGGATCAGGCCACATCATATTGGCGCCCACCGTGCTTTTTCGTACAATTAGATTGACGAAAAAGACCATGACAACCCATGGCCATGATTCTAAAAACCCTAATACCCCTCCAGAAGTTCCCACCACAACCTTGGGCATCCCTCTCCCTGTTCCCACCAGTACCCATCAACCCTTGACAACCGCTTCTGCACTCGCCAACGCCAACCAACATCAACCCTCCCCATCCGCACATCCACCACAAGACAACCAAATTCAATTCACATCGCGCTGCGAGGGCAAGAAGCCCACCCGCCGTGCACATTCCTTATCCATTCGGCGTGATCAACCCAACGTCAATGTACCATACGATGACATTATGCAAAACTTAAGAAATATCGCCAACTACATGCGACAAAAAAGACCAAGATCCGATCCATAATTAACAAACGACGCCACATCATCCTTTCCCGAAGCCACCGGATCCTCAACCAATGTCCTGATACCCCCAAAATGCCATCGTAAGTCTTCTCCACGAAAACACCTCGACCACCCTACCACAAAACCCTCCAAACAAGCCAAACAACAAAATAAACTACCACGCCCGCACCCTCAAAATTATGCAACTCAGTTAGACCCACACGCTCCTCCACAACAACACCCGTTTCCCCAGACACCTCTGGATAATACAGCACATCCCATATCATACCAACACCCCCCACCGCAACCACAAGTCCCACCAACCACATGGCACATCCCAACACCAACCCCCGGAACCCAAGAAATCCCCCAACTCCACCAAAACAACCAACCACCATTGCCCCACCCTCCACTCAGTACATTACCCCTCGCATCATCCACCCCACCAGCACAGATCCCGATACCCCAACCACCTCCAGGTACTCAAGGACAACATATAATATACCAACACTCTTTACACCAACCACAAGCACCACCGCAAACATGGTACCTCCCCCAAACCCCCGAAACCCCAGCCCTCCACCAACCTCATCTCCAAGACCAACCTACATCCGGACCCACACCCACCCCCATACATTCCCAAACGACATGCGACCAAATTCACCTCGAACCCCCTCCATTAAAAACAAACGATGACATCCTCCCCTGGAACACACTCGACAAAAACCCTCTGGCCCCAGAATACGCTAAAGGTCCACTGCCACCAACGTTCCAGATTCCCACATTCACCCATTACACCGGGGACTCCGATCCCGAAACCCACCTCCTGAAATTCACCACAACAATGGTAATGCACGGCGCAGATGATTTCTTGTTGTGCCAGTGCTTTCCGATGACACTCGCCGATCAAGCACAAGCCTGGTTCGGCAGTTTACCAGCAGGATCCATCGTCTCTTTTCGACAACATGGGAACAGTTTTCTACAACACTTCGAAGCATTCCGGACAGATAAAAAACACGCCTTGAACTCCTACAAATTCGTCAAAACGCTGGAGAATCCATGTTCTCATACCTCCAGCGTTTCAACAAAGAAGTCTTGCTCACCAAGGATTGCACGGACTCTTTTTATGTCGAAGCATTCCGCAACTGTCTCATCCCAGGCGAATACTCACATCAATTAAACATCCAAGAACTAAGAACCACACAGGAGTTGTTAACACAGATCGGAGCTTGGATAAAAGCCGAAAAATTATCCACCTCCATGGTAGTTATCCAAGCCCAAGACGCTGCCCGAAACAACACACTGTCCAGACCCAGATACCCCCAAGACCGCCATAGTCAACCTTTCACCCGATTCCCACACCCTGCTTACCGAACACAAACGACAACACCCAATACCGACCAACGAACACCCCGATACCCCAAAAACAATACTACCCAACTTACACCCCTAACCACCGATAGCGCCACCATCTGGCAAAAAATAGAGTCATTAGGCATATTGCCCGCTCTGCGCCCGATGCCTTCCCAATAGAACGCCGAAACCAACAACATTTCTGCACATTCCATAAAGAAGTCGGACACACAACCGACAACTGCTATACCCTGAAGCACGCAATTGAATCCGCAATTCAAAAAGGACAACTACGCGAATATGTTAAGATGCCGAATGCAACACCCTCCACCATCGATAATTCCCCAGGAACCGGCATAGCCCACCACCACGTCATCAACCTCATAGATGACCATTCCCACACATCCGACCCACCTCCCCTAAAACGCGTAAAATCTACCGAAACCGATAACACTACCAATACCACCCTAATAATCTCCTTACACATACAGTCCTTCTTCGTCCGGCGTATATTAATAGACACCGGTAGTTCCGCCAACATCATGTACTACGAAACTTGGAAAAAAATGCACCTCGACGACAGCCTGATACAACCATACTCTACACTAATTATCGATTTTTCCGGCACCACCACCCACCCTCGCGGCACCGCCCAACTTTCAATCCAATGGGGCCCACCTTCCCACCCACAGCAACACACAGCCACCTTCGTCATCGTCGACTCCCCAGTCCCCTACAACATCATCCTTGGACGTCAAGCGCTGAACGCGATGCAGGCACAAATCTGCACATATCGCAACGACATAATAATGACATTACCTTCCGGCCCTTGGATCATTCCCGGAGACAAACCGATTCAACAGACCTGCTACCTCACCAACATTAAACCCCCCAAACCTTCAACCATTCCCACTGAAAATCCCGACCGAACCCTGACCCCCGTCGACCAATTTGAAACCTTCGGCATAGACGCCACACACCCGGAACGCAAGATCAAAATAGGCGCATCCCTCCCGAATCCTCTGCAATGACAAATCCTAGAGCTAGCGGCAGAATTTTCTAGCATCTTTGCTTGGACGCCCACAGACCTCGGGGCAATTCCCCGATCCTTCATGGAACATAAATTAGGCATTCCTCCCACAGCCAAACCCATTACCCAAAAACCTCGTTCCTTCAACACCACGAAACAAGCCATTATCCGAAAAGAAATATCAGAGCTACTTGAGGCCGATGTCATTCGAAGAGTCCAATTCCCTCAATGGCTAGCCAACCCAGTCGTCGTACCAAAGCCAGGCGGCAAATGGCGAGTTTGCATCTATTTCACCTCACTCAATAAAGCCATCCCCAAAAAACTGTATCCTCTTCCCCGAACGGATCTCCTCGTCGACGCCACAGCCGGATACGACTTATTGTCATTCCTAGACGCTCACATAGGATACCACCAAATCCTTATGGCAGAAGCCGACGAAGAAAAAACCGCCTTCGTCACACCTGAAGGACTTTTCTGCTATAAACGCATGCCTTTCAGACTCAAAAACGCAGGTGCAGATTTCCAGGACACAATCAACCGAATGTTCAAATCCCAAATCGGCAGAAATGTCGAGGCATACATCGACGACATCTTAGTCAAGACTCTTTCCGCATCAGACATAACCCGCGACCTCCGGGAGACTTTCCAAACCTTGCAAGACTTTGGTCTAAAACTCAACCCCGAAAAGTGTACATTTGGAGTAAATGCCGGCAAATTCTTGGGTTTTATGATCTCACAGCGCGGTCTCGAAATCAACCCATCCAAAATAGCAGCCATACAAAATCTGAAATCCCCAACAACTGTTAAAGACGTTCAGTGATTCAGTGGACGAATCGCAGCACTCAACCGCTTTCTTTCCAAATCCAGAGAAAAATCCCTCCCGTTTTTCTTACTCTTACGAAACCGCAAAAATTTCGAATGGGCCCCCGAATGCGAGAAAGCCTTTCAAGACATAAAACAATACTTGCAAAGTCCTCCCGTATTAGTCCCCCCAAAACCAGACAAAGTCCTCCACCTCTACATCTCAGTTTCCCCCTCAGTTATAAGTGTCGTTCTCTGCGCCGATCGCAACGATACCTTTCACCCAGTGTACTACATTAGCCACGTCCTACAACCTGCCGAAACCCGATACTGTCCCTTAGAAAAACATATCTTTGCCTTAATCATGGCAACACGAAAGCTCCGACATTATTTGCATGCACACCATATATGCATGCACACCCAAGCCCCCATTCGACAATCATTATACAAAGCTGACATCACCGGCCGCCTCATGCGATGGGCTATCGAACTGTCCGAATATGACATCACGTACACCCGCAGGCAACAAGTCAACGCCCATGCATTATTTGACTTCATCGTAGAATGCACCCCACCCCTTCCTCACCACTCACCCGATGACAACATCCCAGATGAATGTTGGACAATCCATGTCGATGGTTCCGCAGCCAAAACCAATTAAGGAGCCGGTATAGCCATCACCTCACTTAAAGGCTCCAAGTTATTGTACGCACTGAAATACACATTCACGATCAGCAATAACGAATCCGAATACGAAGCGGTCATCGCAGGGTTACGAATTACCCAAACCCTAAACATCTGTAACCTCCGCATATTCACCGACCCCCAACTAATAGCAGGACAAATCAACGGCGAGTTCGAAGCCAAGGAAGAAAACATGCAACAATATTTAAAGCTAGTATCCGAGTTCCTCAAAAACTTTCAATACATAAGCATTAAATACATCACCCGCAAAGCAAACACGGAAGCGGACACCCTCTCCAAAGCACACATAACCGACACAATAGACGGAACGTGGATAGAGCCACTCACACAGAGATCCATTGACCACCTTCCAGTTATGAACATTTCCCAATCACAGTCCTGGATGACACCCATCATCCAATACATCACCAACAATATCACCCCAGAAGACAAAGTTCAAACACAACAACTCAGACAAACCGCAGCCCGATACGTTATCATAAATAATCAGTTATACCGACGCCATTACTCCTGGCCATTATTAAAGTTTGTACCCAAAGCTGAAGGAAATTACATCTTGCGCGAAATCCACGAAGGAATTTGCGGAGCTCATATCGGAGCCCAAAGTTTAGCCCGAAAGGTCATGCGGACGGGATGCTTCTGGCCCACGATAGAAGCCGACGCCACCGAGCTCATTAAACACTGTTCAAAATGCCAGCTACACGCCAACACACACCACATGCCTACTGCCGAATTCCACTGCATCAGCAATCCGATTCCTTTCTATCAATGGGGCATGGACATTGTTGGCCCATTCCCGAAAGCTAAGGGAAATAAGGAATTCCTTATCGTAGCCATCGACCATTTCACCAAATGGGTCGAAGCAAAACTCGTTGCTTCCATCACGGCACAAGTTGTCAAAGATTTCTTCTGGAACGATATTATCACCAGGTTCGGCATACCCCGCATCCTCATCACCGACAACGGGAAATAGTTCGAAGCACAAGAATTCCAGAATTTTTGCCAGAAATTACATATCGACCATCGTTTTATATCCGTCGGATACCCACAAACGAATGGCTCAACCAAAGTCACTAACCGAACCATCGTACAAGGGTTGAAAAAATAGTTAGATTCGTCCAATGACAAATGGATTGACGAGCTACCGAATGTCCTGTGGTCTCACCGCACAACACCTCATTCCCGCAAGCTCGAAAGCCCATTTTCTTTATGCTTTGGTACTGAAGCATTACTCCCAGTCGAAATTAGCTCCCCCTCTCCCAGACTGGACAATTTCTCCATCGAGTGGAACAACCTCAAAATTACATAAAATTTGGCATTAATCGACAACATTCGATCTAACGCAGCCACCCGTGAGTACAACTACAAAAGATCCCTAGTAAAACACAAGAATGCAAGACTACGCCCCCATAACCTCATTACAGGAGATCTAGTCCTTCGTAAGAATTCTGTTAGTCATCAAGAGCCTACCCGAAAGCTAGATGCCAACTGAGAAAGCCCATACATCATTGCCAAAGACAATTCAAATGGCAGCTTTCATTTGAAAGACCACAAAGGCCACATTCTCGCCCGCACCTGGAATGCAGCCAACCTCCGAAAATATTACCCATAGAACTCACATACACCCACAAATTTGGATTCGGATAAACACTTGTTTTCCTTTTCAAAAATTAAAATTATTTCAATACTAATAACACACATTTTTCACTATTTTAAAATTATCTGAATATTAATAACACACTTTTTTTTTCATTATTTTTTCCCTTTCTTTTATTAGTAACACAACAGTCACCAAGCCACGCACATACAACAACAACAACAACAAAGAAGTAACAAAAAACAAAAACTTTGTATTAATCCCTTAAAGGTTACAAAACATATATACACATCATATATTGTCAGGATCCCCCCTAGCACATTACTTTCCCCCCCTTCCCCACCCACCGCCTCCTCCCCCGGAGCCATTTCCCCCTCTTCCTCCTCCTCTCCCGATTCCTCCCGTCCCTGGCCAGATGGAGCAATCAGCTCGTCAAAATCAAACGGACCCCCTTCCCAAGGGTACACATTCCCGTCTGACCTCTGTGCCAACCCTTCAAACTTCTCCGGCAACTGGAACGACGGATCCGTTTCCCGAATGTGATCCCTCAGCACAACCAAGGTATCACCAGCCACGGGAGCTGCTACCCAAGAAAATAGTCTACAACACCGTTCATCTTTAAAGAATGCCGTTACAACCGCTTTTTCTGTAGCAGCATTTATCAGCCCCTCGGGAGTCTCATAGCGCTCCCGCAACCTCACCGCCTCCTCCTCCGATTTCTTCCTCCCTAACTCCAACTCACCCGTCCGGAGCCTCTCCCGCATGAGCTCCTACCGAACCCCCTCCAGCTCCTCCCCCTGCTCCCGAACCCTCCCTTTCCACACCGCAACCTCACGTTCGGCTGCCTCCCTCGCCACTGTAGCATCGTCCCTAGACTCCCAAGCCAAATCCTTCTCTGCCTCCAAACTTTCATAATTGTGGTAAGTCAAGCGGAGTCGAAGAAGGAGTTCAACTTCCGAAAGCAAGGCCTATCAAAACCAAATAAACAAATAAAACACAAGTTAATATCACATATAATCATCAGACATATTAAACAATTTCAAAACCCCCTCCCTTCTCCTTACCTCAAACTTTTGTTGATACATCTGGCCAATCAAGACAGCTGTAGGCACCTTCTCCGCCACCGCCCTCAACCCCGGGGGAAAACAATGTTCGAAAAAGGCCATTGCCACCCCCGGACCCCCCTCCGCCACGTTCGGCAGAATATCCCAAGGAGGTACATAGCTCCCCACCTCCGCATCTTTCATCCCCCAACCTTACCCAGGACCCCTCCTCAAATGCTTCAGAGGCCGAGGCACATCCTCCGAAACCTCCTCCAGCACCTCCTTCCCTTTCCCCTTCACTGATTCCTTTGAGACTACCGGGGCAACCATCTCCTTTTTCTTGGCCTCGATAGCCACCCCTACCTCCCTAGACACCTTCTCAGCACCCCCCATCCTTCCCATCCTTCTTCTCAGCACCTCGGAACATCCTTGGACAATAATACCTATGAGTTCCGGTTATAAAACTAAAGCTCCCTTTGTCAGGCATAACCGAAAGAATTTTTAGATTACCAGTTGACTTCTTTTTACGTTTCTCCGGATTGTTCTTAACCATTTCCATCACTAAGTTCTTTCCTGCAAATACAGAAACAACCCATCAGTTTCGGCAAACAAAGTTAGCAAAATATACAAATAACAAAAACATAATACACATCGAAACCCCCCCCCCCCCGCCACCCTTCCATAAGCACCCACGTAGTTTCCGGATGTCCAACTGAGAATCAAACTCCAATCCCGCATGCCGCATCAAGATTTCAGACCAATCCTCCCCCACAGTCAACTAAAACCGATACTTCAACAGTATCTCCGCATCATGATAATCCCTCCTGTAACCATCCGGCACATCATTACTCAAGCCTTTTCTATTATTCCAAGGCTGCAAAAGACCGCTGCTGCCAAAACTGTGATGCTTGACGTAGACAAATTCATTCTTCCAAGAATGGATACTGGATGGCCCCATGATTATCGGTTGAGCACTCCATCTAGAAATATAAAAAAACCCCCTACCTTCTGGCGTCGTACACTTTTGAGTTAGATAATACAACCGACGCCACAATTCCAACCTACATTCACACTCGAATGCCCTACAAGCTATCAAAAAACCTAATGTAGTCCGGATGACATTCGGCATCAACTGCCCTAGCTGAATCTTATAATACCTACAAATATCTACAAACAGAGGATGTAAAGGGAACCTCAACCCTGCCCGCAGGTGTGCCACGTAGGTGGTCACACAGTCCGCCGGAGGCGTGTGACTCCGCCGCTTAGCATCCGGGCAAATTGTCCTGTACGTTATAGGAAAATGGTAATTTTCCTGGATGCCCTCCAGAACCTTGGATTCGGACACAGTTGTTTTATACTGGGGAACCCGAGGGTTTTCCTTTTCTTCACACCCTTTAGCCTTTGAGTCTTTCCTCACCGGACCCACTTCCTCCTTCGGCCTCTGGTAAGCCATCCCAGAACTCACATCCTTGTCATCTAGCAACGGAAAATAAAAATCCTCCTCGTCCATCCTATACCATACGCTTGCATCCCGATCCCCTGAAGCACCTACAGTCCCCATCTATTCCACCAGTTCCTCAAACCCCACTGACCTTCCAGATTCACCAGACATACTCCCCCGCTCATCACCAGAATTCGTTCTGTCCGAAGAATTCATTATACCCGTATGATTTTTCTTTTACTCTAACCTAACTACCGTGTATCTTCTTCCCCAAGCCCTACCCAGAAAAACGCTAATCAATAGAACAACAAGTACCTGAAATTTGTCGAGGAGCCATGGTTTAGCACAAAATGTCCAAGCACAATCACACAAAAGCAATAGCACACAAACACTGCAACATAACAGCAAAAACATATTTCTTAGTCAAATCCATATACAATACAGTTCATCACCCTATACAGAACACACACAGCATATATTATCACACATTCTCAAAAACCCCTCCCATTTCAAACCCCACAACAATGCAAATATCAACACACTAACTTGTAACCTTCACAGCAGACCCGAACTTTTTCCGTATAATCCGAAACACTCACAGACAAATCGCATTAACAGGATTAAACCTCACAAGTTGGAATCAATGGTGATCTTTTTCCAAAGAGGCGCGAAGAACACTCAAGCAGACCTGCTACCTCACCAAAAATACACCCCCCAAACCTTCAGCCATTCCCCCTGACAATCCCGACCACAACCTGACCCCCGTCGACCACTTCGAAACCTTCAGCATAGACGCCACACATCCAGAACGCCAGATCAAAATAGGCACTTCCCTCCCGAATCCGCTGCAACTACAAATCCTAGAGCTTGCGGTAGAATTCTCTCACATTTTCGCCTGGACGCCCACGGACCTCGGAGCAATCCCCCGATCCTTCATGGAACATAGATTAGGCATTCCTTCCACAGCCAAACCTATCACCCAAAAATCCTGCTCCTTCAACACCGCAAAACAAGCTGATGTAGCCTGATTCTAATTACTCTAATTCCCTTTCCGTTCTTCCTTTTCTTTCCTGGGTATCCTTTTAAGATGTTCGTTCTTCCTCTTTGTTCTTGGCTATCTCTTTCTTTCGGTGTCTGTTTTCTCGTGCTCTCTTTGCGTGCGTGTGTTCTTGATTGTGTCAGATGCCTCTTTCTTTCTCCTTAGGGGGGTATTTATCTATAATATGTGGGCTTTTTGTGTTATGGGCCTTTCTTAGATATTATGGGCCTTTCTTAGATATTTTAGATTTCTCCGTTAATTTAATGATGGGATTTTTGGGATATTTTGTGTTGTGGAGATATGTTTTATGTATGGGGGTATGGTACATATACCATAAGCATTTTTTTTTACCAATTGTGATTGGGACGAATGAGGTGGTGAGGTGCGGCTGTATTGGGAAAGGGAAAGATCGAGGGAGATGCGGAAATAGATACAAATGGAAAAGGACTGTGGGAAGGAGACGGATGGGGAACGGATGGAAAGGAGATTCGGGGAGGGGGTAGAAAGAAATGGTGTTGGTGATGGGATTTGGGACGGGTTTCGGGTAAAGTATTGGATAGGGGGTTTCGGGGAAAAGAGTTGTTTGAGAGATGGGATGTGGATGTGGTTGGGGATGAGGTTATGGTTTGGTGGGCAGGGATTCGGGTAATGATGATTGACTTGGGTATGTGTGTGGAAGGTGACGAGACGCTTCTGACGCATAGATGGGAAAGGACGTGCGTGGGGTTGGTTTGGCTGAGGGCGCGTGGAGGTCGCGTGCGCGTGGGAGGGTGTACGGACGAGACAAATTATTAAATATAGCTGCGCGAGTTTTTTGGGGCCCAGTAACAGAAGGGATTTTGGCAAACAAAAAGGGGTAGAGGAACATGCAGGGGTTTTATTTTGAATTCATTTGTTTGAGTGTTCTTCGCGCCTCTCTGAAAAAAGATCACCATTGATTCTGACTTGTGAGGTTTAACCCGGTTAATGCTATTTGTCTGTGAGTAGTTCGGATTTTACGAAAAAACTTCTGGTCTGCTGTTAAGGTTTGATAACTCTAAAATAATAGAGTTATTCACATATAATTTGCCACATTTTATTCGGGAATTAATTGACTTTATTTGGAAAATAGAATAAAAATGTGTTGATTTGAAGTTTTCCCTCTTTTTACCTAAAAATGTGGATTTATTGTTAAAAATCAATTTAATTAAATTAATTTCTCAAAATGTGGATGAGTTGTACTATTTGTTATTATTTGGAAATTAATTTGAATTGATTTGTTGTGACAAGGGTAAAAAGAGAATTTTGATGGGTGAAATTTGTGAAAGAAAGTTGGATGAAGGTTGACCATGAAGAACGTGAAATATGTGTGGGCAATTTGCATCTTTACATATATATATATATTATACACCCACACACTATTTGTCACTTAAAAATCCAGCTGGGCATATTAATTAAAGCTGAACTTGCGGTACTATGCATTTATTTCTCTTGTCCTATCCATTTTACACATATGTATATATATGTATATATATATATATATATATATATATATATATATATATGTTTGTTTTTAACGTGTAGGTCAAAGGGTGGACAAGAAGGTTGAAATAAAAGACAAGAAATTCAGGAAAGTAGCTGAGTTGTCGTTGTTGACCTTGCAGCCGTCAGAGGAAAAGGACAAAACTCCTGCAGAAAGTTCTGAAATTCTGCCACTGTCAGAAGAACAAGACAAAAACTCTGCTGCAAATGCTGCAGCATCAGAGGAAAACGACAAAAGATCACAGAAAGCAGCGGGAGACCGGCTGCAATTGCTGCAGCATTCAGAGGAAGATGACAAAAATTTCATAAGGCATCTGGGATTTATTTTGATTATTTGCTTGAATTTATGATGACCATTCCAGAAATGATGGACAGATGGCAGCTTGGTAGTGGCTCTTGGTGCACAAAGAGGCTATATGTATAACCGAGTCTGGGAGAGTTAGAGAGCTAGTCTTTGTAGTTTTAGTTTGGCTTTTGGCCATCTTAGAGATTGGTTTTTTCTCCTTAGTTTTTGGATAGTTCATAGTCTTTCGATAGGATAGTTTTTCTTCTTAGTTTTGGACTAACTCTTAGGAAGGGAAGAACACAAGAGTGAGTAGGGTGACTTGCTGCAGCATTCATCAGCTGAGCAGTAGAGACGCATCAGCATCAAGCAGAGGAAACGAAGGGCAGCAGGTTGATTAAACCGATTTGGGCAGTAGGGTGACTTCCGGCCAGAGTAATCCTCTCTCCATTTCCTCAATTTGCTACTATTTTTGTAACTAGATGTTCTTTGTAATATGAGAATGTTTACATGTGTTCAAGGATTGATTAAAAATGTTTTGGGAGTAATATGTTTTCCGTCTTAGGCTTGACTCCGTTGATTGGTGTCACTACGGACCTAGGGACTATTTTTCCTATTATGTTAGTCCTTGTCTTTCATGATTCTTGGTTCAAGGGTTAATTAAAAATGTTTTGGGAGTGATTTGTTTTCCGTCTTAGGCTTGACTCCGTTGATTGGTGTCACTAAGGACCTAGGGACTATCTTTCCTATTACGTTGATTCTTGTTTTCTATGATTCGTTTCAGCATAATACACATTTTTACCCTGAAGATGTTGTGCTGTAGTTAAGTATGAGCATGTTGAATACACTGTTTTGACTATGATGATAAGTATGTTGCAGCATTACTTTCTGTTTTTATGTTTAATGCTTGTATGGGGCAATGCTTGGTTTATTCATGTAATTACATTAGAATTATGTGGCGTTAGATTTGAGAACTGCGTGAACAGCGGTGAAAACACGAAAGTGCACTCATATGGCAGTGGATTTGAGAACTGCGTGAACAGCGGTACATTCACTGACTAGCGTTGCGCTAGGTCCACGGTATGTTATCGGGGATCTAGACTAGTAGATCAAGTAGTCTGGGTGAAACCAGACATGCTGTAGCATTGATATGGAACTGAAAGCATGCTTTGCATACTTAGATTCATCTCTGGTTTGTACTTACATTTTTGGCGTGAATGCCGCAGTATTGTATTACATGTAGTACTTTTGTGGTTATTTCCAGTAGGCTAACCTTTAACTGTTAGTTTAGTTAGGAGTAGGAATGCCGTAGCATTAGACAAATCTCAGTTTCATGATTTATCATTCTTTATTCTTTTATTCTTTTATGATTCATTATTCTTTATTCTTTTAACCATTTGTACAATCATATTTGCATTTGTAATTGGCATACATAGTCCCTGTGGGATCGATAATCTTGTACTTAGGTACATATATTACTTGTTGACTGGTGTATACTTGCACTTGTTAAGATTGCGTTGATTTATTCTATATTCCTTATTTTCTCATTTTGTGAAACACACACACAACGCAACAAGGTTGCAGGTTAGTGTGTTGATATTTTGTATTGTTGTGGGGTTTGAAATGGGAGGGGTTTTGAGAATGTGTGATGATATATGCTCTGTGTGTGTGTGTGTGTTCTATATAGGGTGATGAACTGTATTGGATATGGGTTTGACTAAGAGATGTGTTTTTATTGTTATGTTGCAGTGTTTGTGTGCTATTGCTTTTGTGTGATTGTGCTTGGACATTCTGTGCTAAACCATGGCTCCTCGACAAATTTTAGGTACTTGTTGTTCTGTTGGTTAGCGTTTTTCTGGGTAGGGCTTGGGGAAGAAGATACATACGGGTATAATGAGTTCTTCGGACAGAACGAATTCTGGTGATGAGCGGGGGAGTATGTCTGGTGAATTTGGAAGGTCAGTGGGGTTTGAGGAACTGGTGGAATGGATGGGGCCTGTAGGTGCGTCAGGGGATCGGGATGCAAGTGTACGGTATAGGATGGATGGGGAGGATTTTTATTTTCCGTTGATAGATGAAAAGGATGTGAGTTCTGGGATGGCTTACCAGAGGCCGAAGGAGGAAGTGGGTCCGGTGAGGAAAGACTCAAAGGCTAAAGGGTGTGAAGAAAAGGAAAACCCTCAGGTTCCCCAGTATAAAACGACTGTGTCCGAATCCAAGGTTCTGGAGGGCATCCGGGAAAATTACCATTTTTCTATAACGTACAAGACAATTTGCCCGGATGCTAAGCAGCGGATTCATACGCCTCCGGCGGACTGTGTGACTACCTACGTGGCGCACCTGCGGGCAGGGTTGTGGTTTCCTTTACATCCGCTATTTGTAGATATTTGTAGATATTACAAGATTCAGTTAGGCCAGTTGATGCCGAATGTCATCTAGACTACAGTATGTTTTTTGATGGCTTGTAGGGCATTTGGGCGTGAATGTAGGTTAGAATTGTGGCGTCGGTTGTATTATCTAAGTCAAAAGTGTACGATGCCAGAAGGTCGGGGATTTTTTTATATTGTTAGACGGAGTGCCCAACCGATTATTCTGGGTCCTTCCAGTATCCATTCTTGGAAGAATGAGTTTTTCTACGTCAAGCATCATAGTTTTGGCAGCAACGGTCTTTTGTAGCCTTGGAATAATAGAAAAAGCTTGAGTAATGATGTGCCAGGTGGTTACGAGAGGGATTATCAGGATGCGGAGATACTGCTGAAGTATCGGTTTGAGTTGACTGTGGGGGAGGATTGGTCTGAAACCCTGATGAGGCATGCGAGGTTGGAGTGTGATTCCCGGTTGGACATCCGGAAACTACGTGGGTGCTTGTGGAAGGGATGAAGAAGGGGGGGGGTTTATGTATATTATGTTTTTATTACTTGTATATTTTGCCAACTTTGTTTGCCGAAACTGATGGGTTGTTTCTGTGTTTGCAAGAAAAAACTTAGTGATGGAAATGGTTCAAAACAATCCGGATAAACGAAAAAGGAAACCAATTGGTAATCTAAAAATTCTTTCGGTTATGCCTGACAAAGGGAGCTTTAGTTTTATACCTGGAACTCATAGGTATTATTGTCCAGGGATGTTCCGGGGTGCTGAGAAGAAGGATGGGAAGGATGGGGGGTGCTGAGAAGGTGTCGAGGGAGGAAGGGGTGGCTATCGGGGCCAAGAAAAAGGAGACAGTGGCCCCGGTAGTCTCAAAGGAATCAGTGAAGGGGAAAGGGAAGGAGGTGTTAGAGGAGGTTTCGGAGGATGTATCTCGGCCTCTGAAACGATTGAGGAGGGGTTCGGGGGAAGGTTGGGGGAAGAAAGAGGCGGAGGTGGGGAGTTATGTGCCTCCTTGGGATATTCCGCCGAATGTGGCGGAGGGGGGTCCGGGGGTGGCGATGACCTTTTTCGAACATTATTTTCCCCCAGGGTTGAAGGCGGTGGTGGAGAAGGTGCCAACGGCTGTCTTGATTGGCCAGATGTATCAACAAAAGTTTGAGGTAAGGAGAGAGAGGGGGGGTTTAGAAATTGTTTAATATGCGTGCTGATTATATGTGGTATTAACTTGTGCTTTGTTTGTTTATATTTGGTTTTGTGATGCAGTTCCGGTCGATGTGCTAAATAGGTGTTATTTTACCATATGTTGATTATGAATAATTAAGGACTTTGATTGACTAATTGTCACATTTAGTCTCTATGGTGTCACTTAATCAGCCAGAACCTAAGGCAGAGTACCTATCGTGTAGCTAGTCTGTTGGAAAGTATCTACGATTTTATTAAATAAATATCGTACTCCCAGGGAAGTGGTAACGGCTTAGTAGTAACTAGCCTTTTATCCTAACTCTTATCTTATAATCCAGTTATGCAATCTTCATCAATAATTTTGATGAGAGGGTGATTCATTCTCCACTAGGTTTAAGTCTAACTAAACCTGAAAATGTTTTATAGACGAGATCCTGATTTTATGTTATACTGTTACTATACGTTGATTGACCTATATTCGAGTATTTTAGACATGTCTTGGCCTGGATTGCAACTATGTTCTGTGTCTAAAGGCTACCATATCTGAGTTTCTACGCTACCGCCCCATCGTTAAGGGTAACGGCCCTACTCACAGCTCGGACTAAAGTCAGCAATGAACGCCCTATGTCACTTTAGCGATCATACCGCTCGTCTCATAACCGTCGGCATAAAACTCTACTCAGCCTACCTAGACTACTTTCAACCAACAGGGTGTTCCGCGGATTATTTTATCTAGTATGGCAGACACCAATACTAATTGATGCCTGTTAAACTAAACAGGTTATGAATAGACCGTGGTTAGGAATTGTCTATAACCCTAATTTCAGTTTAAAAGAACGGCGATAGACATGCAGACATAATGGATATTTAAGCAGGTGGCCATTTCTAGAAAAACATAATAACTTCAACATATATGACAAATATTCATAAAAACATAATCTGGTATTCAAATTGTTATTTGGACAAACACAATAACAACATATAAGAGAGGGACAGGGGGACCTTTACGAAATCTCACCGATGGAGCGTACTGTTGTATATGCCGTATTGCTTGACCCGACTCTGCTCGTCAGAACCGTCGGAGGACGCTTCCTCAGCCTAGTAATTGGGCTTTACCTTAATACCCAGCTTAAGCCCAACCTTGTGGACTGACTCGTCGAACGCCTAGAGCCCTCTTAGGATCTCCTAACGAAATCCTGGGTATTCTATGAATACCAGAAACGAACCTATCTATGTAAGCCTAAGATCTGAGACTATTTCTCAAAAACTAAAACAAAACACTAACAAGAAAGAAAATTGAGATCCGAGTCTCTGAGTGAGTTGTGTACTAGAGAAGTGTACACTGGAAACCACTTATTGACTCAGATCGAGTGGAGAGGAATGATTTCAACTGCTAGAGGCCTGGGGTATTTATAGCAGCTTCCCGGGGTGATTTTTCATCAAAATTTCGATGTGGGACTGGATCTGGGGGTTCGGGATGCCCGTCCCAGATTGGGACGCCCGTCCTGATCTGTTGACCAGGTCAGGACGCCCGTCCCGAATCCTGGACGCCCGTCCCGGTGCTTTGACTGGGTCGGGACGCCCGTCCTGACCCTTTGACCAAGTCAACATTTCCAAAAATTGCGTTTTTGCCCCAAAATTTGCTGTTTTCGTCTACTTTTCACCTGACACTTCCAAAATCATAAAAACCGTGAAATTAAGTAAATAATAAACAATTAAGATCAATTTACCCACAATTTCACCCTAAATCATGTATAAAAACATGCTAAAAATGTGATACGATTTTCGCGTATCATTTTGATAGGCTTTGCTTTCGGAAGTTGAACTCCTTCGTCGCCTCCGCTTGACTTACCACAATTATGACAGTTTGGAGGCGGAGAAGGACTTGGCTTGGACGGCTAGGGACGATGCTACAGTGGCTAGGGAGGCAGCCGAACATGAGGTGGCGGTTTGGAAAGGGAGGGTCCGGGAGCAGGGGGAGGAGTTGGAGGGGGTTCGGCAAGAGCTCATGCGGGAGAGGCTCAGGACTGGTGAGTTAGAGTTGGAAAGGAAGAAATGGGAGGAAGTGGTGGTAAGGTTGCGGGAGTGCTATGAGACTCCCGAGGGGTTGATAAATGCTGCTACAGAAAAGACGGTCGTAACAGCGTTCTTTAAAGATGAACGGTGTTGTAGACTGTTTTCTCGGGTAGACTCTCCTGTGGCTGGTGATACCTTGGTTGTGCTGAGGGATCATATTCGGGAGATGGATCCTTCGTTTCAGTTGCTGGAGCAGTTTGAAGGGTTGGCACAGAGGTCAGAAGGGAATGTGTACCCTTGGGAAGGGGGTCCGTTGGATTTTGACGAGCTGATTGCTCCATCTGGCCAGAAATGGGAGGAATCGGGAGAGGAGGAGGAGGAGGAGGGGGAAGTGGCTCCGAGGGAGGAGACGGCTCTGGGGGAGGAGACGGCTCTGGGGGAAGAGACGGTGGGTGGGGAGGGGGGGGGAAAGTAATGTACTGGGGGGGGGGATCCTGACAATATATGATGTATATATATATTTTGTAACCTGTGTGGGATTAATACAAAGTTTCTGTTTTTTGTTACTTCTTTGTTGTTGTTGTTGTTGTATGTGTGTGGCTTGGTGACTGTTGTGTTAATAATAAATGAAAGAAAAGAATAGTGAAAAATGTGTGTTGTTAGTATTGAAATAATTTTAGATTTTGAAAAGAAAAATAAGTGTTTATCCGGAACCTTACAATTGTGCTTCCGAATCCAAATTTGTGGGTGTATGTGAGTTCTATGGGTAATATTTTTGGAGGTTGGCTGCGTTCCAGGTGCGGGTGAGATTGTGGCCTTTGTGGTCTTTCAAATGAAAGCTGCCATTGGAATTGGCTTTGGCAATGATGTATGGGCCTTCCCAGTTTGCATCTAGCTTTCAGGTAGGTTCTTGATGACTAACGGAATTCTTGCGAAGGACTAGGTCACCTGTAATGAGGTTATGGGGCGTAGTCTTGCATTCTTGTGTTTTGCTAGGGATCTTTTGCAGTTGTACTCACGGGTGGCTGCGTTGGATCGAATATTGTCGATTAATGCCAAGTTTTCTGTAATTTTGATGTCGTTCCACTCGATGGAGAAATTGTCCAGTCTGGGAGAGGGGGAGCCAATTTCGACTGGGAGTAGTTCTTCGGTACCGAAGCATAAGGAAAATAGACTTTCGAGGGTGCGGGAATGGGGTGTTGTTTGGTGAGACCACAGGACATTCGGTAGTTCATCAATCCATTTGGATTTGGACGAGTCTAGCCATTTTTTCAAACCTTGTACGATGGTTCGGTTAGTGACTTCTGTTAAGCCGTTCGTTTGTGGGTATCCGACGGATGTAAAACGGTGGTCTATATGTAATTCCTGGCAAAAATTCTGGAATTCTTGCGCTTCGAACTGTTTCCCGTTGTCGGTGATGAGGATGCGGGGTATTCCGAACCTGGTGATGATGTCGTTCCAGAAGAAATCTTTGACAACTTGTGCCGTGATGGAAGCAACAGGTTTTGCTTCGACCTATTTGGTGAAATGGTCGATGGCTACGATAAGGAATTCCTTATTTCCTTTAGCTTTAAGGAATGGGCCAACAATGTCCATGCCCCATTGATAGAAAGGGATCGGGTTGCTAATGGAGTGGAATTCGGCAGTAGGCATGTGGTGTGTGTTTGCGTGTAGCTGGCATTTTGAATAGTGTTTATTGAGCTCGGTGGCGTCGGCTTCTATCGTAGGCCAGAAGTATCCCGTCTGCATGACCTTTCGGGCTAAACTTCGGGCTCCGATATGAGCTCCACAAATTCCTTCGTGGATTTCACGCAGGATGTAATTGCCTTCAGCTTCGGGTACACATTTTAGTAATGACCAGGAGTAATGGCGTCGGTATAACTAATTGTTAATGTTAACGTATCGAGTTGCGGTTTGTCTGAGTTGTTGTGTTTGGACCTTGTCTTCCGGGGTGATATTGTTGGTGATGTATTGGATGATGGGTGTCATCCAAGACTGCGATTGGGAAATGTTCATGACTGGGAGGTGGTCGATGGATCTCTGTGTGAGTGGCTCTATCCATGTTCCGTCTATTGTGTCGGTTGTGTGTGCTTTGGAGAGGGTGTCCGCTTCCGTGTTTGCTTTGCAGGTGATGTATTCAATGCTTATGTACTGAAAGTTTTTGAGAAACTTGGATACTAGCTTTAAATACCGTCTTGGCTTCGAACTCGCCGTTGATTTGTCCAGCTATTAGTTAGGAGTCAGTGAATATGCGGAGGTTACAGATGTTTAAGGTGCGGGCGATTCGTAACTCTGCGATGACCAATTCATATTCGGATTCATTGTTGCTGATCGTGAATGTGTATTTTAGGGCGTACAATAACTTGGAGCCTTCGGGTGAGGTGATGGCTATACCGGCTCCTCGATTGGTTTCGGCTGCGAAACCATCGACATGGATTGTCCAACAGTCATCTGGGATGTTGTCATCGGGTGAGTGGTGAAGGAGGGGTAGGGGTAAATCGATGTATTCTATGATGAAGTCCGATAATGCATGGGCGTTGACTTGTTGCTTGCGGGTGTACGTGATGTCATATTCGGACAGTTCGATGGCCCATCGCATGAGGCGGTCGGTGATGTCAGCTTTGTATATTGATTGTCGAATGGGGGCTTGGGTGTGCATGCATATCTGGTGGGCGTGGAAATAATGTCGGAGCTTTTGTGTTGCCATGATTAAGGCAAAGATATGTTTTTCTAAGGGGCAGTATCGGGTTTCAGCAGGTTGTTGGACGTGGCTAATGTAGTAGACTGGATGAAAGGTATTGTTGCGGTCGGCGTAGAGAACGGCACTTATAACTGAGGGGGAAACTGAGATGTAGAGGTGGAGGACTTCGTTTGGTTTTGGGGGGACTAATACGGGAGGACTTTGCAAGTATTGTTTTATGTCTTGAAAGGCTTTCTCGCATTCGGGGGTCCATTCAAAATTTTTGCGGTTTCGTAAGAGTAAGAAAAACGGGAGGGATTTTTCTCTGGATTTGGAAAGAAAGCGGTTGAGTGCTGCGATTCATCCACTGAATCGCTGAACGTCTTTAACAGTTGTTGGGGGTTTCAAATTTTGTATGGCTGCTATTTTGGATGGGTTAATTTCGAGTCCGCATTGTGAGATCATAAAACCCAAAAATTTTCCGGCACTTACTCCGAATGTACACTTTTCGGGGTTGAGTTTTAGACCGAAGTCTCGCAGAGTTTGGAAAGTCTTCCAGAGGTCGCAAGTTATATCTAGTGCGGAAAGAGTCTTGACTAAGATGTCATCGATGTATGCCTCGATATTTCTGCCGATTTGGGATTTGAACATTCGGTTGATTGTGTCTTGGAAATCGGCACCTGCGTTTTTTAGTCCGAAAGGCATACGTTTATAGCAGAAAAGTCCTTCGGGTGTGACGAATGCGGTTTTTTCTTCGTCGGCTTCTGCCATAAGGATTTGGTGGTATCCTCTATGAGCATCTAGGAATGACAATAAGTCGTATCCGGTTGTGGTGTCAGCTAGGAGATCCGTTCGAGGAAGATGATACGGTTTTTTGGGGATGGCTTTATTGAGTGAGGTGAAATCGATGCAAACTCGCCATTTGCCGCCCGGCTTTGGTACGACGACTGGGATGGCTAGCCATTGAGGGAATTGGACTCTTCGAATGACATCAGCCTCAAGTAGCTTTGATATTTCTTTTCGGATAATGGCTTGTTTCGCGGTGTTGAAGGAACGAGGTTTTTGGGTAATGGGTTTAGTTGTGGAAGGAATGCCTAATCTATGTTCCATGAAGGATCGGGGGATTGCCCTGAGGTCTGTGGGCGTCCAGGCAAAGATGTTAGAAAATTCTGCCGCAAGCTCTAGGATTTGTCGTTGTAGAGGATTCTGGAGGGACGCGCCTATTTTGATCTGGCGTTCCGGGTGTGTGGCGTCTATGTCGAAGGTTTCGAATTGGTCAATGGGGGTCAGGGTACGGACGAGATTGTCAATAGGAATGGTTGAAGATTTGGGGGGTTTATTGGTGGTGAGGTAGCAGGTCTGTTGAATCGGTTCATCTCCGGGAATGATCCAAGGGCCGGAAGGTAACGTCATTATTATGTCATTGCGACATGTGCCGATTTGTACTTGCATCGCGTTCAACGCTGGGCGTCCAAGGATGATATTGTAAGGGGCTGTGGAGTCAACGATGACGAAGGTGGCTGTGTGTTGCTGTGGGTGGGAAGGTGGGCCCCATTGGAGTGATAGTTGGGCGGTGCTGCGAGGGTGGGTGGTGGTGCCAGAAAAATCGACAATTGGTGTAGAGTATGGTTGTATCAGGCTATCGTCGAGGTGCATTTTTTTCCAGGTTTCGTAGTACATGATGTTGGCGGAACTACCGGTGTCTATTAATATCCACCGGATGAAAAAGGATTGGATGTGTAAGGAAATTATTAGAGGGGTGTTGATATTGTTATCGATTTTGGTAGATTTTACGCGCTTTGGGGGAGGTGGTTCGGATATGTGGGAGTGGTCATCTATGAGGTTGATGATGTGGTGGGGGGCTGTGCCGGTTCGTGGGGGATTATCGGCGGTGGTGGGGGTTGTATTCGGCATCTTAACATGTTCGCGTAGTTGCCCTTTCTGAATTGCGGATTTGATTGCATGCTTCAGGGCGTAGCAGTTGTCGGTTGTGTGTCCGACTTCTTTGTGGAATGTGCAGAAATGTTGTTGGTTTATGCATCGATTGGGGAAGGCATCGGGCGCGGAGCGGGCAATATGCCTAATGATTCTATTTTTTGCCAGATGGTGGCGCTATCGGTTGTTAGGGGTGTAAATTGGGTATTATTATTTTTGGGGTGCCGGGGTATTCGTTGGTCGGTGTTGGGTGTTGTCGTTTGTGTTCAGTAAGCAGGGTGTGGGAATCGGGTGAAAGGTTGACTGTGGCGATCTTTGGGGTATTTGGGTCTGGCCAGTGTGTTGTTTCGGGCAGCGTCTTGAGCTTGGGTGACTGCCATGGAAGTGGATAATGTTTCGGCTTTTATCCAAGCTCTAATTTGTGTTAACAACTCTTGTGTGGTTCTTGGTTCCTGGATGTTTAATTGATGTGAGTATTCACCTGGGATGAGACCGTTGCTGAAAGCTTCGACATAAAAGGAGTTCGTGCAATCCTTGGTGAGCAATACTTCTTTGTTGAAAGGCTGGAGGTATGAGAACAAGGATTCTCCAGCGTTTTGACGAATTTGTAGGAGTTCGAGGCGTGTTTTTTTGTCTGTCCGGAATGCTTCGAAGTGTTGTAGAAAACTATTGCCAAGTTGTCGAAAAGAGACGATGGATCTTGCGGGTAAATGATACGCGAAAATCGTATCACCTTTTTAGCAGGTTTTTATGTATGATTTCGGGTGAAATTGAGGGCAAATTGATCTTAATTGTTTGTTAATTACACAATTTCATGGTTTTTATGATTTTGGAAGTGTCAGGTGAAAAGTAGACGAAAACAGTAAATTTTGGGGCAAAAACGCAATTTTTGGAAATGTTGACTTGGTCAAAGGGTCAGGACGGGCGTCCCGACCAGGTCAACAGATCAGGACGGGCATCCCAATCCGGGACGGGAGTCCCGAACCCCCAGATCCAGTCCCACATCGAATATTTGATGAAAAATCACCCCGGGAGCTGCTATAAATACCCCAGGCCTCCAGCAGTTGAAATCATTCCTTTCCACTCGATCTGAGTCATTTAGTGGTTTCTAGTGTACACTTCTCTAGTACACAACTCACTCAGAGACTCGGATCTCAGTTTTCTTTCTTATTAGTGTTTTGTTTTAGTTTCTGATAAATAGTCTCAGATCTTAGGTTTCTATAGATAGGTTCGTTTCTGGTATTCATAGAATACCTGGGATTTCGTTAGGAGATCCTAAGAGGGCTCTAGGCGTTCGAAGAGTCAGTCCACAGGGCTGGGCTGGGCTTAAGCTGGGTATTAAGGTAAAGCCCAGTTACTAGGCTGAGGAAGCGTCCTCCGTAGGTTCTGGTGAGCAGAGTCAGGGCGAGCAATACGACATATACAGTAGTACGCTCCGTCGGCGAGACTACGTAAAGGGTGATTTCTTTATGGCATCAGTCCCCATGTCCCTCTCTTATATGTTGTTATTGTGTTGTTCTAAATATCTATTATGAATACGAGATTACGATTTTTCTGAATAGTTGTTTTATATGTTGACGTTGTTATGTTTTTCCGAAAATAGTCACCAGCTAAATATTCACTATGTCTGCATGTTTAATGTGCTCTTTTAAAGTAAAGTTAGGGTTATAGACAATTCCTAACCACGGTCTAATCATAACCTGTTTAGTTTAACAGGCATCAATTAGTATTGGTGTCTGCCATGCTAGATAAAATAACCTGCTGAACACCCTGCCTGTTAAAGTAGTCTAGGTAGGAGCCGAGCTGAGTCCGATTATGCCGGCGGCTAAGGCAAGAGGTATGATCCCCGAAGTGACATAGGGCTTTCATGGATGCCTTCGTCCCGAACCGTGAGTAGGGTCGTCATTAAGGTATGGCGGTTTATTAGAAACCTCGGATGTGGTACGCCTTTAGACACAGAACATAGTTGCAATCCAGGCTAAGACATGTCTAAAATATTCGAATATAGGTCAATCAACATATAGGAACAGTATAACATAGAATCAGGACTCATCTATAAAACACTTCTAGGATTAATTAGACTTAAACCTAGTGGAGAATGAATCACCCTCTCATCAAAGTATTTGATGAAGATTGCATAACTGGATCATAAGATAGGAGTTAGGATAAAAGGCTAGTTACTACTAAGCCGTTGCCACTTCCCTGGGAGTACGATATTTAACTTAATAAAATCGTAGATACTTTCCAACAGACTAGCTACACGATAGGTACTCTGCCTTAGGTTCTGGCTGATTAAGTGACACCATAGAGATTAAATGTGACAATTAGTCAATCACAGTCCTTAATTACTCATAATCAACATAGGGTAACAGTAACACCTATTTAGCATATCAGTCGGAAACGCATCAGATTTTTGGCGCCGTTGCCGGGGAAATATCATAATGAATTTAGGATTATTGGCCACAATTCTAGAGACTTATGATAGGTAACGGTAGTAACCTAGACTTTAGACCCAACACTTATGTTATACCAGTTAGACAATCACTTTCATAAATATAGGATTATCATAACTAATTAATTTTAGATAATATCTGAAATTAAGACACTTAGGATAATCAAATTTTAGAAAATTATTATAAAACCATATTAAGGAAATTTACTTGCTTTCTGAATAAAATTCAAAATCCATAAAAATATTTTTCTTGCTTTCTTATTTTATTTTCCTATTTTCGTTATTTGTTAATTCTAACCAAACTTTGCACTCAGAGATGAAGAGAACAAGAGCAGCTACTAACCAGGCAAAGAAAACAGAAAACTCTGACACTCCATGACCAAAGAAGACAAAGCCAGAAGGCCCATCTAGGCCTGCACCAGAAATACCACGAGGGACTCTTCCTTCACAACCAGTGGAAGTAAACTCAAGCCCAGATGCCAGTGACCTAGTGAGACGATTCCTGAACGCCCGTGAGCCTAGTCCCACGGAAGAAGATCCTTCTGAGGATACCTTCCCTCCTAGAGAAGAACCCCAGAGATCTCCAGTTCACCCTCATGCCCAGAGAGTTCCTATAAATCCACCACCCACTGACCAAACCCAAAATTCACCAACCTCTCCTGCATACACCCCAACACCTAACGAGCGCACCCCTTCATCCGGGGGGAGTACTAACGGTTATCATTCAATGTTGTTCGTGCAGATAGACACATTGGCTCAAAGGGTCTATGAGATGGACCAAGGAATTGCCAGCAGACTGTGTCATTTAGACCAACTCAGTCTGAATATCACAACTAATGTAGACCGACTCAGAGCCACGGTTAGTCTTCAGGAGAACCAGGGTGCACAACTACTCCCGGAGATGGCTGACTTACGCAGTGAGCAGAACAGGCAAAGGGATGAGATGAGAACCATACGCATAGAAATGCGAAGCATTCGAACGGAGCTACAGGAGATCAGAGATAAAGGTCGCTGAAAAAGGGAAGATTCTTTTACTTTTATTCTCAGCAAATAATTCATTTGAACTAAACCTGAATAATTGACCCATATTTTTTATTTTTCAAACTTTTTAAAGGGTCCTTTATATTCAACAATTTTCTTTAGACATTTTATTTCTATGAAAAACAAAAGTTTTGCAAATACAGTTTATTTTTCACTAATTAAATTGTACAAACTCAGTTTTTGTTTTTCTGAAATTCTTGCTGAATTTAAGTAGGGACAACATTAGGATAGTCATGATTTTCGAAAAAAAAAAGAGACTGAGGAATTGTTGCATAGAGTTTTTAACAACTTCTGAATTTAATTAGATAAACATGAAGCCTTGTTAAAAATTATGATTATTTTTGGTATCTTGAGATTTTCAGGGAATTACGAGAAAAAAAATTTCGGAATTTGCACGCATCTCGAAGCAACCCGAGACGGGAGTCCTGCCTCCGGGACGGGCATCCCGAAGGCCGCCCCTTCTATAAAAATTCATTTTTTTCATTTTCTCTCAAATCTATAACCAAAAATTCATCTCTCTAAAAATATTTCTCTCTACCTTCTCTCTACAAATTTTTGGCAAACTCTTCAAGGTTTAAAAATTTGAGTTTCCCTCCAAAATTTGAATTTTGAACTTCACTCAAAAATTCAAATTTCCCTCCAAAATTCGATTTTGCCGCCAAAAATTTCAAAATCCTTCCCTAACCTAATTTCATCTTTCTGAATTCAAAATCACCTCCAGAATTTGAGCTTAAAGCTTTCCTTCCCACCTAAACTCTCTCGTACGTTTTTAATGGCTCCCAAACGTGCTCGTACCACATCTACCATGACAGTTACCTCAGTGGCACACCCTTTCATGTTGTTTCCCTCCAGCACAACATACCAAGAGAGATGCCTTGGGTACATCGGACGTACGATACTGACGGGCAGAACGTTGGATTGGGCAGCAGTACAAACGCTAGGAGTAGAGCCGGAAGTCAGACGCATACTCGACGTGCCACCATACAGTCGAGTATTCATCGTCACAGAGCCCACATACCTGGAGCTGGTATGTGAGTTCTATGCATCTTTTACATGCCACTAGGAGCAGATCACATTCCGCTTGGGCGGAATAGATCGGTCGATGAGCATGGCCGAGTTCGGCATCGCCCTAGGTATTTGGCAAAGAGATGAGCTGGATATGCCCGCATACACCACGGTAGTTCGAGACTTCACGTCTGCAGACGTCTCCACTGCTTGGGCTCAGATCTGCATGACGGGTGTCCCATACCAGCATGGCTTTGCAAAAGCCACAGGTATTTATCCTACTCTTCGTTACCTGCACGCTATCATTGCACATACATTATCAGGACAACGGACGGCTCCCGGAACTGTCACCCAGATGGAGACATTCCTTCTGGCCAACATGCACATGAGATCTACGGTAGAGATGGCTAGACTCATCATGGTCATCATGCGATGGTTCGCTACAGACACCAGAAACAGTGTCTGGGGCTCGGACCGTACATCACCAAGCTAGCCCGCTACCTGGAGTTGGACATAGAGGGCTCGGAGCTGACCCTGGTCGCCCCGACCACCGTTCCCACTGATCTCACCATTCTACGGAACATGGGAATGGTTGTCTGGGATGCGAATGGCCGCTACACCATCCACACGGAGCAGCCAGGACAAGCATCGGCATCGGAAGCATATCCAGCACATATCCCTCCGTTCGAGACGTTCGTGCCACGTACTACCTTCGAACGACACATGTCGCACGGATTGGCAGAACTATCGGCCCGATACAGTCGAGACATGGACAGGATTGACAGACGTCTGACGATGATGGAGGATAGGATTGACAAACAGCTGGCGATGATGGATGACAGGATCGCCATGAACACCAGCAGGATTGAGGAGATACATCAGCAGACTTCCCGAGTGGCGAAAAACTTTGAGTTTGACTTTACAGCAGACTTAGGTCCACTGGACGACGATCCGCCGGGTTCTTAGTCTCTCTCTCCTTCTTTTCTTTCCTTTCTTTTGCTTTTGTTTTTTTTTCTTATTCTATGTGTATAAACATGTCTGGGCTGTATGACGTATGAATCTATGTACAAAGTTGATTTATATGACATACAGAATTGTTTGCA
The DNA here is from genome assembly GCA_027405835.1 of Asclepias syriaca. Classification (NCBI taxonomy): domain Eukaryota; kingdom Viridiplantae; phylum Streptophyta; class Magnoliopsida; order Gentianales; family Apocynaceae; genus Asclepias; species Asclepias syriaca. The sequence continues at coordinate 22,741,081 of CM049926.1, read as the reverse complement.
TTATTTTGTTTTTTTATGTCTTTCTTACCCATAGTATAGGTAAGCATCTTTTCTTTGTGTTTTATTTCTTGTTTTCAAATAAGTGTGGGGTAATTAGATATGCATGAACACTGAGGACAGTGCCAGACTTAAGTGTGGGGTAGCAGTGCACGGTGCACTGTAGCAGTTTGCAAAATTTTTTGCATGATTTTGCTTGTTTTCCCCGTATTTTCACACCCTTCCAAAAATTTTCAAAATTTTTCCGTCTTTCAGACTTCTAAATGGAGTATGCTTGGTTAAACAATTGCTTACGTCTATGATATGTAGGTAGTATGTTATGGTTAGTAGGAGATAATTGATGACTATTGCTGAACTAATTGATTAGGAATAGGGAATTCCTGATAACTGAGCACAACTTTGTCTGGATTAGAGACCTCAGCCAATTGCCTGTTCGAGACTTAACTAGATAAAATTAGACCAATTGTGGATATATTGACAGTTAGAATGACTAGATGAGACTCTGAGCTAAAAGTGAAAAGAAACAAAAGGAAGTTAATCAAATAAGGGTAGTTTGCCAGCGGCCTTCGCTACTCGAGCACCACTCCTTCGGGGAATTTAAAGCCTGATGCCCTAAGGTCGTGTAGATCTGGGAGTCATCGGAGTGGGACTCGCTACATGGGTAGTTGAAGTTGACGTGTTCTAAGCAGACTCAAAATACCCTGAATCTATAAAGAAAATAACTAAATGCTAAAACATTAAAAATCTGATCACCAAAGCTCAGAACTCAAAAAGTTGTCTGCTGTTAATATGTCTAGCGATGGGTCGAAGTGTTATCTGGTAGTAGTTAAGACAAGAGTACATTGTGTTGACTATCTGGTCTAGACTAGTACACACACTACACATCAGGAAGACCCTGTGACTAAGAAAAAAGAGTTCAACCTAGTTGTTGATTTGTTTTCTGCCTGATCATAACAAGCTACTAAAAACATCTAAGACCTTGTCATAGCAACCTAACCAGTCAGACCTGTGTTAAGACTTGTCTGAAGAATTTTTGGAATAAAAACATGACTAGGAATTTAAGTGACTGTACTACGATTTAGAATCACTAACTTCAGGTAGACTATGCTTGAGGACAAGCAAAAAGCTAAGTGTGGGGTTATTTGATATGCGAAAATCGTATCACCTTTTTAGCATGTTTTTATGTATGATTTTCGGTGAAATTGAGGGCAAATTGATCTTAATTGTTTGTTAATTACTCAATTTCACAGTTTTTATGATTTTGGAAGTGTCAGGTGAAAAGTAGACGAAAACAGCAAATTTTGGTGCAAAAACGCAATATTTGGAAATGTTGACTTGGTCAAAGGGTTAGGACGGGCGTCCTGAACCCGGGACGGGCGTCCCGACCCAGTCAAACCGCCGGGACGGGCGTCCCGACCTGGTCAACAGATCAGGACGGGCGTCCCGAACCCCCAAATCTAGTCCCACATCGAAGTTTTGATGAAAAATCACCCCGGGAAGCTGCTATAAATACCCCAGGCCTCCAGCAGTTGAAATCATTCCTCTCCACTCGATCTGAGTCATTTAGTGGTTTCCAATGTACACTTCTCTAGTACACAACTCACTCAGAGACTCGGATCTCAGTTTTCTTTCTTATTAGTGTTTTGTTTTAGTTTCTGAGAAATAGTCTCAGATCTTAGGTTTCTATAGATAGGTTCGTTTCTGGTATTCATAGAATACCCGGGATTTCGTTAGGAGATCCTAAGAGGGCTCTAGGCATTCGAAGAGTCAGTCCACAGGGCTGGGCTTAACCTGGGTATTAAGGTAAAGCCCAGTTACTAGGCTGAGGAAGCGTCCTCCGAAGGTTCTGGTGAGCAGAGTCAGGGCGAGCAATACGACATATACAACAGTACGCTCCGTCGGCGAGACTACGTAAAGGGTGATTTCTTTATGGCATCAGTCCCCATGTCCCTCTCTTATATGTTGTTATTGTGTTGTTCTAAATATCTATTATGAATACGAGATTACGATTTTTATGAATAGTTATTTTATATGTTGACGTTGTTATGTTTTTCCGGAAATAGCCACCTGCTAAATATTCACTATGTCTGCATGTTTAATGTGCTCTTTTAAAGTAAAGTTAGGGTTATAGACAATTCCTAACCACGGTCTAATCATAACCTGTTTAGTTTAACAGGCATCAATTAGTATTGGTGTCTGCCATGCTAGATAAAATAACATGTTGAACACCCTGCCTGTTAAAGTAGTCTAGGTAGGAGTCGAGCTGAGTCCGATTATGCCGGTGGCTAGGGCAAGCGGTATGATCCCCGAAGTGACATAGGGCTTTCATGGATGCCTTCGTCCTGAACCGTGAGTAGGGTCGTCATTAAGGTAGGGCAGTTTATTAGAAACCTTGGATGTGGTACGCCTTTAGACACAGAACATAGTTGCAATCCAGGCTAAGACATGTCTAAAATATTCGAATATAGGTCAATCAACATATAGGAACAGTATAACATAGAATCAGGACTCATCTATAAAACACTTCTAGGATTAATTAGACTTAAACCTAGTGGAGAATGAATCACCCTCTCATCAAAGTATTTGATGAAGATTGCATAACTGGATCATAAGATAGTAGTTAGGATAAAAGGCTAGTTACTACTGAGCCGTTGCCACTTCCCTGGGAGTACGATATTTAACTTAATAAAATCGTAGATACTTTCCAACAGACTAGCTACACGATAGGTACTCTGCCTTAGGTTCTGGCTGATTAAGTGACACCATAGAGACTAAATGTGACAATTAGTCAATCACAGTCCTTAATTACTCATAATCAACATAGGGTAAAAATAACACCTATTTAGCATATCAGTCGGAAACGCATCAGTAAACTGCCGAACTAGGCTTGTGCTTGGTCGGCGAGTGTCATCGGAAAGCACCGGCACAACAAAAAATCATCTGCACCGTGCATTACCATTGTTGTGGTGAATTCCTGAAGGTGGGTTTCGGGATCGGAGTCCCCGGTGTAATGGGTGAATGTGGGAATCTGGAACGTTGGTGGCAGTGGACCTTTAGGGTATTCTGGGGCTAGAGAGTTTTTGTCGAGTGTGTTCCAGGGGAGGATGTCATCGTTTGGTTTTAATGGAGGGGATTCAAGGTGAATTTGGTCGCATGGCATTTGGGAATGTATGGCGGTGGGTGTGGGTCCGGCTGTAGGTTGGTCTTGGAGATGAGGTTGATGGAGGGCTGGGGTTCCGGGGGTTTGGGGGAGGTACCATGTTTGCGTTGGTGCTTGTGGTTGTTGTAAAGGGTGTTGGTATATTATAGGTTGTCCTTGAGTACCCGGAGGTGGTTGGGGTATCGAGATCTGTGCTGGTGGGGTGGATGATACGGGGGGTAATGTACTGAGTGGAGGGTGGAGCAATGGTGGTTGGTTGTTTTGGTGGAGTTGGGGGATTTCTTGGGTTCCAGGGGTTGGTGTTGGGATGTGCCATGTGGTTGTTGGGACTTGTGGTTGCGGTGGGGGTGTTGGTATGATATGGGATGTGCTGTATTATCCTGAGGTGTCTGGGGAAACGGGTGTTGTTGTGGGGGAGCGTGTTGGTCTAAGTGGGTTGTATAATTTTGAGGGTGCGGGCGTGGTTGTTTATTTTGTTGTTTGGCTTGTTTGGAGGGTTTTGTGGTAGGGTGGTCGAGGTGTTTTGGTGGAGAAGACTTACGATGGCGTTTTGGGGGTATCGAGACATTGGTTGAGGATCTGGTGGCTTCGGGAAAGGATGATGTGGCATCGTCTGTTAATTATGGATCGGATCTTGGTCTTTTCTGTCACATGTAGTTGGCGATATTTCTTAAGTTTTCCATAATGTCATCATATGGTACATTGACGTTTGGTTGATCCCGCCGAATGGATAAGGAATGTGAACGGCGGGTGGGCTTCTTGCCATCGCGGCGCGATGTGGATTGATTTTGGGCGTCTTGTGGTGGATGTGCGGATGGGGAGGGTTGATGCTGGTTGGCGTTGGCGAGTGCAGAAGCGGTTGTCAAGGGTTGATGGGTACTGGCGGGAAAAGGGAGAGGGATGCCCAGGGATGTGGTGGGAACTTCTGGAGGGGTATTAGGGTTTTTAGAATCATGGTCGTGGGTTGTCATGGTCTTTTTCGTCGATCTAATTATACGAAAAAAGCAGGGTGGGCACCAATATGATGTAGCCTGATCCTAATTACTCTAATTCCCTTTCCGTTCTTCCTTTTCTTTCATGGGGATCCTTTTAAGATGTTCGTTCTTCCTCTTTGTTCTTGGCTATCTCTTTCTTTCGGCGTCTGTTTTCTCGTGCTCTCTTTGCGTGCGTGTGTTCTTGATTGTGTCAGATGCCTCTTTCTTTCTCCTTAGGGGGGTATTTATCTATAATATGTGGGCTTTTTGTGTTATGGGCCTTTCTTAGATAGTATGGGCCTTTCTTAGATATTATGGGCCTTTCGTAGATATTTTAGATTTCTCCGTTAATTTAATGATGGGATTTTTGGGATATTTTGTGTTGTGGAGATATGTTTTATGTATGGGGGTATGGTACATATACCACAAGCCATTATCCGCAGAGAAATATCAAAGCTACTTGAAGCTGATGTCATCCGAAGAGTCCAATTTCCTCAATGGCTAGCCAACCCCGTCGTCGTACCAAAGCCAGGTGGTAAATGGCGAGCTTGCATTGATTTCACCTCACTCAATAAAGCCATCCCCAAAAAGCCGTATCCTCTTCCTCGAACGGAACTCCTCGCCGACACAACAGCCAGATACAGCTTACTTTCATTTCTAGACGCTCACAAAGGATACCACCAAATGCTTATGGCAGAAGCCGACGAAGAAAAAACTACCTTCGTCACACCCGAAGGACTTTTTTGCTATAAATGTATACCTTTTGGACTTAAAAATGCAGGTGTCAATTTTCAAGACACGATCAACCGAATGTTCAAATCCCAAATCAGCAGAAATGTCGAGGCGTACATCGACAACATCTTAGTTAAGACTTTTTCCGCATCAGACATAACTCGCGACCTCCGCGAAACATTCCAAACCTTACAAGACTTTGGCCTAAAACTTAATCCCGAAAAGTGTACATTTGGAGTAAGTGCTGGTAAATTCTTGGGTTTTATGACCTCACAGCGCGGACTCGAAATCAACCCATCCAAAATAGCAGCCATACAGAATCTAAAACCCCCAACAACTATTAAAGAAGTTTAGCGATTCAGTGGACGAATCGCAGCACTCAACCGTTTTCTTTCCAAATCCAGAGAAAAATCCCTCCCATTTTTCTTGCTCTTACGAAACCGCAAACATTTTGAATGGACCCCCGAATGCGAGAAAGCCTTTCAAGACATAAAGCAATATTTGTAGAGTCCCCCTGTATTAGTTCCCCCAAAACTGGACAAAGTCCTCCACCTTTACATCTCAATTTCCCCCTCAGTTATAAGTGTCATTTTCTGCGCCGATCGCGACAATGCCTTTCACCCAGTTTACTACATTAGCCACGTCCTACAACCTGCCGAAACCCGATACTCCCCCTTAGAAAAACATATCTTTGCCCTGATCATGGCAACACGAAAGCTTCGACATTATTTCCATGCCCATAAGATATGCATGCACACCCAAGCCCCCATTCGACAGTCATTGTACAAAGCTGACATCACCGGCCGCCTCATGCGATGGGCCATCGAGCTGTCCGAGTATGACATTACATACACCCGCAGGCAGCAAGTCAATGCCAATGCACTGTCTGACTTCATCATAGAATGCACCGATTTACCCCCACCCCTCCCTCATCGTCCACCCGATGACAACATCCCAGACGACTGTTGGATAATTCATGTTGATGGTTCCGCAGCCGCAACCAACCAAGGCACCGATATAGCCATCACCTCACCCGAAGGCTCCAAATTATTCTACGCCCTAAAATACACATTCACGATCAGCAACAACGAATCTGAATACGAAGCGGTCCTCGCAGGGTTACGGATTGCCCGTACCTTAAACATCCGCAACCTCCGCATATTCACCGACTCCCAACTAATAGTTGGTCAAGTTAACGGCGAGTTTGAAGCCAAGGAAGAAAACATGCAACAGTATTTACAGCTAGTATCCGATTTCCTCAAAAACTTTCAGTACATAAGCATTGAATACATCACCCGAAAAGCAAACATTGAAGCTGACACCCTATCCAAAGTACACATAACCGACACAATAGACGGAACATGGATAGAGCCACTCATGCAGAGGTCTATCGATCACCTTCCAGTTATGAATATTTCCCAACCACAGTCCTGGATGACGCCCATCATCCAATACATCACCAACAACATCACCCCAGAAGACAAAGTCCAAACACAACAACTCAGACAAGCCGCAAACCGATACGTTATTCTAAACAATCAGTTATACCGACGCCATTACTCCTGGCTATTACTAAAGTGCCTGCCCGAAGCCGAAGGTAGTTACATCTTACGCGAAGTCCACGAAGGAATCTGCGGAGCTCATATCGGGGCCTGAAGTTTGGCCCGAAAGGTCATGCGGACGGGATACTTAGAAGCTGACGCCACCGAGCTTATCAAACACAGTTCAAAGTGTCAGCTACACGCTAACATACAACACATGCCCACTGCCGAATTCCACTCCATCAGCAACCCGATTCCTTTCTATCAATAGGGCATGGACATTGTTGGCCCGTTCCTGAAAGCTAAGGGAAATAAGGAATTTCTTATCGTGGCCATCGGCCATTTCACCAAATGGGTTGAAGCAAAACCCGTCGCTTCCATCACTAGGTTCGGCATACCCCGCATCCTCATCACCGACAACAGGAAACAGTTCGAAGCGCAGGAATTCCAGAATTTTTGCCAGGAATTACATATAGACCACCGTTTCACATCAGTCGGATACCCACAAACGAACGGCTTAACAGAAGTCACTAACCAAACCACCGTACAAGGTTTGAAAAAACGGTTAGACTCGTCCAAATCCAAATAGGTTGAAGAACTACCGAATGTCATGCGGTCTTTCCGCACAACACCCCATTCTCGTACCCTCGAGAGCCCATTTTCTTTATGCTTCGGTACCGAAGCATTACTCCCAGTCGAAATCTGCTCTCCCTCTCCTAGATTGGACAATTTTTCCATCGAGTGGAACGACCTCAAAATTACATAAAATTTGGCACTGCTCGACAGTATTCGATCCAATGCAGCCACCCGTGAGTGCAACTACAAACAATCCCTAGCAAAACATAAGAATGCAAGACTGCGCCCCCATAATCTCATCACAGGCGACCTTGTCCTTCGCAAAAACTCTATTAGTCATCAAGAACCTACCCGAAAGCTAGACGCAAATTGGGAAGGCCCATACGTTATCGCCAAAGCCAATTCAAACGGCAGTTTTTATTTGAAAGACCACAAAGGCCACATTCTCACCCGCACGTGGAACGCAGCTAACCTCCGAAAGTATTACCCATAGTACTCACAGGCCCCCACCAATTCGGTTTCGGATAAACACTTGTTTTTTTTCCAAAGTCAAAATTATTTCAATAATAATAATAGCACATATTTTCTATTCTTTTCTCTCTTTTCTTTATTTTAACATAGCAGTCACCCATTTAATACCATAACACCCCCACCCCATCCACAAGCCACACACATATACAAAAAGGATTAACTCAACTGCAACAGAAAGCAACAAAAAGTACATTGTATTAATCCCATGAGTTTTACAATATATATATATACATCATACATTTTTTGGCTCCCCCCCCATTACATTACTTTCCCCTTCCACCCCAACCACCACCCCTTCCCCTGGAGCCGCTTCCCCTACCTCCACCCCCTCTCCCGATTCCTCCTGCTTCTGGCCAGTTTCGGAAATTAACACGTCGAAATCGAATGGACCCCCTTTCCAAGGGTACACATTCCCTTCCGACCTCATCGCCAAAGCCTGGAACTTCTCCGGCAACTGGAAAGAAGGATCTATTTGCTGCATGTGATCCCTCAGCACGGCCAAGGTATCACCAGCAACGGGAGCCGCTACCCGAGAAAATAGCCTATAACACCGTTCATCCTTAAAGAACGATGTCACGACCGCTTTTTCTGTCGTAGCATTAATCAGCCCTTCGGGAGTTTCATAGCGGTCCCGCAACCTCACCGCCTCTTCCTCCCATTTCTTCCTAGCCAGCTCCAACTCCCCCGCCTTGAGCCTCTCCCGCATCAGTTCCTGATAAACCCCCTCCAGTTCCTCCCCCTGCTCCCGAACCCTCCTCTTCCACTCCTCCACCTCACTTTCGGCAGCATCCTTCGCCAGTGCCGCTTCGTCTCTGGCCTTCCAAGCCAAGTCCTTTTCCGCCTCCACGCTCTCATAATTATGGTAAGTCAAACGGAGGTGACCAAGGAGCTCAACCTCCGAAAGCAAGGCCTATCAAAATCAAATATAACAAACAAAATACAAGTTAGTTTCACAGATAATTCTTAGCTATACTAAGCAATTTCTAACCATCCCCCCCATACCTCAAATTTTTGCTGATACATTTGGCCAATCAGCACTTCCGTTGGCACCTTCTCCACCACCTCCTTCAAACCCGGGGGGAAACAATTTTGAAAAAACGTCATTGCTACCCCCGGACCCCCCTCCGCCAAGTTCGAAGGAATATCCCAAGGGGGCGCATACTTCCCCACCCCGCCTCCTTCTTCCCCCAACCTTCACCCGAACCCCTCCTCAACTGTTTCAAAGGCGGAGGCATATCCTCCGAACCCTCCCCCACCACCTCCTTCCCTTTCCCCTTCCCCGAATCCTTCACTACTATCGGGGCCACCGTTTCCTTTTTCTTGGCCCCGATAGCCACACCCTACCCTCTAGTCATCTTCTCAGCACCCCCCATCCTTCTTCTCTGCGTCCCAGAACATCCCTAGACAATAATACCTATGAGTTTAGGGTATAAAACTAAAGCTCCCTTTGTCAGGCATAACCGAAAGAATTTTTAGTTTACCAGTTGGATTCTTTTTACGTTTATCCGGATTGTTTTGAACTATCTCCATCACTAAGTTTTTTCCTGCAAATACACAAACAAGCCATCAGCTTCGGCAAACACAGCTAGCAAAATACATAATTAACAAAAATGTAATATACATAAAGAACCCCCCCCCCCCCCTCCATCAACCCTTCCATAAGCACCTATGTAGTTTTCGGATGTCCAATCTGGAATCAAACTCCAACCCTGCATGCCTCATCAAGGTTTTCGACCAATCCTCCCCCACATTCAACTCAAACCGATACTTTAACAATATCTCTGCATCCTGATAATCCATCCCATAACCATCTGGCACATCATTACTCAAGCTTTTTCTGTTATTCCAGGGTTGCAAGAGGCCGTTGCTGCCAAAACTATGATGCTTGACATAGAAGAATTCATTCTTCCAAGAATGAATACTGGAAGGACACAGGATAACCGGTCGTACAGTCCGTCTAGCAATATAAAAGAACCCCCGACCCTCTGGCGTTGTACACTTTTGACTCAAATAATACAACCTACGCCACAATTCTAACCGACACTCACACCTGAATGCCCTACAAGCCATCAAAAACCCTACTGTGGTCCGGATGATATTTGGCATCAACTGTCCCAACTGTATCTTATAATATCTACAAATATCCACAAACAGTGGGTGTAAAGGAAACCGCAACCCTGCCAGCAGGTGTGCTACGTAGGTGGTCACACAGTTCGCCGGAGGTGTGTGAATTCGTTGATTGGCATCCGGGCAAATGGTCTTGTACATTAGAGGGAAATGATAATGTTCCCGGATGCCCTCCAAGACCCGGGATTCGGACACAGTCGTCTTATATTGGGGAATCTGGGGGTTATCTTTTTCTTCACACCCTTTGGTCTTTGGTTCTTTCCTCACCGGCCCCACTTCCTCCTTTGGCCTCCGGTAAGCCATCTCAGAGCTTACATCTTTCTCATCTATCAAGGGGAAATAAAAATCCTCCCCATCCATCATGTACCATACACTTGCATCCCGATCCCCTGACGAAACTACGGGTCCCATCCATTCCACTAATTCCTCAAATCCCACTGACCCTCCAGACCCATCAGACGTACTCCCCTGCCCATCACCCAAACCCGTTATGTCTAAAGCACTCATTATACCCGTGTGTTTTTCTTTCTCTCTAACCTAACTGCCTTGTATCTTCTTCCCTTCTTCCCCAAGCCCTACCCAGAAAATGCTAATCAACAGAATAACAAGTACCTGAAATTTGTCGAGGAGCCATGTTTTAGCACAGAATGTCCAAGCACAATCACACAAAAGTAATAGCACACAAGCACTGCAACATAACAACAAAAAACACATTTCTTAGTTAAACCCATATTCAACGCAGTTCATCACCCTACACAAACCACACACACACAGAGCATATTATCACACATCCTCAAAGCCCCTCCCATTTCAAACCCCACAACAATACGAAATATTAACACACTAACCTACAACATTCACAATAGACCAGAAGCCTTCCTTATACTCTGAGCCACTCACAAATAAATCGCACTAACCAGGTAAAGCCTCACAAATCACAAAGAGTCAATGCCGATTTCTTCAAGAAGGCGCGAAGAGCACAATTAAGAAAATGTGTTCAAATAAACCCCCTGACTGTTCCTCTGCCCCTTATATTTTCCAAAAACCCCTTTTGTCGGGCCCCAAAAATCTCGCGCAACCATATTCCATAATTTTTCTCGTCCGCACGCACACACGTCCTTCACACGCTATCAGCCGAACCATCCCCATGTGCCTCCTTTCCCATCGAAGCGTCAGAAGCGTCTTGTCATCTTCCACACACATACCCACGACCATCATTATTACCCGACTCCCTGCCCACCAACCCGCAGCTCCATTCCCAAGCCACATCCACATCCCATCTCTAAAGTCACTTTTTGTCCCAAATCCTCCCCTTCCCCCCCCCCCCCCCTCCTTTCATCTCTTATCCGAAACCCTCTCCCACATCCGGTCTCCAACACCATTTTCTTTCCTTTTTCTCCTCGAATCCCCCTTCTACCAGCCCCCCATCCCGTCTCCCATCCACAACCCTCTTCCATTCATATCTATTTCCGCATCCTCCTCGATCTTTACCTTTTCCATTCACCCTGCACCCCCCCCCCCCGCCACATCAGCCCCCAATCCCAATCTGTCAAAAAAAATGCTTATCGTATATGTACCATACCCCCATACATAAAACATATCTTCACAATACAAAATATCCCAAACAACCCGTATACAAAAATCCCATCATTATACCAGCCAAAAATCTAAAATATCTAAGAACGGGTCATAACACAAAAGGCCCACATATTGTAGATAATAGTAAATAAATACCTCCCTAAGAGAGAAGGCGGGAGCATCTAACACAATCATCACACACGCACATTAAAAAGGGCAAAGAGAGAACGCCAAGAAGAACAGAACATTGCCAAGAACGAGGAGATTGAAGAAAACCCTTCAAGAAAAGAAGGATCCCGGGAGAGAAGAGGAAGAACGGAAAGGGAATTAGAGCAATTAGAATCAGGCCACATCTAGCAAAAGATTGAGTACTCATAAAGATTAACGATACATAATTGTTTAGACACATTAAGCCCAAGTGAGAGATTGTTGGATTTATTTTAATAAATCATGTGGGCTCATGTGTCAATTATGTATTTAAGGCTATCATATTTTATTAAGTCATATTAAAGTGATCTAATTAAGTTTATTGGGCTAATATGCATCAACAATAAGTATGAGCCCACATATGTAGATACCATATTCCTTAGACTATGATAGGTTGGGTAGAAATATTATTATTATAATATATTGGTTATGGTCCCTGAGAGTTTATTGAGAGTGTCTATTCTATATCCCGTCAGTAGAACAGAACCGAACTCCGATAGATCTCTTGGAAGACCATGATCTGCTTTTGACAGGTTATGAAGAAAACGTCTTCTAGGATTCTTAAAGACTATGTTGGTGATACAGGATTAAATTAGGTACGCTTCTGTAATTCAGTTTTCTTTGTTCTTAATAATTTGACGTACTAGGTCTTATGGGATTAGGCTAAGGAATATATAGAATACACATATGTATTTTATTCTATCACTATGCTAATTTCTAAACTTTGAATTTTATTAATATTTCAATGTTTATATCGCTTGATTGAATATTAAATAGATTTCGCTTGATTCTTTCTGAAACTTTTCGACTGAATTAATTTTTCACTGTTTTGGGCAAGGGTATTTTTGTCCATTAACCAAAATATTTAAAAAAATCTTGAAAATAAACTCTAACTCTAATTATTATCTCTCATTATTATTATTATTATTTCATCTAATTGAAGAGTTGACAACATCAATAATGTAGGGCTATAGTAGCAACAATTCAATAGCGGCGATAGTGATGATATAACAACGACGACATAGCGACAACGACAGTGATGATACAACGGCGACGACATAGCGACAACGACAGTGACGATACAATGGCGAAGACATAGCGACACTGACAAAATCGACCAAATCGAAGGGAAAGAGAATCGTGAGAGTCTCAAGATAGTCATCAGTGGATTCGTGGATTTGTTGTCTTGGGGAAGAGGGCCTTCGATTTGGGTGAATTTTGTTTAAACAATTTATTTTAATTTTTTAAGGGGTGGATTTATTGTTGTGGAAAATGGCTTCAATTTGGGTGAATTTTGTTAGACTCAGTTGAGAAACAAATCTTATTTTTGCTCAAAATTGTTTTTATTTGTTGTGGTAGGGAAGAAGAGGGCTTCAATTTTGGTGAATTTTTTAAATCCAATTGAAGAAAATTTTTGTCTTCGCTATATTTTTTTACATGTTGAAGATTTATCTTCCAATGAAGAATGAAGGCAGAAGGCAGAGGGAAGCTTCCACTCGCTGGCAGATTGTACCCATGACTGGATTTACTAGATTTTGCCATTGTTGCTACTGTCAATGTGCTGCTGTCGAAGAATAACTAGAGTTAGGAAAAAGATTTCTAATGGCTTTTTTTAAAAAAAAAATGTTTCCAGAATCTTGTACCAAAGAACATCAATATAATATATATACATACAATTTCATTAGAATCTCAAGATGTTTAAGAATCAACTAACTAACTTATCGTCATATAAAAGGATGGAATTACAAAGAATATGAAAAGTTCTTTCTTAGAGGAGAATTTGACAGAAAAAGACGATATGAATAAAATATCATATCAATGGGATAACAAGAAACTCTCACGGAATCTACCATTGTCGCAAACTGTTGTCGCTGATATCTCCATCTTTGTAGATAGTTGTTGGCGACATTCAATTGAAATAATAATAATAGTAGAAAAAGAATAACTAGAGTTAGAGTTTAATTTTATTTAGAATTACAAAATTACCCTTAAAAAATTAAGAATTTTTTTTGATTGAAGGATAAAAATGCCCTTACCCAAAACAGTGAAAAATAAAGATTTAACATAAATTTGTTGACCTAACCGTCAAAATGGACATAAGGACAGTTTGTGGGACGTTTCGAAAGCTAGAGTATCGTTAGAGTGACAAAAAAAATATTGATGCGTCAGAAATTGGCGATAAGCCACGTATCTCTCAAATGATGTCGTCTGATGGTATCTGCTAAACAGAGGCGTCAGGAATTGGTGACAGGTATCGTACCGTACTGGTAATTTCGTCTAATAATGCCTGTAAAACAGAAAGGTTTGGAATAGAGGGTGAAGGGACTCTGATGAACCCTCCGATGATTAAGTCAGTATTCTGATATTGACTTCAGAGTATTAAATTTAGCAGAGTTTTTGTATAATAATCTGGCCTTACCCTTTACCTTTACGGGGGTGGCTTTTATAGATGCGAGCCACGCTAAGAAATAGGTAAGTCGGGTGGTGCGATCCAGAGAATCTAGTAATTGCCAGATTCGGTGGATAAATCTGATTGCCCTCTAATTTAAGGGGATTTTAGAGATTCTCTCTGAGCCTTTTGAGGCTTGACTGTTGTCAAATGAAACCTTTTAGGAAGTTTCTAGAAGTAGGCTACCTAAGCTGGCAGTCGTGCCTTGACTTGACTTCGACTAGCGAAGTGCCTCACCGGGGGTCCTACCCTCCACACTGGTCTAACACGTCAGCCTACTTAGCATGTCAGCTTGCCACCTCATCTTTCTTGCCATGTCAGCCTGGGAATATTTTTTACTCTTCAGTGGCCCCTCATCGAAGTGGAAGGATGATCAATCTTTCGCTTCAATGTTATTCACAGAGGCGTTCGGCACTCCGTTAATGATACGCGAAAATCGTATCACCTTTTTAGCATGTTTTTATATATGATTTAGGGTGAAATTGAGGGTAAATTGATCCTAATTGTTTATTATTTACTTAATTTCACAGTTTTTATAATTTTGGAAGTGTCAGGTGAAAAGTAGACGAAAACAGCAAATTTTGGGGCAAAAACGCAATTTTTGGAAATGCTGACTTGGTCAAAGGCTCAGGACGGGCGTCCCGACCCAGTCAAAGCACCGGGACAGGCGTCCAGGACTCGGGACGGGCGTCCCGACTTGGTCAATAGACCAGGACGGGCGTCCCGAACCCCCAGATCAAGTCCCACATCGAATTTTTGATGAAAAATCACCCGGGGAAGCTGCTATAAATACCCCAGGCCTCCAGCAGTTGAAATCATTCCTCTCCACTCGATCTGAGTCATTAAGTGGTTTCCAGTGTACACTTCTCTAGTACACAACTCACTCAGAGACTCGGATCTCAATTTTCTTTCTTGTTAGTGTTTTGTTTTAGTTTCTGAGAAATAGTCTCAGATCTTAGGCTTATATACATAGGTTCGTTTCTGGTATTCATAAAATACTCGGGATTTCGTTAGGAGATCCTAAGAGGGCTCTAGGTGTTCGAAGAGTCAGTCCACAAGGCTGAGCTTAAGCTAGGTATTAAGGTAAAGCCCAGTTACTAGGCTGAGGAAGCGTCCTCCGAAGGTTCTGGTGAACAGAGTCGGGTCAAGCAATACAGCATATACAGCAGTACGCTCCATCGGCGAGACTTCGTAAAGGGTGATTTCTTTATGGCATCGGTCCCCATGTCCCTCTCTTATATGTTGTTATTGTGTTTGTCCAAATAACAGTTTTGAATACCAGATTATGATTATTATGAATATTTGTGATATATGTTGAAGTTATTAAGTTTTTCTAGAAATGGCCACCTGCTTAAATATTCATTATGTCTGCATGTCTATTGCCGTTCTTTTAAACTGAATTTAGGGTTATAGACAATTCCTAACCACTGTCTATTCATAACCTGTTTAGTTTAACAGGCATCAATTACTATTGGTGTCTGCCATACTAGATAAAATAATCTGCGGAACACCTTGTTAGTTGAAAGTAGTCTAGGTAGGCTGAGTAGAGTTTTATGCCGGCGGTTATGAGACGAGCAGTATGATCCCCGAAGTGACATAGGGCGGTCATTGCTGACTTTAGTCCGAGCCGTGAGTAGGGCTGTTACCCTTAACGATGGGGCGGTAGCATAGAAACTCAGATGTGGTAACCTTTAGACACAGAACATAGTTGCAATCTAGGCCAAGACATGTCTAAAATACTCGAATATAGGTCAATCAACGTATAGTAACATTATAACATAAAATCAGGATCTCATCTATAAAACACTTTCAGGTTTGGTTAGATTTAAACCTAGTGGAGAATGAATCACCCTCTCATCAAAGTTATTGATGAAGATTGCATAACTGGATTATAAGATAAGAGTTAGGAATAAAGGCTAGTTACTACTAAGCCGTTACCACTTCCCTGGGAGTACGATATTTATTTAATAAAATCGTAGATACTTTCCAACAGACTAGCTATACGATAGGTACTCTGCCTTAGGTTCTGGCTGATTAAGTGACACCATAGAGACAAAATGTGACAATTAGTCAATCACAGTCCTTAATTATTCATAATCAACATATGGTAAAATAACACCTATTTAGCATATCAACCGGAACGCATCAGATTTTTGGCGCCGTTGCCGGGGAAAATATCATAATGAATTTAGGATTAAAGGCCACAATTCTAGAGACTTATGATAGGTAACGGTAGTAACCTAGACCTTAGACCTACACTTATCTTATACTAGTTAGACAATCAATTTCTGAAATATAGGGTTATCATAACTAATTGATTTTAGATATTATCTGGAATTAAGACACTTAGGATAACCCAATTTTAGAAAATTATTCTAAAACCATATTGAGGGAATTTAATGGCTTTTGAAATTAAACATAAAAAGAAAATAAAATGTTAAAAATTTAAAATCCAAAAAGAATGTATTTTTCTTGCTCAACGGTAAGTTGTTCTTCTTCCCTATCTCTTGTTCTTTCTTAGTTGTTTTTTTTTCGTACATTTGTTTCTCTTTTTTGTTTTTTTTCCCTATTACTTAATTTCGAAAAAATAAAAATGGAAATGAGGATAGAATATTTTTCAGAGTTGTCAATTTTTGTCTCAGGTTTTAATCTGGAAGAAATATCATTGTGGAATTTTCTTAGGTCATGCTTAGTCTATTAGACAGAATCATAAAATAAAATTTTCTTTAATAGACAAACCTCTGAGTATTCTAATGAGAAAGGATGTTCCTTTTGTTTGATGATAAATGCATGAGATTGTTTAAACCAAAAGGAATTACTGCACCCATTATGACATCACCTAATTGGAATTTGCTTTGTGAATTAATATGTGATGCTAGTGACCATGTAGTAATGATTGTTTTAGGAAATAGGCATGATTAGAACTTCATATTATACACTATGCAAGTAAGACCTTTTACTGATGCCTAGTAGAACCTTACCACCACTGAAAAGGGATTACTAGTTATTGCATATGCCTATGATACATTCATGTCATGCCTAGTCTAAACAATAGTATACACTGATTACTTTACTCTAAGATATCTGTTCAATAAAACTAATGATGAACCAAGATTGATTAGTTAAGTTCTATTGAATTTGATATAGAAAGACGGGATAAGAAAAAGGGCTAAAAATCTAGAAAGCAAACCTTTGGTCTAGATTAGAAAACCCCGAGTTAGAAGCTATTGACGAGATAGTAGTATCTGCTATGAATAATGATTCTCCTCAGTAGTTTACTGATATTACTAATTATCTAGTTGCTAATTATTCCCAAGTGATATGACTTATCAACAAAAGAAGAAATTCTTTGTTGATTTGGAATGTTACTACTAGGGAGATCCATTTTTCTATTTTGAATCATTGCAGGGTAAGTGATCAGAAGACGTATCTCAGAAGACGAAGGACACAAGATTTTGGAGCATTGCCCTAAAGAATCTACGGGAGACCAATTGACTACTATCAACACTGTTCGGAAAGTGTTGAAAGCAGGATCTTGTTGACCCACCATATTCAAGGACTTTTGTATCTCTGATACAGTCCTACGATGTTTGCCAAATAACAGGTAACACATCTTCCAGAGATCATCTACCCCAGCGACGTACACAGAATGTTGCAACCGTTGATATCAGGGGTATTTCGAATCCTTTTCTCTTTCTTCCTTTGAACATAATTACATCATAGTAGTCGTGGAACACTTTTCAAAATGGCCTGAACCACAGGCATTACCTACTAATGATGTTAAAGTCATGTGCAGATTCTAGTTGTTTCCCAGATTCAGAGTGCCGATGTCTTAGGAAGAAATGTTCAGCCTGTGTATCAAATCTGTGAAGTCTGCTAAGTACCACACTTTAGCAGGGATTGCTATGGGAATGACTGACCATTCCAAAAGAGGTAGGAGTAGGTTACTGCAGAATGCTGCTCTAATGGGAGACGCATACAATCCCCGCTAGAGGAATCATACGGGATTTAGCTGAGGAGTAATTCGGAAGCTGGAAACTTTCAGAAGACACCACCACAGCAAAACCCACACTCGCAGAATCAATAGATGAGATACTAGCAACAATTAAAGCCAGACCAGTGCAAGCAAGTGATCTACCAAGTGGTATCGAAGGGTCAAGGGATATAGAAGAATTTGGCGTTGTATCAGGAGCATAGCAATGGAGGAGCTTGCATCCCCTGCATACCAATCAGCTGTGAGAAACTTCCCCGAGGAAGTCTCAAATACTAGGGCCCAGATCTACACAACTAGAGCCCCCTACCACCACAGCTTTGCCAAAACTTCAGGTATCTTTTCTTCCATTCGAGACTTGCATGCCATACCTTCACTAACATTGGCAGGTAGGCACACCAATCCCAAGAAATCTCATTCCTAGACACGTTCCTCCTGGACACGCTGCTATGATTGTGAGAAACCTTACAAATGATTCGAGGAAGCAGTCCGTGGGGCTCGAGCCATTCATCAAATGAATAGGCCACTACCTAGAGCTCGACGATGAAGGATCGAAGCTGACGTCATCCGTTCCAGTATCTAGAGCTTACAGAGTCAAGAATGCCTCAGCAATAGCACATGGCTAAGGTGAAGAGCCAATTGACAGATCAGAGAAAACCCTTCTGCTCGAGGCAAGAAGGGAGTTTTTCTAATCTCATCTTCCTTTACTTTTATTTTCTTCATTTTTGTGTCTTGTTTTGTTGGTTGTTTTATTTTCTCTCTTACCCTTAGTTAGTCAAATAAGTGTGGGGTAAGAGTTTTCTATTTTGTTTTCATTTCTTCTTGTCTTCAAATAAGTGTGGGGTAGTTTAGATATGCATGAACACTGAGGACAGTGTCAGACTTAAGTGTGGGGTAGCAGTGCACGGTGCACTGTAGTAGTCTGAGAAAATTTTTGCATGCTTTTGCTTGTTTTCCCCATATTTCACACCCTTCCAAAAATTTTCAAAATTTTTCCATCTTTCAGACTTCTAAATGCAGTATGATTGGTTAAACAATTACTTATGTCTATGATATGTAGGTAGTATGTTGTGGTTAGTAGGAGATAATTGATAACTATTGCTGAACATATTGATTAGGAGTAGGGAATTCCTGATAATTGAGCACAACTTAGTCTGGATTAGAGACCTCAACCAATAACCTTTTCAAAACTTAACTAGATAAAATTAGACCAGTTGCAGGATGCATTGACAATTGGAATGACTAGATGAGACTCTGAGCCAAAAGTGAAAAAGAAAAAAAAAGTGAGCTAATTAAAATAGGGTAGTTTGCCAGCGGCCTTCGCTACTCGAGCACCACTCCTTCGGGGAACTTAAAGCCTGATGACCTAAGGTCGTGTAGGTCTGGGAGTCATCGGAGTGGGACTCGCTACATGGGTAGTTGAAGTTGACGTGTTCAAAGCAGACTCAAAATACCCTGAATCTATAAACGAAAGAAATCAATAAGAGCTAAATAATTAAAATCTGATCACCAAGGCTCAGAACTCAGAAAGTTATTTGTTATTAGTGTGTCTAGTGATAGGTCAAAGTGTTATCTGGTAACAGTTAAGACAAGAGTTTATTGTGTTGACTATCTGGTCTGGACTAGTACACACACTACACATCAGGAAGACCTTATGACTAAGAGAAAAGTTCAACCTAGTTGTTAAGTTACTTTCTGCTCAACCCTAACAATCTGCTAGAGACATTTGAGACCTTGTCATAGCAACCTGACCAGTCAGACCAGTGTTAAGAATTGTCTGAATAAATTTTTGGAATAAAAACATGACTAGGAATTTAAGTGACTGCACTATGATTTAGAATCACCAACTTCAGGTAGACTTTGCTTGAGGATAAGCAAAAAGCTAAGTGTGGGGTTATCTGATACGCAAAAATTGTATCACCTTTTTAGCATGTTTTTATATATGATTTAGGGTGAAATTGAGGGTAAATTGATCTTAATTGTTTATTATTTACTTAATTTCACAGTTTTTATGATTTTGGAAGTGTCAGGTGAAAATTAGACGAAAACAGCAAATTTTGGGGCAAAAACGCAATTTTTGGAAATGCTGACTTGGTCAAAGGCTCAGGATGGGCTTCCCTAATCTGGGACGGGCTTCCCTAATCTGGGACGGGCATCCCGACCCAGTCAAAGCACCGGGACGGGCATCCCGACTTGGTCAACAATCCGGGATGGGCGTCCCGAACCCCCAGATCAAGTCCCACATCGAATTTTTGATGAAAAATTACCCCGGGAAGCTGCTATAAATACCCCAAGCCTCCAGCAGTTGAAATCATTCCTCTCCACTCGATCTGAGTCATTAAGTGGTTTCCAGTGTACACTTCTCTAGTACACAACTCACTCAGAGACTCGGATCTCAGTTTTCTTTCTTGTTAGTGTTTTGTTTTAGTTTTTGAGAAATAGTCTCAGAACTTAGGCTTATATAGATAGGTTCGCTTCTGGTATTCATAGAATACCCGGGATTTCGTTAGGAGATCCTAAGAGGGCTCTAGGCGTTCAAAGAGTCAGTCCACAGGGCTGGGCTTAAGCTGGGTATTAAGGTAAAGCCCAGTTACTAGGCTGAGGAAGCGTCCTCCGAAGGTTCTGGTGAACAGAGTCGGGTCAAGCAATACGGCATATACAGCAGTACGCTCCATCGACGAGACTACGTAAAGGGTGATTTCTTTATGGCATCAGTCCCCCTGTCCCTCTCTTATATGTTGTTATTGTGTTTGTCCAAATAATAGTTTTGAATACCAGATTATGATTATTATGAATATTTGAGATATATGTTGAAGTTATTATGTTTTTCTAGAAATGGCCACCTGCTTAAATATTCATTATGTCTGCATGTCTATTGCCGTTCTTTTAAACTAAATTTAGGGTTATAGACAATTCCTAACCACGGTCTATTCATAACCTGTTTAGTTTAACAGGCATCAATTAGTATTGGTGTCTGCCATACTAGATAAAATAATCTACGGAACACCCTGTTGGTTGAAAGTAGTCTAGGTAGGCTGAGTAGAGTTTTATGCCGGTGGTTATGAGACGAGCAGTATGATCCCCGAAGTGACATAGGGCGGTCATTATTGACTTTAGTCTGAGCCGTGAGTAGGGTCGTTACCCTTAACGATGGGGCGGTAGTGTAGAAACTCAGATGTGGTAACCTTTAGACACAAAACATAGTTGCAATCCAGGCCAAGACATGTCTAAAATACTCGAATATAGGTCAATCAACGTATAGTAACATTATAACATAAAATCAGGATCTCATCTATAAAACACTTTCAGATTTGGTTAGATTTAAACCTAGTGGAGAATGAATCACCCTCTCATCAAAGTTATTGATGAAGATTGCATAACTGGATTATAAGATAAGAGTTAGGAATAAAGACTAGTTACTACTAAGCCGTTACCACTTCCCTGGGAGTACGATATTTATTTAATAAAATTGTAGATACTTTCCAACAGACTAGCTATACGATAGGTACTCTGCCTTAGGTTCTGGCTGATTAAGTGACACCATAGAGACTAAATGTGACAATTAGTCAATCACATTCCTTAATTATTCATAATCAACATAAGGTAAAATAACACATATTTAGCATATCAACCGGAACGCATCAGTTAACTAGTAAGATGTCTAATTCAGGATTGATCCAAATTTTTCTAAGTGATTTTTCAGAGTGTTTCATATTTCTCCAACTGTTACTCGAAGTATAAAAAATTAAGATTAACTCAAATTTACCCAAGTATGACTCGAAGTGAACTCCGAGATTGACTCAGAGCATTTAAAGCTGAGATTAACTCATATTTGTCCAAGTATGACTCGAATTAAACTCCAAGATTGACTCGAAGTGTTTAAAACTGAGATTAACTCATATTTATCCAAGTATAACTCGAATGGAACTCCGAGATTGACTTGAAGTATTTTAATATTATGAGATTTACTCATTTTTATCCAAGTATAACTCGAATGGAACTCCGAGATTGACTAGAAGTATTTTAATATTATGAGATTTACTCATTTTTATCCAAGTATAACTCGAATGGAAACTTCGAGATTGACTCGAACTATTTTAATATTATGAGATTTACTCATTTTTATCCAAGTATAACTCGAATGGAACTCCGAGATTGACTCGAAGTATTTTAATATTATGAGATTTATTCATTTTTATCCATGTATAACTCGAATGGAAACTCCAAGATTGACTCGAAATATTTTAATATTTTGAGATTCACTCATTTTTATCCAAGTATAACTCGAATGAAACTCCGAGATTGATTCGAAATGTTATGAGATTTACTCATATTTATCCAAGTATAACTCGAATGAAAATCTGAGATTAACTCAAAATGTTATGAGATTTACTCATATTTATCCAAGTATAACTCTAATGAAACTCCGAGATATACTCAAAATATTTAAAGTTATTTTGCCTGTGGGGCCCCTATCCGAAGTTCAAACTGCCCAAAGCATGTTATTTGCCTGTGGGGCCCCTAGCCGAGGTTCGAATTGCCTAAAGCATGTTATTCAGTTTCATGACAGCAAGTCTCTGAGATTGAAGTCTCTCGCTTTATACCTTGGAGATAGTTTATACTCGTATCAAAGAGTAACAATGCAGTTTAACCTCGTGCGTCTTGGAGGATCTTCATTCTTTGATTTCAAGTATGGTCAACAGTTGAGGTTGACTCTTCGTCTTCAAAGGGAATGTTGCCCCTAGTTTGGTTTTTATGGACAGTGACAACAACGTTATTTGAATTGACTTTTTTTATGTTGACGCTGTCATTTGCAAATTTTTTGATGCTGACACCATCATCTGCGAATTTTCTGATGCTGACGCCGTCGTCTGCGAATTTTCTGATGCTGACGCCGTCGCCTGCAAATTTTCTGATGCTGACGTTGTCGTCTGTGAATTTTTTGATTTTGACAGAAAGAGATGAGCGGTAGAAATGGTCCCACTAGCGTGTCAATTTGTGAACAAATTTTCTTTTTCATGTATTTTCTAAAAATTGAAAATTACAAGAAAATGAGTTACACATAATATAATTACAATAATTTCTTTTTGGGTTCTATTTCTATCGATCCGTTGATTCGATCCGTTGTGTGCTCGAGGGCCTTTCTGGGCTTGATCTTGATCCAATAGATTTTGATTTATCTGAGGGGCATTTTGGGCTAATCTCGGACTTGATCCAACTTCGAGGGCCGTTAGCTTGATCTCGATTCATTGAACATATAAGGATTTCTTTCGAGGGCTTCTGAATTTTTCTTCAGAGGCATTTGATCTTCTTGGAATGGATTTTGACAGAGTTTCTATATACTTCTGTCAGCTTCTTCTTAGCATTTTCTTCCGTATCTATGTTCGATGACGATGTCGTACCACCCACCTTCAGCCTTCTTTAAGGATCCTCATATTTTCCTCAACCGATCAGTCTCGTTGGATTTCTTTTCATTCAATTGCCAGGTCATGAATATCGTGAGGAGATTGTTGTGTCAGGTTGATACCTTCTATCATCTGAATATCGCGACATGATTGGTCGAAAAAAAATCGTTTCCAGTAACGGAACCAAATTGATGCGCCAGAAATTGGCGATAAGCCACGTGTCTCTCAAATGATGTCGTCTGATGGTATCTATTGAATTGAGGCGTCAGAAATTGGCGACAGGTATCGTGTCGTGCTGGTAATTTCATCTAATAATACTTACAAAACAGAAAGATTTAGAACAGAGGGTGAAGGGACACTGATAAACCCTCCGATGATTAAGTCAGTATTATGATATTGACTTGAGAGTATTTAAATTTAGCAGAGTTTTTGTATAATAATTTGGTCTTACCCTTTACCTTTACGGAGGTGGCTTTTACAGATGTGAACCACGCTAAGAAATAGGTAAGTTGGGTGGTGCAATCCGGAGAATCTGGTAATTGCTAGATTCTGTGGATAAATCTGATTGCCCTATGATTTAGGGAGATTTTAGATATTCACTCCGAGCCTTTTGAGGCTTGATTGTTGGTCAAATGAAACATTTTAGGAAATTTCTAGAAGTAGGCTACCTAAGCTGGCAGTCGTGCCTTGACTTGACTTCGACTGGCGAAGTGCCTCGCCGAGAGTCCTGCCCTCCACGTTGGCCTGACACATCAGCCTATTTGGCATGTTAGCTTGCCACCTCAGCTTTCTTGTTATATCAGCTGAAAGTATTTTTTACTCTTCAATATATATATATATATGTTAATTTTGAATTTTGAAAAAAATTAAATGTTATCAAAATAATTTACCCAAAAATTAGAAATACTTAGAACCAATATTTTTTTTTTGAACAATATTTTGGAGTATGGCTAAATATTATCATATCACAATGCAGATAAGATACGCGTGGCTGTAGTTGAGTACACGGTTTTGAAGTGTATGGTTCAGGGAAATTATCTATCGAAATATGCCTCAAGAGAGACTTCCAAGGATTAGAATACATTCCAGTTGATTTTGATGTGTATTCTTATCAAGATCTTTGCCTCAGGAAAATTATCCAAAATCTAATAATTTTACACAAATAGATGTCCTTAGCAACATTGATTTGTAAGCTTCAAAACATCAAAGGTTAGTTTCGTGATTTTCACAAACAAACCAGGTTATGCTTTGACTTCCTCAAAATAAGAAAGTTATGTTCATAATCTTTTCATACTAAAAATTAAGATCCCTTAAATTATATAATTTTGATAATTTCATCCTTTTTTAAACTTTTATATAATTTTATTATTTAATTTTATAATTTTAACTAATTTTATCATTTTTTTAATTTATTAACAGGCAACTACTAATCAAACTTTTTAAAAATATATATTATTAATTATATTAAAAAAATAAAAATATCAATTTCATCTAGGATTTCATGGAAATAATGTGAATTTTTATTCTCAATTGTCTTCTTCTTATTTCATTTTTTCTCTCGGCCGTTAATTCTTTTAATTTATAAAATTTTCTACCCTTTCTTTCCTTCATTCATTTATTTCTAGTTTACACCATCCATATTGTTTCCACTAAGTCTTTCTTTGTAGGCCAAACCTTTCTATTTAAAGGCACAAATTAGACATCAAAGGTATTTGTTTTGGTGGTTGCAATTGTTAGTGCCAACTGATATCATATGAATTTATATGTTTTAACCTTTAGACACATAAAAAATAATTATATAACAAATATTGTTATCCATTAAAGTTTTTTATTTTAAAATTACAAAATTACTATTTATAAAAATTAAATTTATTTTTTTAATCATGAACAAAAATATCTCTGATTAAAATACTTAAAACTTGATAAAAAAAAGGGTAAATTATCCCAGATGCACCTCTTAAATGTCAAAATCCAGTTTTTGCACCTCAAAAATTTTTTGTACATAGAGTGTCATTAACGTTTCAAAATGTCTCACTACATGCATTTCTGTTAAGTCAAACCGTTAAGTCTTTAATTTTGACGTTACTCAACATTTTTTCACTATTTGCCACTATTCCAGTAAGAGGTATTTTTGTCCAATTTTTTTAAAAACATTTTTTAAAATTTTTTTTAATTCTTTTCTCTCTCTTCCTTCTTTCTCTCTCCATTAATTTAATTTTTTTTTTCTCTCTTCCTCTTTTCTCTCTCCATTAATTTACGTCTCTCCTTCTGAAATGGGCTTTCTCACAATACCTCGAAAGGGCTTCAAGATTAGGTCTACCCATGACTTCTTGGAGGTCTAAGTGCTCGTATCACGTACCCCCACCATTGATACTAGCTAAAGGAGTGGAGAAAGCTCAGTGGGGCGAAGAAGAGAAGAGAGCGAAAAGAGGAAGAGAGAGTAAAAAAATTAAATTAATGGAGAGAGAAAGAAGAAAGAGAGAGAAAAGAGAAAGAAGAAGGAGAGAGAAAAAAGAGGAAGAGAGAAAAAAAATATTAAATTAATGGAGAGAGAAAGAAGGAAGAGAGAGAAAAGAGGAAGAAGAAGGAAAGAGAAAAAAATTTAAAAAAAATTTAAAAAAAAATTAGACAAAAATGCTCTTTATTGGAACAGTGGCAAATAGTCAAAAAAAAGTTTGATTAACGGTAGAATTAAAAATTTAACGGTTTGACTTAACAGATGTGCATGTAGTGAGACATTTTAAAACATTAATGGCACTCTAATTTTGACATTTAAGAAGTGCATCTGAGATAATTTATCCTAAAAAAAGAAATAAAGAAAAAACAAAATCCCATATGAAGGTTATAAATGAAGATTTTTGTTGTTTCTTTTTATTATTATTTAAATTGTTAAATTGAATATGTTTGCACCACTTTAATATATTTTTATCATTAATTTTAGTTATTTATTTATATAATTTTTTATTTTAATATAAATTCAATTATAAAATAAGAAATGAAGTTTTATTTATATATATATAAAGAAAGAGGTAGTGTTTTAAAAGTTTAGGACTCATCACACTAGAATATAGTAACTAAAAAATTAAAGTCAAAGGTACGCTTTTATTAAACGGGAAAATAACTTTACAAAATGGAAATTTAATATTTTTAAAAAATTGTCCCCATTACATTGTCACGTTAATACAAGTTTTATTGATAATGGTTTTGGTTTCATTTAAAAATAAATAAATAAATAAATACAAGTTTTATTGTTTTGAAAATACCCTAAAAAAATTATCACCCAACCAAAAACACATAAAAAGTTTTATTCTTTTTTATTTGTGGTAAATAAAAAATATGAAGATAGAATTATTTATAGATAAATTTTAAAGTGCATAAATTGATAAAGAATTTTTTAAATTTAGTAAAATTAAAATTTTAAATTCTAACTTAAAATAAGAGTGTATTTAAAATTTAGGTTAAAATTTCTTTCCCTAAGATACTAATATAAATAAAAAAGAATTAATTTGAAATTGAACTTATTTAAAAGTACTTTTCTAAAATTGAAAATGACAAATATTCATACATTTTATTTCTTCATTGGAAATTGGAAATGCTTAGAACAATGATTCTCTTCCTTCTTTTTTTTCTTTTTTTCTTTTCTTTAACAATATTTTGGAGTATGGCTAAATATTATCATATCATAATGCGGATAAGATGCGCATGGGTGTAGTTGAGTACACGGTTTTGTCATTGGACTTCAAAATGCTGTAAAGCTCATTCTCAAATATTTCCATGGCGGAAGCCGGCAAGCAAACCGGAACTACCATTCCTTTTTCACCTTTCCCGTTAACAAACGGTATGTAGAAACTCGCCACTCCAGGGATAGCACCAACGCCGCCCTTAGCCGGACCACCGTACACCGGTTTACCCCAACCAAAATCTACGTCATCAAATCCGGCACGTGTCACGTCCGACACGAGGTACGTTCGCACCACCGCGAAATGAGGTCTCCCTTTAATAACCATAAGATCGGCGATCGATTTCATATACTCTTCCGTCACATCTGATTTCGCCTTGGTTACGAGCTCTAGCGCGTAACTTAACGGCCGATCGCAAAGGTTTCCCGCCGTAGTCAAAGCCACCGGAAACGCGAAGGCGTTTCCGTAATACCCTACCGGTAAAGGCGGATTGAACTTACTTCTGGCATTTACGATACAAATTACCCGGACTTCCTCATCGGAATCTGGTCGGATGGCGAGTGTACGACACCGCCAGAGACATGCGGTTAGAACTTCGAATGTGGAGCAGTTGCTGAGATGGTTAGGGACGAGATTTTTTAGAATAGATATTTCTTTTGGACCGAAAAAGAAGGAGCGGTGAACCATGTCGTCTAAGGCCATAA
Organism: Asclepias syriaca; assembly: GCA_027405835.1. Lineage (NCBI taxonomy): Eukaryota > Viridiplantae > Streptophyta > Magnoliopsida > Gentianales > Apocynaceae > Asclepias > Asclepias syriaca. The sequence continues at coordinate 22,713,429 of CM049926.1, read as the reverse complement.
GTGTACCTTTAGTGTCCGGTACGTCGTCGTATTCGTGATGCTCGCAAGTTACTCTCGGTGGGTTTCTTGCGTTTAGTATCTCTCTTTGCCATACCGGCGGTACCGACGGCGAACTTGCTCCTCTTGCAATTTCGCCCACCGCCGACATGAATTGAACCAGTCCTGCTGCGTCGCTCATCGTGTGATTAAGTCGTAGCGCGAAAATAAAACCACCACACTTTAGCCGTGTTACCTGAATTTATTCATCATATATATATATATATATACATGTCACGTTTAATTGGATGTATTTAGATTAAAATCAGAAAAAGTTGTACTTTATTGCAGTAAAAAAAAAACACGAAAAGTATTGGTATTGTTTTCGTGTGACTACTGATTGTGACTTGGGCGATACGAAATTTATGTATATATATATATAATGGAGAAAGGGAAATTAAGGACCTGTATGAGAAGTAAAGGAGAGTTGAGAACTCCACCGGAGCCGGGAACGTCAAATAGAAGTTCCTCGAGGAGAGGAAACGGAGGTTGGAGTGCTTTTCCGAACTGTTCCAGAGTAACGTCGGCATCAGCTTCAATAAACAAGACACCCTCGTCGGTGCAATCCACGTAGAGTTTCCGGCCAGGGCCTTCTTTTAAACGACCGGCAAACGGGTAGTAAAACACAAGAGTCCTTGCAATGGCTTCCCTGATAATTTTCACGGGATCTCTCAGTTTCGAGTAAGAAGAAGAAGAAGAAGAGTGATCATCGTGCCGGTAAAACTGGATAACCGGAATTTGGAAACGGAGACCCTCTTGATCGTCGATGTCGGAGAGTAAGAGCACTTTGGGTCTGGATTCTGGTGCGGGTATGGATATGGACGGACGGATGAATTCGGGTTTCTTTCTGATCACGTTGAAAACTAAGGAAGAAGTGGATGGAAAGTTTGATCCCATGTTTGTTAGTCGGAGGAAATGGGAAGAAGAAGAAAAGGGAAAGAATACAGTAAGTTATTATTTGGGTCTGTGGCTTACGGATTCTCCATTCGTTTGAATTTATAGAGAAAAATGGTGGAAAATTGCAGTGTTCATAAAACGACAAAAGTTTGGTAGTTGTGTTCTTAGTTTCTATTTCTACTCATAAATGAAATTAAAGTAGTTTTTGGCAGATCATATAATCATATTAAACACTCAACTAATTTAAAATTAAATAAAGTCTTTCTACTGTTAATTTATGAATACATGAAATGAAAGTGACGTACATTTATTTATTTTTCTTCTTCTTCTTCCCAATAAACACAAAGAAAGTGCAAAGCAAATGTATGCAAAAAAAGCAGGAGACAGGGAAGACAAAAATGGTAGTTAAATATTAATTTCCAGGCTGCTGCAGACCAATTGACCAAACATAATGCGGTCAGTTAGTGATTTTTAATTATTTACTCCTTTTTTACTTCAAACTTTAAAGCTTGCACTGAACTCTCTCGACGTCACGTTGACCGCATTAATATTGTTATCTTATTCCTATATATTTTTTATGTAAAAAAAAAAAAGTTGAATTATTTATAATTTGAAGAGATAATAAATTTAAAATATAATAAAAATATAAAATTTTAAAAATATTTAATAAAATTTTATAGTGTGACAAATACGATTTTAGGATGGATTTGATCGTGAATATATATATATATATATATATATATATATTGAATTTTCTATTAGTGGGTGATTTAGGTCTAGGATCATTCTTGCATTATTATTTTAGAACACTTTTTGAGAGATTTATTTATTTATTTATTTATTTATTTTGTAAATCCTCAATCCAATTTTCATGTTATTTTTGGCACTTTACACAAATAGAGTTAAAGTTTATTGGATGAAATAGCATTTGCTAGCTACTTCATCCTATCAATTTTATCATAAAAAATAAACGTCTATTAAATTAAAATTTATTTTAAGAAACTTGTATTCAACACTTTCGTGTTGAATAATTGTGTTTATAGTATGTGTAAAACGGTGAAGGTGTCGATTAAAATAATTTGTTTTGGTTAGTAATATAATTATTTAAATGTTGTATTAATTTGACAAATTTTTCATTTTTCATTATATATATATATACACTTGTGTGGTCAATCATGAATAATAAATTATATATTCACCTAAAGAAAAGAATAATAAATTATGTATAGTCAATCTAAACATTGAATTTGTTAAAAATATATTTAAAGTTTGAAATTGTCCTATTTACATGGCAAACTATATATATATAATAAAAAACATAATTTTATCTAATTATAATAACTATAATATTCAAATATATTATATAACACATAAGAAGATAGAAATATTAATGATTTACTATTATAATATATGAAAAAATGACAAAAAGTATATCATCTCAACTCAAACATGAGTATAAAATTAAATAAATTTAAATTCAACTTTCACGTTATCATATATATATATTAATAATTATTACTAGTTATTAGATAGATGAATCTTCAATAAGCATTAGAAATTGTTGCTTTTAAATCAAATCAGGAGTTACCAAATGTAATTCACACAAAATATATTGACGTAACACGTAAATAATTATGATTGACAAGAATGAATAACATTAATAGTTCTCTTAACTTTTAGGTACAAGTTACTTACAAATCCTACAAATGGTAAATCTGGATTAAAGATTTATCTTGTCTAGACCCTCTGATGCTTAAGTTAACCAAATAAATAAAGAAAGAATTTTAAAAAAATTCTAAATATACTAGAGTAAAGAACTAGCAAAATGAATATAGAAAATTAAGTACGCTTGAATATATGGTTTTGGTGATTTACTTCATCTTTCCTAATAAAATGTAATAATTGAATTAAAAATAAAAAATAATCATAATTAATTACAAATATTATATATTGGTCACAAATAGCTAGCAATAAGACTATAAGAATTTCAATTGTAATCAATATTTTTACTTTTAATCGATTTATTAATATTGCGTTTTGTGCGTGTGTCACAAATTGAAAAGATGATAAAATAGAATAAATCAACGCAATCTTAACAAGTGCAAGTATACACCGGTCACCAAGTAATATATGTACCTAAGTACAAGATTATTGATCTCACAGAGATTAGTATGTCAATTATACATGCAAACATGATTTACATCTGGTTAAAAGAATAAAGAATGATGAATAATGGGAAGGAGATTCGGAGATTAAACTACTGCTATGATACTGCTGCAGCAATGGAAATGCTACAGCATCACCAATGCTGCAGCAATACTAACTAACAACTACATGACAGCCTATTGGAAAATTATCATAAGAATACAACAGGTAATACAATGCTGTGAAAATCAAGCAAAAGATGCAAATATAAACCAGTAGTGAATCCAAAAATGCTAAGCATGTTTTTCGGTTTCCAAATTAACACTACAGCGGTCTGATTCTACCCAGACTACTTAGCCTATTAGTCTAAACCCTCGATAACATCGTCTCATGGAGTACGAAGTACCGTGAACCTAGAACAACACCAAGCAGTGAAATTGGTCGTGTCCCCTGCAATATTGACCACACGGTCATGTGCCTCAAGCAAGTGCCATGCAATTATCTTGTCAACTAGACCCCTTCCAGTTAGAAAGCCAGATACTAGTTCGATACATAACTTGGACAATCGTAACCGCAAGTTATTCCTAATTCGTTTAAGTAATTGAATGAATAAACTAAGCATGCCCCATACAAGCATCAATAAGGAAACCAATACACAAAACTTATGCATTCTTATCACCATATTCCATACTACATTTTTCCACATGTTTATGATTTACTAGACTACAGCACCTTCAGGTTATGAATAGATATTTTACTGAAACGAATCATGAAAGACAATGATCAACGTAATAGGAAAAACAGTCCCTAGGTTCATAGTGAACATATCAATCCCAAAACAGTATTTAATTAATCATTGAATCCATGTAAATATTCTCATGTTAAAAAGAATACTTAATCATAAAACAGTAGCAAATTGAAGAAATGGAAAGAGGATTACTCTGGGTCGGAGATCACCCTACTGCCCCAAATCGAATTTAATCAACGTGCTGCTGCCCTTCGTTTCCTCTGCGTGGTGCTGCTGCCCTCGATTTTGCACAGCTTGCAACATTCTAGCAAAGTCGCCCCAGCCTTCTCAAATTCTTTTCCACTCTATCTAAGCTAAAAGACACTCTAAAACAAACTACCCACTACTCCTATTCTAAACATACCCGACGCTAAGTACAAATGAAATAAATCTACTACTATTCTACCACTCTATCTAGCTATAGTTTCTCCGTTTTTCTCCCTATTTTTCTGTCTAACCCCTTTTCTCTTCTGATTTCTCCTCCATTTAAACATGTCTTTGATGCTCCAAAAATTCATTTGTTTACTGGTGTGTAGTGGACAGCTGTCCCTTGCTTCAAACAATACTTACATTGCTTCTGCCCCAAAAGTTGTACAGCTGCCGGTTTCCTTGATGATTCATGCTGCCAGCTGGGATGACTCTTGGGTATATATGTGTGTGTATATATATATATATATATATATATATATAACAAACTGCTGCTTATTTGTCTTCTTTTCCTCCTGAAAACCCGCAAACCTTCTGCCTCAATCGATTGGAATTTCCAGTTGTTATGTGCGTACGTAAATGTATATATATATATATATATATATATATATATGTATATCTAAAAGTTCCAGCACATAATTCTCTTTTGTCACTTTCCCTTTTTGTCTTTTTGTCCACTCGTCAGCATGCATGTGTATATATATATATAACAATATATATATATATAACAATATATATATATATAGAACATAAATTCCAATCTTCCTCGGTACAATTTCCTCAATCGGTTGATCAATTTCTTTACCAGCCAACTTCCCTTTTTACCATGGTCAATTGGTTCATAAAAATCCGACTTTTAATGTGCTCCAATTACAAATAAAAGAAAATCAAAATTTAATTTAAATAAACAGTGGAATTTTTATCAAATGGATTAAATCGGTAAAATTGAATGTAAAAAGGGAAAATGTACAATGTGAGCATTTCATTCAAAATTAAGGGATAACTTCTACAATTCATGCTAGAAGTGAGGCAAAATATGTGCAAATAACTCTACTATTGTAGAGTTATCAATTAATGATTAAAAAAAGTATAGAAGGTTAAATTCTTCAAATTTTTATTGGATAAAGTAATTTTATAAAAAAAATAATAATAACAAATGAATATAAAATTGAGACAAAAAATGATTAAACATTACAAAATAATCAATACAAAATTGAAATAAAATAGTTTAAAAATATCAAATTAAAAAGCTGAAGATAAAAATGGAAGTGAAAATTGAAAAATAAAATAAAATAAAAACTCAAAAAATTATTAAAAATCATTAAATATTAATTAAGGAACTAGAACTTCCTCCTGCAACGACCAATCCAACTCAAACGAAGATTAATCTAAATGTGGATTGATTTAAATGTGTGTTTCTATAATTTGAGACTCATTTAAAACAGTTTGTGCCTTAAAAAAAATAATAAAACAAATCTAAAAATTAAATTATCCTATATATCCAGCCTTCTTCACTATGCCATTATGATAAAAAAAAAAAAGCTAAACAAAACAGTACACTAACATAGACCAAAATTGTCGAGGAAAAGCTCACTTTGTGTATGTAGATGACTTGATAATTTATTGTAAGAGAAATAAAAACAAGGCAATTGAGGTGAAACAAATTTTACAAACATACTGTGGCAATACTGGACAAGCAATCAATCGGAGTAAGTCCTCCATTCACTTCATCAGAAATCTATTTAGGAACTATAAAGGGAGATTGAGTGCAATGTTGGACATACAAGAATGTACTCATACAGAAAAAATAGGTGGGACAAAATTTCTAACAATATAAGTTCATGAACTCAGAGTTTAAAGGAATAGTGGAAACTCTATGCAATAAACTCTCTCATCAAAAGAAAAAAAAAACTTATAAATAATTGAATTGGTTGATATTAATCAAATCAGTGGTACAAACATTGTCTATCTACAGAATACAAACTTTTTTTATAAGCCGTCGCAAATTGCAACTAAATTTGTGACCGTCTACTAAGCCGTCGCAAATTGCAATCAAATTTGCGACCGCCTACTAAGTCGTCGTAAATTGCAACCAAATTTGCGACCGCCTACCTAAGTCGTTGCAAATTGCAACAGAATTTGCGACCGCCTACTAAGCCGTCGCAAATTGCAACCAAATTTGCGACTGCCTACTAAGCCGTCGCAAATTGCAACCAAATTTGCAACCGCCTACATAAGCCGTCGCAAATTGCAACCAAATTTGCGACCGCCTACTAAGCCGTCGCAAGTTGCAACTAAATTTGCGACCGACTACTCAGCCGTCACAAATTACAACCAAAATTTGCGACCGCCTACTAAGCCGTCGCAAATTGCAACCAAATTTGTGACCGCCTACTAAGCCGTCGCAAATTGCAACCGAATTTGTTGTTTTTTTAAAAAATAATTTTCTGGTTATTTTAATAGTAATAAATATGTTATATTACACATATGTAATATTATATATATTTTTAAAAAAAATTTCAATTTTTTTTAAGTTAAAATGAAACTTTTATATAATATATTTAAATTATATCTTATATAATATTATATTTAATATATATATATATATATATATATATATATATATATATATATATATATATGATAGTTGAGTGTAGTTTAATGTTTAATTATTATTCTTAAATAATTTTCTTAATTTTTTATTTTTAATCAAATATTAGTTATTCATGATCTTATCGCATTCCAGTAACACTAATTACAACCGAGCGTCAATAACTAACTGCAACAATTCAGAAGGTTGTCGGATATGTTTGTCCCTATTAGCAATGATCAGGATAAGTTTAGTTTGAGGGGGAAAAGAATTTTTGAGTTTAGTTTAATATGGAAAAGAATTATTTTTTTTTTTCATTTTGGTAAAAGATGTCTTTTTCAGTAATTTTCTCTCTCTAATCCTTAGTGTATATATTATATTTATATATTATACTTATATTATATATATTTTAAAAAAAATTTACAATTTTTTAAAAGTTAAAATGAAACTTTTATATAATATATATTATAATATTATATCTTATATAATATTGTATTTAATATATATATGTATATACTCAATTACATATATCCATTTAATTACATACACATTAATTAGCTAGTGAAATAAGCAAAAACAAAATGATGGAGATTACAATATATATATATATATATATATAAAGAACAAAAACGAGGGAGGTGATGGAAGTGAGTTAAAGTAGAGTTAAAGTTAATTAAAAAAGGGGAAAAGTGGAGTTAAAGTGGAAAAAAGAAAGGGAGGAGATATATAGTTGAGGAGTCATTATTATTGAGGATGGAAGTGAGGTCATAAATTTAAACACATTTGAGGGAAAAAAGTCTACATGTTGGTCTTTTCCTTTCCCATATATATATATATATATATATATATATATATATATATATATATATAATATATATATATATATATAATATATTATAAAAGTTAATATAAATATAGTATAATTAATCCTCTTTTCCCTTTATTCAGCAAATAAAAATAAAAATACTCTAGATTAGGATGATTAACATGATAGACACCATGTATGTTAAGAACTTAATAATGTTGAGTTAGGTCTTTATATCAGTCTTAGAGGAAGGTTTTATAAAGTAAAGATTACAATTGTATATATGTTAAAAAAATATTCTCTAATTTTTATATCTTGAATATTCTCTTACAACAACAAGATGAAAACAAAAAACTTTCAGAAATATTTTGAGTTAATATCTTTTTTCAAAAAAAATATTGTTGGAATTTATAATTGAGGATGGAAGTGGGGTAATAAACCCTAAATTAAGGAAGTGGGGTCATAAAAAAATATTCTCTAATTTTTATATCTTGAAGAGAGTTCATGGAAGTATCATTAAGCAGACGAAATCTTTTACATATATTCATGTATTCTACAATTAAGTATCATTTCAACAAAAATTCTTTTATACGGAAATCTAGACCTGTGTCAAATGCCGGTAAATTAGGGCAAATGTGATACAAATGCCGGTAAATTACTTTTTAAGTCTTGCATTTGTATATCATTTATTTCTATTGTTGATTGTTTTTATAATTAAGCAATATATAAGAAATACAATTCTAATGCAATAGTAGATATGAATCTTTTAATTTGAACCATGCAAGTAAATTTTTGAGTCTCATATTCTTATTATTTAATTTTTGTTTTTTAATTGTTCGTGTGTTTTGATTCCAACAATATTTATACACATATATAAGCAAAAATTAGTTCACAATCTCTCTTAAATACATTAATAATTTTTACAATGACATACATATATATAATATATAAATGACAATTATTTTGATAAAATCATTGACATTATGTTATAAAAAAACACACAAAAATAACTTAACTTTTTAATTCAAGTTAAAAAATATCTAATAACTTGAGAAACCCTTATTCCACTATTACAAAAGCACACGGAAATCTAAGAATACAATCTTAAAAAATCTAAAAAGAATGATTTTTTAATATTTGATATAGACTATATATATATATATATATATATATATATATATATATATATATATATATATTAATTGAAATTTGAATTTTTATTAAAACATGAACTTTTTGGTATATCTCGTTTTACAATTGTATATATGTTAAAAAAAATATTCTCTAATTTTTATATCTTGAATATTCTCTTACAACAACAAGATGAAAACAAAAAACTTTCAGAAATATTTTGAGTTAATATCTTTTTTAAAAAAAAATATTGTTGGAATTTATAATTGAGGATGGAAGTGGGGTAATAAACCCTAAATTAAGGAAGTGGGTCATAAAAAAATATTCTCTAATTTTTATATCTTGAAGAGAGTTCATGGAAGTATCATTAAGCAGACGAAATCTTTTACATATATTCATGTATTCTACAATTAAGTATCATTTCAACAAAAATTCTTTTATACGGAAATCTAGACCTGTGTCAAATGCCGGTAAATTAGGGCAAATGTGATACAAATGCCGGTAAATTACTTTTTAAGTCTTGCATTTGTATATCATTTATTTCTATTGTTGATTGTTTTTATAATTAAGCAATATATAAGAAATACAATTCTAATGCAATAGTAGATATGAATCTTTTAATTTGAACCATGCAAGTAAATTTTTGAGTCTCATATTCTTATTATTTAATTTTTGTTTTTTAATTGTTCGTGTGTTTTGATTCCAACAATATTTATACACATATATAAGCAAAAATTAGTTCACAATCTCTCTTAAATACATTAATAATTTTTACAATGACATACATATATATAATATATAAATGACAATTATTTTGATAAAATCATTGACATTATGTTATAAAAAAACACACAAAAATAACTTAACTTTTTAATTCAAGTTAAAAAATATCTAATAACTTGAGAAACCCTTATTCCACTATTACAAAAGCACACGGAAATCTAAGAATACAATCTTAAAAAATCTAAAAAGAATGATTTTTTAATATTTGATATAGACTATATATATATATATATATATATATATATATATATATATATATATATTAATTGAAATTTGAATTTTTATTAAAACATGAACTTTTTGGTATATCTCGTTTTACAATTGTATATATGTTAAAAAAAATATTCTCTAATTTTTATATCTTGAATATTCTCTTACAACAACAAGATGAAAACAAAAAACTTTCAGAAATATTTTGAGTTAATATCTTTTTTAAAAAAAAATATTGTTGGAATTTATAATTGAGGATGGAAGTGGGGTAATAAACCCTAAATTAAGGAAGTGGGTCATAAAAAAATATTCTCTAATTTTTATATCTTGAATATTCTCTAACCCTGAATTCATCCATCCATTCATTCTTCTAGCTAGAAATTAAGTAAGAATATATAGAATTAAAATTTAAGAAGAAGATGACAGGATCCGGTTCACCTTGTGGTGCGTGTAAATTTCTGAGAAGAAAATGTGTTACAGATTGTGTATTTGCACCTTACTTCTGCTTTAAACAAGGAGCAAGCCATTTTGCAGCCGTTCATAAAGTTTTTGGAGCCAGTAATGTCTCCAAACTCCTTGATCATGTTCCCATCACTGATCGTTGTGAAGCTGCTGTTACCATCTCTTATGAAGCTCAAGCCAGACTTCAAGATCCCATTTATGGCTGTGTCTCACAAATCATTTCCCTCCAACAACAGGTATATATATATATATACTTCCTTCATTAATTCCAACCCCCCAATAAATATATACATATATATATAATCAAACTCGCGATTTCGTGTAACATCTACAGGTAGTGAATCTACAAGCACAACTAGCATCACTAAAGGAACAAGCAGCAGTAGTAGTAGCAGCAGCAGCAGCTCAGTGTAGAATAAATATAAATGGTACAAACAATACAAACCCTAATAAATATCTTCCACAAGATCTTCTTCATCAGTATGGTTGGTTTCAATCAGAAAATTCAGGGATGCATCACCAATTTGATAATATGATTTCCAATTTCTCCAATCCACTACTTTTCAGTAATAATGATAATTCAGCAGTGGAACAAATTTATGTTTCTTGTCACGATGAACAACAACCAAATGAGCAGAAGTGGGTTTTGCCGGACGACGACAACAACATGGATGATCTACAATGCGAACGTCTTGGATGTGCAATGGCAAAATCAGATTACCAAAATTGTGAATCCCTCAATGACATGGGTGAAATATTTATCTCTTTTATTTATTTTTTTCAAAATTATTTACAAAATATTCATACTATCTATATATATACTTTTTTTTTTGCTATAGATGTAGCTCTACATCCTGAAGCACACCAGAATTTCCGAATCCTTGCTGAAAGAATGGTGTTGGGTTTCTCTGGTGGTGTCTCTGCTTCTGGTGGCGATCTTTGGACACCAATTTCTGGAAATGGCATTGCTGATGTAAGGATTATGAGAAGGAAAAATCTCAGAAATATTGGTGTACCAACTGGTCTTACAATAAGTGCTTCTTTTTGTTCTTGGCTTCCAACTTTTCCTAAAATCGTATTCGAGTATTTGCGTAATTACAAGAATCGATCCGAGGTACGACTTGATGCTTTTATTCAATACTATTATATCCATATTTTAGTTTTTTTGATAAACACACAGTATAATTTCTTGTGATATTATAACGAGTAAATTTTTTTTTTGTTTTTGTTTTAGTGGGACATTATAAGCTTTAATGGTTATGTGAAAGAAATTCTTTACATGGGAAGTGGATCGGAAGATGGCATTTGTGTATCTATCTTACAAGTTACAGTAAGATATATATGAACCCTAAATTTCATCTTGTTTTTTTTAGTGAATTTGTTCAAATTAGGGCATGGAAAATCTAATTTTTTGTTTATATTGGAAAAGGGTCCAAGAACAGATCATGGAGGTGTGTTCATCTTTCAAGAAAGCAGCTGTGAACCAACAACTTCATTCATAGTTTATGCACCGTTGGACGTGACGACGGCGAAAGTGTTATTCGGCAGTGGAGATCCTGAGATTATTCAACTTCTTCCTTCTGGTTTCACCATTATTCCCAGTGGACCTCCCTTGGATCATCCTGCTGCTGCTGCTGCTATTTGTGATGCTGATCTTCAAAATGGAACTCTTCTCACAATTTCTTTGCAAACTCTTGTGGATTCTAATCCTTTAGCCAATGTTTCTGATCAGGCTCTCGATAATGTTAGTAAGCTTCTGCGGTATACAATGCATAACATTGAGGTGGCTCTTGCTCCCTTTTACCTTTGAGAGAAACAGGTATGTTTTTTTATACATTTTTTTTACATTCAAGAATATATATATATATATATATATATATATATATATATATATATATATATATATATGTATGTTTGTATGTGTTGAAATTTTATTTTTTTTGATTTATTTTTTCGCAGGAATGGAAGTGTTTGAGGAGGTGGAAACAAGTCTTGATTTTAGGGTTTAATTTCTATGTAAAGTTTGTATGTATTAGGACTTTGTAATAAACAGTTTTGTTGGAACTCAAGAGTTCCCCTTTTTATCTTTCCAGTAGTTTTTATTTCTTCAAGACTTAATAAATATGCTTTTTGCAATACTCTATCTAATATATATATATATATATATCATGTGGTTTCCCCTTCAGACTCTTAGTTATTTATACTTTTACATGAAAACAATTCAAGTGATAAACATATATATATATATAAAATATTTTTTAAAAAAAACAACAAATTTTTTTTTATCTTTATATATGTTTCATTTTAACTTAAAACATTTATAAAAATTTTCCAAAAATATATATAATATTATATATGTGTAATATAACATATTTATTACTATTAAAACAACAAGAAACTTATTTTTTAAAAAAACAACAAATTTATTTATATTATACTTATATATATTATGCTTAACTCTACTTTTAACTCCACTTTTAAAAAAACAACAAATTTAACTCCACTTTTCCCCTTTTTCAATCAACTTTAACTCTACTTTTAACTCCACTTTAGCTCACTTCCATCACCTCCCTCACTTTTTTCTATATATATATACACATAAGAGAGCTAAAGTTATACCCTTTGGCTATGACCTGATTTATTTTCAGATTTGTAGTTCTATAGACCGGCAATTCCTCCCTATTACCGCCTCTCCAAATACAATGTTCTCCAGCTCAAATAGAATTTTCTGTATTTATGTTTTTTCTTGGAATATATATTATACTTATATATATTATTTACAAATCGAAATAAAAAAGAAATACAAATTTTTAATTAAAAATCTTTTCAATTAATGTTTAAGTTAAATTTTTTTTCAAGACTACTTAAAAAACTTTTTAACTTGAATTACTAAAAAACTTCCGAGAAAAAAATAAATAAATAAACAAGGAGCGTACAACGGAGTCGGACTTTGTACCGTTGCATCAATAATTTGCCCAAACAGAGATTTATATCACTTCAATTGCGCCAACCTGTAAAGCCGCCTTTAACATTTAATTAATTACACATTACTGCAAAAGCAAAAAATAAATTAAACTACTTTTTTTTTCTCTTTTTTTTCCCGGACCCACACAACCCAATGAACTGGACAAAAGCCAAAGTAGTGTTTGTGTGAGTGATTTCCATCAAGTAATGAATGATAATACATACATAATGTTTTTGGGGGATTTATATGAATATATATATATATATATATATATATATATATTGTTATAAAATTATATGATCTATATATATGTGTGTATATATTTAGTATAATATATATAATATAGTAATTGGTGTGGAGATATAGGGAGAGAGGGAGAGAGGAAGGTTGAGAGAATTGGTTCTCGGGAATGGTCTCGGGAAATTGGGAAATGAAGATGCAATTGTATCAAAATCAAAATCCTTTCTTTTCTTTTTTTTTCATTCAAAACCTTACACCTATATATATACATACATATGAATATATAAATATATTCATCCATCATTACATCCATTAAATGAATATATAAATATATTCATCCATCATTACATCCATTAAATGAATATATAAATATATTCATCCATCATTACATCCATTATCTATATAACATCATTACACCCACTTACATTTATATATATATATATATATATATCCAATATTATAACTATTAGGTGATATTTATCATCTTTCGTAATTTTCTGGGATGATGGACATCCATTAATGTAATGAATCTCCGGGATTCATAACACTCCCCCTTGGATGTCCATTACATAAAGAATAGGCCTCGTTAAAACCTTACTAGATAAAAACCCAGTGGGAAAAAAAATCTAGTGAAGGAAAAAGAGTACACTATTCTTCATGTGTAGATTTCTCCCCCTGATGAGATGATTTCTCGAAATCTTTAAATCGACGCAAACCAATTTTATATCTCAATTTTTCAAAGGTTGTTGTTGGAAGAGATTTAGTGAATATATCTGCAAGATTATCACGTGATCGAATTTGAAGCACATCAATTTCACCGTTCTTTTGAAGTTCATGAGTAAAGAAGAATTTAGGTGAAATGTGTTTCGTCCTATCTCCCTTAATATATCCTCATTTTAATTGAGCTATACAAGCTGCATTATCTTCATATAGAGGAGTTGGAATCTCTCTTCTGGAGGATAAACCACAACTCTCTCTAATATAATGTATCATTGACCTCAACCATACACATTCTCGACTTGCTTCATGAATGGCTATTATCTCAGCATGATTAGAAGAAGTTGCTGCTAATGTTTGCTTCGTGGAGAGCCATGATATAGCAGCATTACCATATGTAAATAAATAACCATTTTGAGAACGTGCCTTATGCAGATCCGAAAGATAACCCGCATCTGCATATCCAATCAGTTCTGGATCATTTACATTTGAATAAAATAATCCGAGGTCAATTGTCCCTTGGAGGTATCTAAGGACGTGTTTAATACCATTCCAATGTCGTCGTGTTGGTGAAGAACTAAATCTTGCTAATAGATTTATAGCAAATGCTATATCCGGTCTAGTATTATTTGCAAGATACATCAGTGCACCAATAGCACTCAAATATGGTACTTCAGGACCAAGTAGTTTTTCACCATTTTCTCGAGGTCTAAATATGTCTTTATTTATATCTAGTGACCTCACGACCATTGGAATACTCAATGGATATGCTTTATCCATGAAAAATCTTTTCAATACTTTAGCTGTATATGTTGACTGATGAACAAAAATTCCATCTTTCATATGTTCAATTTGAAGCCCAAGACAAAACTTGGTTTTTCCAAAATCTTTAACTTCAAATTCTCATCTCAAGCAATCTATAGCTTCTCGAAGCTCTTCTGGAGTTCCTATTAGATTGATATCGTCAACATATATAGCAAGAATCACAAAACCAAAATCTGTTTTCTTAATAAAAACACATGGACAGATTTGATCATTTTTATATCCTGAATTCAACAGGAATTCACTAAGGTGATTGTACCACATGCGTCCAGACTGTTTAAGCCTGATGGGATTCCGGTTGACGTACTAAATAGGTGTTATTTTACCCTATGTCGATTATGATTAATTAAGGACTGTGATTGACTAATTGTCACGTTTAGTCTTATGGTGTCACTTAATCAGCCAGAATCTAAGGCAGAGTACCTATCGTGTAGCTAGTCTATTGGAAAGTATCTACGATTTTACTAAGTTAATTATCGTACTCCCAGGGAAGTGGCAACGGCTTAGTAGTAACTAGCCTCTTATCCTAACTCTTATCTTATGATCCAGTTATGCAATCTTCATCAAATACTTTGATGAGAGGGTGATCCATTCTCCACTAGGTTCAAGTCTAATTAACCCTAGAAGTGTTTTAAAGATAAATTCTGATTCTATGTTATACTGTTCCTATATGTTGATTGACCTATATTCGAGTATTTTAGATGCATCTTAGCCTGGATTGCAACTATGTTCTGTGTCTAAAGGCGTACCACATCCGAGGTCTCTAATAAACCGCCCTACCTTAATGACGGCCCTACTCACGGTTCGGGACGAAGGCATCCATGAAAGCCCTATGTCACTTCGGGGATCATACCGCTTGCCCTAGCCACCGGCATAATCGGACTCAGCTCGGCCCCTACCTAGACTACTTTAACAGGCAGGGTGTTCAACATGTTATTTTATCTAGCATGGCAGACACCAATACTAATTGATGCCTGTTAAACTAAACAGGTTATGATTAGACCGTGGTTAGGAATTGTCTATAACCCTAACTTTAGTTTAAAAGAGCACATTAAACATGCAGACATAGTGAATATTTAGCAGGTGGCTATTTCCGGAAAAATATAACAACTTCAACATATAAAACAACTATTCATAAAAATCATAATCAGATGTTCATAATAAGTATTTAGAGAAAAACAATAACAACATATAAGAGAGGGGTATGAGGACTGATGCCATAAAGAAATCACCCTTTACGTAGTCTCGCCGCAGAGCGTACTGCTGTATATGTTGTACTGCCTCCTCTGACTCTGCTCACCAGAACCTTCGGAGGACGCTTCCTCAGCCTAGTAACTGGGCTTTACCTTAATACCCAGCTTAAGCCCAGCCCTGTGGACTGACTCTTCGAACGCCTAGAGCTCTCTTAGGGTCTCCTAACGAAACCCCGGGTATTCTATGAATACCGGAAACGAACCTATCTATAGAAACCTAAGATCTGAGACTATTTCTCAAAAACTAAAACAAACACTAATAAGAAAGAAAACTGAGATCCGAGTCTCTGAGTGAGTTGTGTACTGGAAAATTGTACACTGGAAACCACTTAATGACTCAGATCGAGTGGAGAGGGATGAATTCAACTGCTGGAGGCCTGGGGTATTTATAGCAGCTTCCCGGAGTGAAAAATTCTGAAAAATTCGATGTGGGACAGCTTCTGGCGGTTCGGGACGCCCGTCCCGGTTCAGGACGCCCGTCCTGGCGGTTTGACCGGGTCGGGACGCCCGTCCCAGGTTCGGGACGCCCGTCCCGGACCTTTGACCGGGTCAACATTTCCAAAAATTGCGTTTTTGCCCCAGAATTTGCTGTTTTCGTCTACTTTTCACCTGACACTTCCAAAATCATAAAAACCGTGAAATCAAGTAAATAGTAAACAATTATTGTCCATTTACTCTCAATTTCACATTAAAACATACATAAAAACATGCTAAAAATGTGATACGATTTTAGCGTATCAGATAACCCCACACTTAGCTTTTTGCTTGTCCTCAAGCAAAGTCTACATGGAGTTAGTGATTTTAAACCGTAGTGCAGTCACTTAAATTCCTAATCATGTTTTTATTCCAAAAATTCTTCAGACAATTCTTAACACAGGTCTGATTGGTTAGGTTGCTATGACAAGGTCTCACATGTCTCTAGTAGTTTGTTATGATCAGGCAGAAAACAAATCAACAACTAGGTTGGACTTTTTCTTAGTCACAGGGTCTTCCTGATGTGTAGTGTGTGTACTAGTCTAGACCAGATAGTCAACACAATGAACTCTTATCTTAACTGCTACCAGATAATACTTGACCTATCGCTAGACATACTGACAACAGATAACTTTCTGAGTTCTGAGCTTTGGTGATCAGATTTTTAATGTTTTAGCACTTAGTTATTTTCTTTATAGATTCAGGGTATTTCGAGTTTGCTTAGAACACGTCAACTTCAACTACCCATGTAGCGAGTCCCACTCCGATGACTCCCAGATCTACACGACCTTAGGGCATCAGGCTTTAAGTTCCCCGAAGGAGTGGTGCTCGAGTAGCGAAGGCCGCTGGCAAACTACCCTATTGTAATTAACTTCCTTAAGTTCTTTTCACTTTTAGCTCAGAGTCTCATCTAGTCATTCTAACTGCCAATATATCCACAACTGGTCTAATTTTATCTAGTGGAGTCTCGAATGGGCAATTGGTTGAGGTCTCTAATCCAGACAAGGTTGTGCTCAGTTATCAGGAATTCCCTATTCCTAATCAATTAGTCCAAGATAGCTATCGACTATCTCCTACTAACCATAACATACTACCTACATATCATAGACATAAGCAATTTGTTTAACCAAGCATACTGCATTTAGAAGTCTGAAAGATGGAAAAATTTTGAAAAAATTTTGGAAGTGTGCGAAAATACAGGGAAAACAAGCAAAAGCATGCGAAAATTTTTTCAAACTGCTTCAAACTGCTACTGCTACAGTGCACTGTGCACTGCTACCCCACACTTAAGGCTGGCACTGTCCTCAGTGTTCATGCATATCTACCCCACACTTATTTGAAAACAAGAAATAAAACACAATTAAAAGATTCTTACCCCACACTTATTCAACTAACTACGGGTAAGAAGGAACATAGAAATAACAAAAACAAGAAATAAAATGAAAAAGATACTCCCTTAGTCTGTGAAGTCCACAATCTGCTCGGACGAGTCAAACGGCTCTGTGTAAATCTTCAGGCGTTGTCCGTTTACTTTTTGAATAATGCCGTCAGAATCCATGATGTCACATGCTCCGAAAGGTGATACTTTCGTAATTGTGAATGGTCCTGACCAACAGCTACGCAGCTTTCCTGGGAAGAATTTGAAACGTGAGTTGTACAACAATACCTTATCGCCTGGTTCGAAATTTTTCTGGGCTCTGAGTCGTCTATCATGCCGGAGTTTACTCGTCATTTTGAACTGATGTGAGTTCTCGTAGGCTTTGAGCCTCCACTCATCCAATTCATTGAGTTGTAGAATCCGGTGTTCCTTAGCCAATTTATCGTTAAGATTGCATTTTTGCACTGCCCAGTAAGCTCTATGTTCAAGTTCAACCGGAAGGTGGCATGCTTTTCCGTAGACTAGTCGATAGGGTGAGAATCCCGTAGTGGTCTTGTATGCTGTACGGAAGGCCCATAATGCATCCTCCAGTTTATTGGCCCAATCCTTACGGTTAACACCCACGGTCTTTTCCAGGATTCTCTTTATCCCCCTATTGGTTACCTCAGCCTGCCCGTTGGTTTGAGGATGGTAGGCTGTGGAAATGCGATGCTGAATTCCGTATTGCTGAAGTACCTTCTGCAATTGAGAGTTGCAGAAGTGCGTACCTCGATCACTAATTAGGGCTTTTGGACATCCAAACCTGGCGAAAATCTGCTTAAGGAATTTACATACAGCTCTAGCATCATTAGTAGGTAGGGCCTGTGCCTCAGGCCATTTTGAAAAATATTCTACAGCTACTAAGATGTACTTCATACCAAAAGAGGAAGGAAACGGACCCATGAAATCTATACCCCATATGTCAAATATTTCTACACTTTGAATTGCTTGTTGGGGTAGACCATCTCGAGATGATATGGCTCCCGCTTTCTGGCAGGCATCGCACGATCTTGTAAATGCTGCGGCGTCCTTGAATATGGTAGGCCAGTAAAAGCCTGCTTCTAACACCTTTCGGGCGGTATTGGTTGCAGCTAAGTGACCGCCGGTTGGTCCGCAGTGACAATGTTCCAGAATTTGGAAACCTTCTTCTTGAGATACACATCTTCTGATCATCTGATCTGCACATATTTTAAATAGAAAAGGATCTTCCCAATAGTAATATTTCAGGTCAGCAAAGAATTTTCTTCTTTGTTGAGCATTGATATCACTAGGGAGAGTCCGGGCTGCCAAGTAATTTGCTATATCTGCAAACCAAGGGGGTGAGAAGATAGCAGATAATGCACATAGATTCTCATCCGGAAATTTATCAGATATGATTGTCTCATCAATGGCTTCTAGGGTCGGATTTTCTAACCTAGACAAATGGTCTGCGGCTAAGTTTTCTGCCCCTTTCTTATCCCGGATTTCTATGTCAAATTCTTGAAGCAATAAAACCCATCTAATCAATCTTGGTTTTGCGTCGGTTTTATTGAACAAGTATTTTAGTGCCGAGTGATCAGTATAAACAATAGTTTTAGACAGGACTAGATAGGATCGAAACTTATCAAATGCATATACTACTGCTAATAATTCCTTTTCTGTCGTAGTGTAATTTTCCTGAGCATCAGTTAAGGTTTTACTAGCATAATATATTACATGAAACTTCTTATCATGTCTTTGTCCTAAAACTACTCCTACTGCATAGTCACTAGCATCACACATAAGCTCAAAAGGTAGACTCCAATCAGGTGATGTCATGATAGGTGCAGTAGTTAAGAGTTCCTTAAGTCTATTAAAAGCTTTTAGACATTTCTCATCAAAGACAAATGGAACATCTTTTCCGAGTAAATTGGTCAACGGCCTGGCTATTAATGAAAAATCTTTTATGAACCTACGATAAAAGCCAGCGTGTCCAAAAAACTCCTAACGGCTCTCACATTTTTGGGAGGAGGTAGTTTTGAAATTACTTCAATTTTTGCCTTATCTACTTCCATACCTAAGTGTGAGATCTTATGTCCTAAAACGATTCCCTCTTTTACCATGAAGTGGCATTTTTCCCAATTTAAAACCAGGTTAGATTTTATACAACGTTTCAACATTAACTCCAAGTTCCTTAGACAAACCTCAAATGTATTACCAAAAACAGAAAAGTCATCCATAAATACTTCCATAGATTTTCCTAACATGTCCTCAAAGATAGCAGTCATGCAACGTTGAAATGTAGCAGGTGCATTACACAAACCAAAAGGCATCCTTCTATATGCAAATGTTCCAAAAGGGCATGTGAATGTGGTTTTATGCTGGTCCTCAGGGGAGATAGGAATTTGAAAATAACCAGAAAACCCATCAAGAAAGCAATAAAACATGTGTCCAGATAATCTTTCTAACATTTGGTCAATAAAAGGAAGGGGAAAGTGATCTTTTCGTGTGGCCGTATTTAATTTTCTATAGTCTATGCATACACGATGACCAGTTACAGTTCTTGTAGGGATTAGTTCATTATGCTCATTCCTAACAACTGTTATACCGCCTTTCTTAGGTACTACCTGCACCGGGCTTACCCACTCACTATCTGAGATAGGGTAGATAAGTCCTGCATCTAACAGTTTAATGACTTCTTTCTTAACAACATCACACACATTAGGATTCAACCTCCTTTGAGGTTGCACACATGGCTTATACTCATTTTCTAGAAGAATCTTATGCGAACAAAAGCTTGGATTAATACCTGGGATATCCGCAATTTTGTAGGCAAAGGCTCTTCTATGCTTTCTGCACATGTCCACAGTCAGCTTCCTTTGTTCTGCAGTCAGATCAGCTGCAAGAATAATGGGAAGTTTCTTGTTGTCATCTAGGAATTCGTAGCACAGATGAGTGGGTAGTTCCTTCAGTTCCAAGTCTGGTGGATCTTCAAACGAGGTTCGCTCTTTCTTCATCTCATCATCACCTATCTCAGTGAAACTATCAGAAGTAATTTCATTTTCAGAAGAGCTAAGTTCAGACTCCTCTAATTCTAGGGAGTCCTCACTTAGAATTTGATAGTTTGAGCATAGGTCTGTCACGTTAATTGCAATCAAGTGTTCCATGGCATCCACACAAAAACAAGTATCATCTAAATGCATGGGATACCTAAGGGTTCATTTAGATCAAAAGTGATGTCATCATTTCCTACCCTTAACTTGATTTGACCATTACTGACGTCTATTAATGCTTTTGAGGTGGCTAGAAATGGTCGACCTAGGATCAGGGGCACTCCTCCTTCCCCATTCATGTCCATGACAACGAAATCCACAGGAAATACAAATTTTCCGACCTTTACTAAGAGGTCTTCAATTATTCCCTTGGGGATTTTGACTGTCCTGTCTGCAAGTTGTATGCACATCCTAGTCGTTTTCAAATCATGCAATCCTAATTTATCAAATAAACTAGATGGCATAAGATTAATACTAGCTCCTAAGTCTGCTAATGCATGCATGTTAGTAATATTTCCAATTGTACATGGCAAGGTAAAACAACCAGGATCTTTCTGTTTAGACGGTAGTTTATTCAACAGAACCGCCGAACATTCTTCATTAAGAACCACCTTGTCCATGTCAAATTTTCTTTTATTACTAACAACTTCTTTTAAAAACTTAGCATACTTTGGCATTTCAGAAATAACATCAAGTAAAGGTAAATTAACATGAATCTGACTAAAATTCCTAAGAAACTTTTCAAATTGCTCCTTATCTTTATTGTGCATAAGTCTGGCAGGGTAAGGTACTTTTGGCCGGTACTCAGGAATAAACTCCGTCTTCCCTTTCCTTGCTACTTCGATCTCGACATCCGTCGGCGTTGGGTCCTTGGAGCCTTCTTCTGGTTCCTGCACAAGAATAGGAGGGTCAGATGGTTTGGGTGGAGATGGAGATAGAATTTTACCAGATCTTAGAGTGATGGTCTTGCATTCAGTTTGAGGGTTGGTCTCAGTTGCTTGGTAGCGTTCCCTGGGACCTGTGAGAGAAATGGGTGGATAGTTGACCCATCTGCCTCTCTAAAGTTTGTATAGCAGCTTGTGTGTTTCTGATTGTTTGCTCGGTCTGCTTCTGTCTATTCTCGTTCTGCTGGATTCTTTCTGCGTGAGCTTCCTGAATCTTTCTGTTGGACTCTATCATTTCCTTGTTGGAGTCGGAAATGCTCTTCAGCATGTCTCTAAATTCTTGCATGGGATCAGCTGGAACGATGTAGTTCCTTGGTGCAGGCAGAGCAACTTGCTGGTTCTGCGGATATGGCAGTGCTGAGGTACTCTTTTCTGGAAGTTAGTAGCCCCGGGATTGTTTCTCCAGCTAAATCCCGGATGGTTCTTCCAAGTGGGATTGTAGGTATTTCCTATAGGAGCAGAATTACTGCGTCCACTTGTTCCATCTCTTCTGGGACAGTTAATATCCCATTACCATAACAATCCCCACTGAAATGTGGTCCTTGGCAAAACTCGCAGACTTGGTATACTGACTGAATTTTCCCTTGTTGGAAAGCATTCAGCTGATTAGTAATGCTGGCCTTCAGTGCCTCAAATTGATCATCAGTGGAGGCAACGACCGCATTTACTGGTTGCTTCTTAGCTCGGCCACTTGTGCGCCAATTCTTGCTGTTCCTGTAGAGTCTCTCCAGAGCGTTTCTAGCATCTACATCACTCATTCCATTGAAACCGCTCTGGGATTGAGTCCATCGAGAATTTGCTTACCCATGTCTGACATACCCCCGTAAAATTGCTGAATCAGCAATGCCTCGGTAAGTCCATGTTGGGGGCAGAGCCTGAGTAGCTTTGAATCTGTCCCAAGCTTCGATCACTGTCTCATCAGCAGCTTGAGTGAAACTAGACAGAGCCCTTCGATATTCTAGGACTCTTGCTGCAGAGTAGTACTCTTCTAGGAAGGCTTTGCTTAACTCGTCCCAAGAGGTGATGGAGTTAGTAGGTAGCTGGGCCAACCATCTCTTAGCTCTGTCCCTAAGTGAGTAGGGAAAAAGGTTGAGTTTAGTTATTTCTGCAGTATGATCTCCCTTGAGGCCTTCGCAGAGAGAAGAGAAATCAGATAGGTGTTCCAGCGGATTCTCGGCTGCAGTTCCTCCAAACTGAACTCGATTTATAATCAGCTGGATCACATTCGGTTTAAGATCATAGCGAGGGTTCCCAGGGATTCGGATGGCAGATGAGACTGGGATAGTCTGTGGCTGGATGTAGGATTCAAGGGTAGGTCTTTCAGCAGCCATTTCTGTTCTTCGCCTATTAGCTGTGCGAATGATTCGTTCAGGATTTTCAACTGGTGTTTCAAGGTTAGCTTCTGAAGATCGAGTCATGCAACTACAGAGAAGAACACGTTTTAGCCTGAGCAAACTGGTTAGTGGGTTACAGGGAGAGTGAAAACTAAAGAAAAACTTGGAAGAAAGAGAAAACAAAACAAAACAACTATTCAAGAGAAAACACAAAAGATAGGGAAAAGAGAATAACTTACCATTAAACAAGAAAAAGTACAATTTTTTCGGATTTTTAGATTTTAAAATTTTTTTTCTTTTAATATTTGAAAGCAATTAAATTCCCTCAATATGGTTTAGAATAATTTTCTAAAATTTGATTATCCTAAATGTCTTAATTCCAGATAACATCTAAATTAATTAGTTATGATAATCCTATATTTCGGAAATGATTGTCTAACTGTATAAGATAAGTGTTGGTCTAAGGTCTAGGTTACTACCGTTACCTATCATAAGTCTCTAGAATTTTGATCAGGAATCCTAAATTCATTATGATATTTCCCCGGCAACGGCGCCAAAAATCTGATGCGATTCCGGTTGACGACTAAATAGGTGTTATTTTACCCTATGTCGATTATGATTAATTAAGGACTGTGATTGACTAATTGTCACGTTTAGTCTTATGGTGTCACTTAATCAGCCAGAATCTAAGGCAGAGTACCTATCGTGTAGCTAGTCTATTGGAAAGTATCTACGATTTTACTAAGTTAATTATCGTACTCCCAGGGAAGTGGCAACGGCTTAGTAGTAACTAGCCTCTTATCCTAACTCTTATCTTATGATCCAGTTATGCAATCTTCATCAAATACTTTGATGAGAGGGTGATCCATTCTCCACTAGGTTCAAGTCTAATTAACCCTAGAAGTGTTTTAAAGATAATTCTGATTCTATGTTATACTGTTCCTATATGTTGATTGACCTATATTCGAGTATTTTAGATGCATCTTAGCCTGGATTGCAACTATGTTCTGTGTAAAGGCGTACCACATCCGAGGTCTCTAATAAACCGCCCTACCTTAATGACGGCCCTACTCACGGTTCGGGACGAAGGCATCCATGATGAAAGCCCTATGTCACTTCGGGGATCATACCGCTTGCCCTAGCCGCCGCAAATCGACTCAGCTCGGCCCCTACCTAGACTACTTTAACAGGCAGGGTGTTCAACATGTTATTTTATCTAGCATGGCAGACACCAATACTAATTGATGCCTGTTAAACTAAACAGGTTATGATTAGACCGTGGTTAGGAATTGTCTATAACCCTAACTTTAGTTTAAAAGAGCACATTAAACATGCAGACATAGTGAATATTTAGCAGGTGGCTATTTCCGGAAAAATATAACAACTTCAACATATAAAACAACTATTCATAAAAATCATAATCAGATATAATAAGTATTTAGAGAAAAACAATAACAACATATAAGAGAGGGGTATGGGGACTGATGCCATAAAGAAATCACCCTTTACGTAGTCTCGCCGCAGAGCGTACTGCTGTATATGTTGTACTGCCTCCTCTGACTCTGCTCACCAGAACCTTCGGAGGACGCTTCCTCAGCCTAGTAACTGGGCTTTACCTTAATACCCAGCTTAAGCCCAGCCCTGTGGACTGACTCTTCGAACGCCTAGAGCTCTCTTAGGGTCTCCTAACGAAACCCCGGGTATTCTATGAATACCGGAAACGAACCTATCTATAGAAACCTAAGATCTGAGACTATTTCTCAGAAACTAAAACAAACACTAATAAGAAAGAAAACTGAGATCCGAGTCTCTGAGTGAGTTGTGTACTGGAAAATTGTACACTGGAAACCACTTAATGACTCAGATCGAGTGGAGAGGGATGAATTCAACTGCTGGAGGCCTGGGGTATTTATAGCAGCTTCCCGGAGTGAAAAATTCTGAAAAATTCGATGTGGGACAGCTTCTGGCGGCTCGGGACGCCCGTCCCGGTTCGGGACGCCCGTCCTGATTCGTTGACCAGGTTCGGGACGCCCGTCCCGGTTCAGGACGCCCGTCCTGGCGGTTTGACCGGGTCGGGACGCCCGTCCCGGACCTTTGACCGGGTCAACATTTCCAAAAATTGCGTTTTTGCCCCAGAATTTGCTGTTTTCGTCTACTTTTCACCTGACACTTCCAAAATCATAAAAACTGTGAAATCAAGTAAATAGTAAACAATTATTGTCCATTTACTCTCAATTTCACATTAAAACATACATAAAAACATGCTAAAAATGTGATACGATTTTAGCGTATCAAAGCCCATATAATGATTTCTGTAATTTGATAGAATAATTTTCATGAGGGCCTTTAGAAGCCTTTGGTAATTTGAATCCTTCAGGGATTTTCATATAAATTTTATTTTCGAGGCTTCCATAAAGATAAGCTGTAATAACATCCATTAGACGCATGTCCACCTTTTCATGAACTGCCATACTTATTAGATATCGGAGTGTAATAGCATCAATAACGGGTGAATAAGTTTGATCATAATCAATTCCTGGCTTTTGCGAAAAGCCTTGTGCGACGAGTCGTGCTTTATATTTTACGACTTCATTATTCTCATTTCGTTTTCGCACAAACACTCATTTATAGCCAACAGGTTTTATATCCTTTGGCATTTGGACTACAGGTCCAAAAACTTCTCGCTTTGCAAGCGAATTTAACTCCGATTGAATTGCATTTTTCCATTGAGGCCAATCAATTCTATGCCGACATTCTTCAACTGATAAAGGATCTAAATCCTCATTATCCTTGAAAATATCAAGGGCTACGTTGTATGCAAAAGCATTATCAATAACAACGTTTTTTCGATCCCAACTTTGATTCGAACTGGAATAATTAATTGAGATTTCAGAATTCTCATCATCATTTATAGTTGGAATCTTTTCATCAGTCTTCCCTTGGTTTTCTTTTTCTATTTCATCAATATGATCTTCTGGATCATTTGTTCATCTTTTCTTTCGAGGATTTTTATTTTTAGAACCAAGGGGTCGGCCACGCTTCTGGCGTGTTTTTGATTCGATAGCTATAGGATTAACTTTCTATCCTTCAGGAACTTCTATTCGTATAGGAGCATCTATAGCTGGAATATGCGATTTAGTGACTCTGCTGGAGTCAGCAAAAGAATCTGGCAGTTGATTTGCAATTTGTTGCAAATGTATAATCTTTTGAACTTCAAGTTCACTTATATTTGTGCGTGGATCTAAATGATTCAAAGAAGTTTTCCACGCAAGTTCAATCTTATGCCATTTATTCTCTCCCCCTAATTTGGGAAACAAATTTTCATCAAAATGGCAATCAGCAAATCTTGCTGTAAATACATCCCCTGTCAAAGGTTCAAGATACCTTATAATGGACGGGGAGTCATACCCAACATATATCCCCAATCTTCTTTGTGGACCCATTTTTGTCCGTTGGGGTGGTTCAATTGGGACATATACAGCACACCCAAAAATTCTCAAATAAGAAATATTTGGCTCTGAACCAAAAGCCAACTGTATGGGAGAAAATTTATGATAACTTGATGGCCTTAAACGCACAAGTGCTGCAGCATGTAAAATTGCATGTCCCCAGGCTGCTGTAGGGAGATTCGTTTTCATCAATAATGGTCTGACAATTAATTGCAGTCTTTTAATAAATGATTCAGCTAGACCATTCTGTGTGTGAACATGAGCTACATGATGTTCAACAATTATTCCAATCGACATGCAATAAGAATTAAATGCATGCGAAGTAAATTCACCAGCATTATCTAGACGGATTCGCTTAATAGGATAATCAGGAAATTGTGCTCTTAAGCGAATTATTTGGGCAAGTAATCTCGCAAACGCCAGGTTGCGAGTTGACAATAAACAAACATGCGACCATCGGGTCGATGCATCAATTAAAACCATGAAATATCGAAATTGCCCACATGGTGGACTAATCGGTCCACATATATCTCCATGAATCCGTTCTAGAAATGTAGGACTTTCAGCTCCTACTTTCAATGGTGCTGGTTTTATAATTAGTTTCCCTTTGGAACATGCAGCACATGAAAGTTTATCAGAAGTCAAAATCCTTTGATTTTTCAAAGGATGACCGTGCGTTGTTTCGATAATTTTTCGCATCATAATTGATCCCGGATGACCCAAACGGTCATGCCAAACTTTAAAAGTAATGGGATTAGTAAACTTCTGGTTTACTAAATGATGCACCTCAATAGCATTTATTTTTGCATAATATAGGCCAGAGGATAGGGATGGTAGTTTTTCCAACAAAACTTTATTACCGGAGGTCATTTTCGTGATACCCAAATATTCATGACTATTTTCTTCCATAGTCTCAACATGATATCCATTCCGTCGGATATCTTTAAAACTCAATAAATTTCTTCGAGACTTTGAGGAATATAATGCTTTATCAATAGCAATCATAGTTCCTCCCGGTAATATTATATTAGCTCTTCCAGAGCCTTCAATAAGTTTTGCACTGCCATTTATTGTGGTAACACTTGTTTCTCCCACATTCAGGTGAGAAAAATATTTTTCATATTTTAGTATGGTGTGCGTAGTTCCACTGTCAATAAGACAGATACTTTCGATATCGTTATTCAAACCAGAAAATAGAACAACAGCCATCTGCGTTGTTAAGAAAATATTTACAGAAATAAAAATTAAATATATAATATCACAACAAAAGTAATATAATATTCTAGTTATTTTGGATACTTTAATTTCCAATCAAGTGGTCAATTATTTCTTTTGGATGTTTGAAAAGATCAGTAACATCCACATCAATATTTTCAAGATCGTCATCATTTATTTCATTTGACAATTTAAATAAGTCAACAATATATTTTGTCGTGCTACAGGCACGAGACCAGTGACCTTTCATGCCACAACGATAATATTTGCCTTCATAATTTTCGGAACAATATTTCCTTTTTCATTATGTTTTGTCCACTTCAGGTGATCATAAATATTTTTGGCACCTAAATTATTATCACGATTATAATGGCCAAATTTATCACGACGTTCATGACCATGACCACGGTAACGACCACTACTATGATCTCTTCTGGGATCATCATTCACTTCAGGGAATGGAGTAAGTCAGTAGGTCGAGTCTCGTGATTTTTCATCAGTAATTCATTATTTTGTTCCGCAATAAGAAGACAATAAATTAATTCAGTATATTTCTTTAAAACTTTCTTACGATATTGTTACTGCAGGACAATATCCGTGGCATAGAAAGTGGAGTATGTTTTCTCCAGTATATCATCATCCGTTACACAGTTTCAGCTGTGAAACTATTTTAAAATTTGAGGAGTTATACTCACTCACGGATTTGAAATTTTGCAACCTCAAGTGCAACTAGTCATACCGTGCTTTTTGGGAGAACGACCATCTTCTGGTGGTCGAATCTTTCTTTCAAATTTCCCCACAAAATAAGGGGATCTTTCACGATAAGATATTCATTTTTTTTAAAGCCTATAGCTTTGACACGATCTTGTGTTGATGACACATTATTTTATATAACGGTGTCTGCCGGACCCGTTTTAGCAAGATGCATTCTGGCATCTAGTGTCCATTACAAATAATTCTTTCTGGTGACATCAAGTGTCACAACTTCCAGTTTAGTTAGGTTTGCCATAATAATAATAATAAATGTACCTGTCTGATAACGTACCGGTGATAGATAATCGTGTTGTTGGTAGAGCTTCGTGCTGATAACGTGTTATAAAATTATATGATCTATATATATGTGTGTATATATTTAGTATAATATATATAATATAGTAATTGGTGTGGAGATATAGGGAGAGAGGGAGAGAGGAAGGTTGAGAGAATTGGTTCTCGGGAATGGTCTCGGGAAATTGGGAAATGAAGATGCAATTGTATCAAAATCAAAATCCTTTCTTTTTTTTTTTCATTCAAAACCTTACACCTATATATATACATACATATGAATATATAAATATATTCATCCATCATTACATCCATTAAATGAATATATAAATATATTCATCCATCATTACATCCATTATCTATATAACATCATTACACCCACTTACATTTTTATATATATATATCAAATATTATAACTATTAGGTGATATTTATTATCTTTCGTAATTTTCTGGGATGATGGATATCCATTAATGTAATGAATCTCCGGGATTCATAACATATATAACATTTTTTGTGGGGTGGGGCGTGAGGACCCAACACACCCAACAACAACAAAAACAAAATTATTCTTTTATCCCTCAAATTAGGTATGACTTATTATCATATCCCATTATTAACTTTGTAAGGTAACCATCATTTTTGTTGAACTTGCACTTCATCAAGATTATCTATCATCCCTCTTACATCCCTAAAATTTGGAGTTTAAATTTCAAAAGATAATTTTTTTTACCGTTAATGCAACTAAATAAAGAAAATCAAAAGAAATTTGAGAATTTATATTCTTTACATTTTTCGTTTAAAAATAATAATTTGATTATTAAAAGTAAAAAATATATATTATATATTTATTTTGGAAGTATGAAATTGGTACACACCCATGTTACTTTATCCAACTCCACCAAAACATGATCTCATAAAATATTTGGATCTAATATTCATTTTAGTAGGAAGAAAGCAGTTCGCCACATAATAATTTTTCTCTATATATTTTTTGGTTAATAAAAAATTCATTTTCCAACTGCCTCGAACAAAAGTGACAGATAATACTTCACCGTAGGCTTCAACCGTTCACCCGTCAATGTAGCAAAACCCAATTGAGTACCCAAAATTTTTCAGACACTCTAATTCTTCACTCTCTCTCACATCCGCTAACTCCTTCTCTCTCGTTTTCCTTTCTTCACACTCTTTCTGGGCAAAATTATCTCAATTTCACTCAGATCTGATTCCGTGGACGTCAGATCGGAGCCCTAGACGGAATCATAATCTGATACGCGGTGTCGAGTGTAGCTAGCCATGGAGGAGGCGCTGGAGTTGGTCCGTGCCAAGGACACCAAGGAGAAATGGCTGGTGTGGAGAGACTTCACCAACTTCTAGAAGCTTCTAGGAAGAGTCTCTCGACTTCAGAGGTTACTTCGCTTGTTGATGTTTGCTTGGATCTTTTGAAAGATAATAATTTTAGGGTTTCTCAAGGTGCTCTACAAGCTCTAGCCTCTGCTGCGGTACTGTCTGGCGACCATTTGAAGTTTCATTTCAATGCTTTAGTTCCTGCTGTTGTTGAAAGGCTTGGTGATGCTAAACAGCCTGTTAGGGATGCCGCTAGGCGGCTTTTGCTTACTCTAATGGAGGTAGGGCTCGTGAGAGGATAGACTATGCTCTACTGAGTTTCATTTTTGCATACTTAGAAATTCAATGCGATTGTTTGACATTATGATTTTGTATTCCGCCCTTTTTTTTTTTACTCGGTTAGATTAAGTCTACTGAAACAGCAATTAGATTGACGTGATTGGCTGTCGAGTTCAATGTGTTATATTACTGTTCCAACTATATTCTTTTCTAATAGGTTCATAATCTCAAAAATTTTCCTTGCTGAGCAGTAATTGGTGTAGTCAGCCACATTTTATATTTATTATTGCCCTGTTGCTTATGGTAAAACTAACGTCAATTTAAAGTTTCACTTGCGCACTTATTGAACCACATTCAAGCTTTGTTTAACTTTTGTTGCCTACCAGTGCATGATTGGTGGATATTCATGATTAACTGATAAGTTTTCAAGTTCAGAAGTTTTTGGTTTTTGAGTTAATACTAGTTCTTTTGATTCTTTATCTGCTGCAAAGGTTTTTCTTCAACATGGCAGCTTGATCTTATTTTTAAGTAAAAGGAAACCTTTAGTTTCTGCAAATCCTCATTTTTGTATGGCTCCCTTTCTTTTGGATGACTTTTTGCAAGGTTTTAATTTCCCTGTGAATTTGAAGCAAAATTTTGGTATCTTTTTAATGGTTATTGCTGCTATAGGTTTCTTCACCGACTATCATTGTAGAAAGAGCTGGATCATATGCTTGGATGCACAAAAGCTGGAGAGTCTGAGAACAATTGTAGTGCGTCAAATTATTGCACTTCTGCTGTACATCATTCACAAAATTGATCTCCTTTTCTGCATTTGTAGATTTTACAGATGCTGAATGACCCGAATCCTGCAGTGAGGGAAGCAGCAATAGTGTGCATGGAGGTAAGAAACTACATTAAATAACATCAGGTTCCCTCTATGTTTCCTGCAGTTGATTTCTATGTAGACCACTTATTTTTTACTTTTAATAGTAGAGGGTGGAAGAATGGAAGATGTTAATGCTTTAATAACCATTATAACTATCATTTTTCCTCCTTTTCTCCCCCTTAATTCCTAAATGATATTTTGCAGGGAGCAACTGAGGTTAGGCCGGGTATTTTATCTGCGTGGTTGAAGCTCAAGGTGCAATAATGCTTTCATGTGAAATATCCATTATTGTCATTTACCTGGATTGATATGGATACTCCAAATCATTGTCAAAGCAGCAGCTCAATGGAGGTCTGCAGTTCCACGCATTTGCAACAGGCAAGTTTTGACGGACAGATGGATGCTTCTAAGTTAGAACATACTAATGTAGAACAGTTAGATACGAATGAGAACTCTCCTAAGAAGTTAGATGCAGATGAAGTTTCTAGGGCATTAGATGATGGTGCATGTGCTTCAGCTTCAGCTGTTGATGCAGCTGATGATATTAACTCATCAGTGAGGCCTGATTCACAGGCACAGGGTGATCACAAAGATGGTGATCCGAGTAATAAAGCTGCCTCTGTTGATGATGTGAGATCAGTTGAGACTGATGGAACAGGGATTAAGGATTCTGGGTCTGCCAATGATTGTGATGGTGCAGTGTCCTGGCTTATGGAATGGATTTTGGTGAGCGGTACAAGAACTTGCCTTACATTGTTGTGCTGAAGCTTGAACTTTACAAGAATTATATATTTATTATTATTATAATAATATTTTATAATATTTTATTATTTAGATTATATATATATATATATATATATATTGTGATAGAAATATTATTATTAATGACTTTTATTGTTATTTTTTATTTAATTATAAATTATGTTTTTGGATATATATATATAATTTTATGTATTTAATTAAAAATAAAAAATAATCAAAATAAATTCGTCACAAATTAATTGCAAAATAGCAACGGATTTGATGGTCGCAAATTTGTTGTTATTTATGACGGATTTTGTGTCGTCCCAATTAGCGATGAAGATATTGCGACGGTCAAATTTGTCGCAAATCTGTTGCAAAATAGCGACGTCCAAATATCGTCGCAAAATTGTCGCAAACATAGCCACGGATTTGATCGTCGCAAATTCGTCACTATTTTGCGACGGCCAAATTCGTTGCAAATCCGTTGCAAAATAGCAACCCCCAAATGCGGTCGCAAATTCGTTGCAAAATAGCGACCCCCAAATGCGGTCGCAAATCCGTTGCAAAATAGCGACGCCCAAATGCCGTCGCAAATCCATTGCAAAATAGCGACGCCCATATGCCGTCGCAAATCCGTTGCAAAATAGCGACGCCCATATGCAGTCGCAAATCCGTTGCAAAATAGCGACGGATTTGCCCGTCGCAAAATAGCGACGGATTTGCCCGTCCCAAATTCGTCGCTATTTGCGACGAATTCTGTGTGCCGTCGCAATCAGCGACGAAGATATTGCGACGGCCAAATCCGTCGCAAAATAGCGACGCCCATATGTCATCGCAAATCCGTTGCAAAATAGCGACGGATTTGCCCGTC
Organism: Asclepias syriaca; assembly: GCA_027405835.1. Classification (NCBI taxonomy): domain Eukaryota; kingdom Viridiplantae; phylum Streptophyta; class Magnoliopsida; order Gentianales; family Apocynaceae; genus Asclepias; species Asclepias syriaca. The sequence continues at coordinate 22,680,383 of CM049926.1, read as the reverse complement.
GCAAATTCATCGCTATTTGCGACAAATTCTGTGTGCCGTCGCAATCAGCGACGAAGATATTGCGACGGCCAAATCCGTCGCAAAATTTGCGACAGATTTGGCCGTCGCAAAACTTGATTTTTCTAGTAGTGTTAAAATAATGGAAGACTTTTTTTTTTTGGAGATTAAAGATGACTAAACGTATCACTTATACTTAAAAGCATGGAGTTCGATGTGTCCAAAACTCAAAGGGGGATTGGGAATAAGGAAATTGAAAGATGCTAACCGAATAATGGTGACAAAGTTGCATGGATTGGTTGTACTCAAAGATAGAAACAGACGTTTTACTTTGTTCTTATAAAATATAATTCGACATTTCTTTGTAAAATGGGCAACTCCTCTTAGTCTTTTTGGATCATGTACCCACTAATCTTATCAACTGGACCTTGTGGTTGTGGGGGAGAAAAGGATAGGACTTGATATGTTTTTTATATTTTTCTACTTTGTATTTTTTTTAATTATTTAATTATAATATCTCAATTAAAAAAGAAAATAATTGTAATATATATATTATTTTTTAAATATAATTAAAAAAAAAATTATATGTTAAATCCTATAAAATTTTAAAGGTACCTTGCATGTGGTCAGCATTTAAATACAATAATGGCATAGGGATATTTAAAACAAATTTATTTATTAATTGTTTTTGAATTATAGGTTTATTTAAAAGACAACCAAATATTGCGCCGTCTGTGGGGATCGAACCCACGACCACGTGGTTAAAAGCCACGCGCTCTACCACTGAGCTAAGACGGCAGGTTGAAAATAAATGTTATTAATTAGTTTTATTATTATGAGTGTATTATACAAAACACTATAGTTTTTAAAAAATATTTTCAAAATAAGGTATTTTTTACCTATTTTTTAAATATTGAAAATATATTTTATCAAAATAATCGTAATTTATTAAACTTTTTTCTACTCATCAATAATAATTTTAATTAATTATATAATAATTTTGGTTTACAAATTTTCATAATATAAATTTGATTTATAATATTGTATATATTTAGAAAAAATCATATTATATAATGTTTTATTAAAATAAAAGGTAAGTAAGTATATATTATAATTTATTTTAGAAGTATTTTATTTCTAGCTTCAAATTCATTATTTCGTAAATAATTTTTTTTAAATAAGTAAAAATAGTTATAAATTGAGTTATACAAAAATATTTGAATAATTATTTTATATATAATATTATAAGAAAATTTTATATTATTAAAATATTAAAAGTATTTCAGTATATATATATATTTTTTTTAATTTTTTTTTTACTTTATAAATAAAATTTTAATTTAAAAAAAATGAGATCTACTTTAATAAAATTGACCTTAATATTTTATTTTAAAATAATAAAAAATTAATTGTAATTAAAAAAAAACTCATATTTTAGAAAATCAGTTTTGATTAAAAAAAAAATGAAAAGAAAAAGAAAAGTTAAAAATATACCATATTTGAATAATAAATATTGTGTGCGGTTGACTTGACGTGAAATGTCATTACGGAAAGCCTTGCCTTCCCAGAATTGGTTATGGCACGATGCTGACAACTTCTGCCAACTGACCTGGAAATTCTCTATTTTAGTCACACAATTATTTTACTTTCTCTTGATTATTTTTATTATTTTTTTTTAACTTTTCCTAAATTCATTTTAATAATTTTTATTAAAAAATTGATCCTCTAATTATTTTTTTTTCTTAACTTAATTCTACATTTAAAAATTTTTAAGACTTAATCTTCTAATTATTTTCATTTGTTTTAACTTTGTCTTTTTAATTAAACTTATAAAATATTTCACCGGTTTAAGTCAAATGATAAATATATACTTAAATTTATAATTCATAATAGTTCCATAATATAAGACTTTTTTTTTTCTTTTGTGAGCTTCTAGATCTTAATTTTCTGTCCATTTTTTTTTAAGAAAATTTGACCATCTAATTATAGATGAAAAGGATGACAATAAATGAATATTATGACGCCACATCAATTATCTATAAATAAATCTCTTAATATTTTAATATATAAATATCTATATAATAAAATATTTAAATAACATTTAATTATATATTTTAAATATATAATTAAATTTACATGCTTACAATATAAAATAAAAAAAAACAAAAACAATTATACTACTGCTAAAATTAGAACTGTCAAGGAAATAATTAAAGATGTCGCACCAATACTACTCCCATATGCTCAAAATTAAAATAAGAAAACCAAATATATATTATTATGTTGAGATTTTTAAAAGCTACATAACTCACTGACAAATATAAATACCATCATTTAACTTTTAATACAGAGTTACAGTTACAATTTTCAGGGAGAAAAATTCAAAAACTTCTAGTCCGACAAAAGAAAATCAATCATTACTTCATATATTTGTGGAGAAATATCCTGTGAAAATCATTTCTAATTGTATCATTAATAAAGCGCTTTGGGGCCTTCACTTAATACAACATTTAATAGGAAAAAGTATTAATAGGATTTAGCAAAGGAACCTTCTCTTTACGCCAAAGGAGGAAATATTTTACACATTTAATAGGATTATGGGTTTGAAGAAATAATAAGTTCTTATAGAAGATATATTTACAAAAAGAAATCTTTATTTTTTTTAGTGATTCTACTATGCATAAATTAAATAATTTACTTTACGGATAATCAAATTTTCCTCTTTCCTCTAAGTGTTGTTGTTGTTGTTTTTTTTTAACTTGTGGGGAACATTTCAATGTACAATAGGAAAAAAAGAAAAAAAAAGATCATGAGCATATTATATATATATTTTTTGTGAATATATTTCAATTTATGATATCCTTTATATATCTAACATAATTTATTTGAATCTAATACTTTTCCATTAGTTAGTAGATAATAATACTATTATACCGAATTCAAATATAGTTACAAAATTATAGAACATAAATACAGAAATTTACCTATTGAGATATATTATTTATTATATATCTCTCACATAATTTTACTTATCCACAAAATAGTGTTGGAGTACAATCAGAGGAGTTGGACATACAAGAGTTTGACATGTTTGCCCACAAGCAGCACAATTGTTAGACAAGAAACTGCATGAACATGTTTGTGGAGGGATAATGTACTCTATTTCTTTTTATTCTACTTGCACTGTATGCATCCCAAATAATTGAGCTGTAAATAGCAAAGAAATGATTGAAGAAAAATAATTATAAATTTTAAATCATCATCATCATTCAAGGTTTCTTAACGTAATATATGACTTTTAATGTCAAAATTATTAATATATATTCCTAAAATAACTTAAACATAATTTGTATGGCTATAAGCTAATTCAAAATGAAAATATTATCTTCAAAAGTGATATAGAAAAAGAAAAAACTTGTTGAAAGGAACCAGATGGAAACCACAAAAACCAAATGCAATGAAGTTTTTGTCATCATTATTATAATTTGTAAACTAGAGGAGAAGTTTTTAATATTTTAATATTGAATAAGGCTAAGTTTGACTATATTTATAGCAGAATCAAATGTGATAAGGATAATTACAATAGTCACAAATTTATCTAATATATATAATATTAGGTAAAATAGATTTAAAAAATAATAATATTTTAAAAATAATGTGTAAAAAAGGTGTGTAACTCAATTAGTAGCAGTTTCATTCATAACTTTGATACATGATAAAGATAAAAATATCTTTAAAAAAAATTAAATTTTTTTTCTTTTAAATCTAATTATCTTTTAATAGAATTTTTATTTTTTAAAAAAACTTTCAATCCTAAAATTCACTTCAATCTAATATCTATTATTGAATTATTTATTTTTAATCATCACTAAATGAATATGTTCTTCCAAACCAACTAATTTATATATTTCCTTAAATTTTTTTATATAATAAATACTAAAACACAAATTTTTTTGTTAAAAATGTATAACTCAGTTGATAGTAACTTCACTTATAACTTTGACTATGTCATCAATTTGAGATATAATAGACCCAAAAAATATCTTAAGAAAAATATATATTTTTATTTTAATTAAAAAACACGAAAAAATTATAAATGTCACTTGGAAGTGAAATTTTTTAATTTAATTTCAAAATAAATATTGTTGACTTAATTAATTGTCATTATGTATATCATATTTAAATAAAATATAAAAATTTAAGAAGTTTTTATTTATGATGAAAATTTTATTTTAAATAATTATAAAATGAATTTAAATATTTATCTTGTATGAATGCATAAATTTTAAATTATTCACAAAATATCATATTTTAAAATTGAATTAGATATTTAAGCCTAATAGTTATGTTGTATATAACTTTTCTTACATAGGAAAAAAAAAATCATGCTATAGCTTCTCTAATAATCTGCACGGGGTCTCTCCGTTTCAAGTAAGAAGAAGAGTGATCATTGTGTCTTTAAAAATTGAAGTGAAAATTGAAAAATAAAATAAAATAAGAACTCAAAAAATAATTAAAAGTTATTAAGTATTAATTAAGGGACTAGAGTTTTTCCTCCTTTAAAAGACGAATTCGAACGAACGAAGATTAGTATAAATGTTGATTGATTTTAAAATGTTTTTTCACTTTATACCCATAAAAAGAAAGAAATAAATAAATAAATAAATAAATAAATAAATAAATAAATAAAATTCTAAAAATTAAATTATGCTATGTCTCCGACCTTCTTCCCTACGCCATTAGATTTATTGTCCCAAATGATCGAAAAAGCTAAATAGAATAGTACACTAACATAGGCCAAAATTGTCGAGGAAAAGCTCACCTCATGTATGTAGATGACTTTAATAATTTATTGTAAGACAAATAAAAACAAGGCAATAGAGGTGAAACGAATTCTACAAATATATTGTGACAATACATGACAAGCAATTAATTGGAGTAAGTCTTCTATTCACTTCTTCCAAAATCTATTTAGGAACTATAAAGGAAGATTGAGTGCAATGTTGGACATACAAGAATGTACTCATAGAGGAAAATAGGTGGGACAAAATTTTTTGACAATTTAAGTTTATGAACTCAGAGTTCAAAAGAATAGTGTGAAAGATCTATCCAATAAACTTTTTTGTCAAAAGAAAAAAAACTTATCAATAATTGAATCGACTGATATTGATAAAATTGGTGGCACAAGTATTGTCTACCTACACAATGTAAACTTTTTTACTACCTAATCATTTATTGGCTATGATGGAAAAAAAAAATGAGAGACTTTTTTTTGAGATTAAAAATGACTAAACGTATCACTTGTATTTAAAAGCATGGAGTTAGATGTGTGTCCAAAACTCAAGGGAGGATTGGGAATAAAGAAATTGGAAGATGATAACCGAGTAATAGTGACAAAGCTTGCATGGATTGGTTGTACTCAAAGAGAGAGGCCATGTGTCAAATTAGTGAGGGAAAAATATCTTAGAGAAAGGAGAATATTACATTTTGAACTATCACAACAAATTTCATCCTGGATTTATGGTTATTTTGAAGTTGTTTAAGCACAGTACTTTGATTTTGCTTTTAAAGATAAATAAACTACTAATATACGCATATTCATAGAAATTTACATGGATCTATAAAGAGGATTTGAGTGAACTGCTTTAAATCCATTAATTATTTTGCGTATAAATAGAAGTAGTTATTCAAACCCTTAAACTAGCTAATGAATTTAAGCTAGATAGAGTTTGCTCTGAAGGGGATACTTCCAATATCATTTTTGTACGCAAAGGTTTTTCGTCAATTTGATGTATGGAAAGTTTTTGTTCAACTAAAATTAAGATGTTCTTGCACAACATTTATTTTGGATGTTTTCTTTTTTCTTATAAAATATAATTCCACTACAAACTTCCTTGGGCAACTCCCCTTAATCTTTTTGGGTCCTATGCCCACTAATCTCATCAACTCGACCTTGTGGGCAATAAGATAAAACTTGACACGTTTTTTATATTTTTCTACTATGTATTTTCTAAATTTATTTAGTTATAATATCTCAATTACAAAAGAAAAAATAATTGTAATATATATTGATTTTTTTAATATAATTAAGTAAAAAAAAAAATCTATGTTAAATTTATATAGTTATAATATCTCAATTACAAAAGAAAAACAATTGTAATATATATATATATTGATTTTTTTAATATAATTAAGTAAAAAAAAAAATCTGTTAAATCCTATAAAATTTTAAAAGTTCCTTCCATATGGTCGGAATTTAAATACATTAATGGCATAGGGATATTTAAAAAAATTCATTCATTTATTTTAAATTATAAATTTATTTGAAGAAAAACCAAATGTTGCGCCGTCTGTGGGGATCGAACCCACGACCACGTGGTTAAAAGCCACGCGCTCTACCACTGAGCTAAGAAGGCTAGATGTAAAACAGTGTTGTTAGTTTCCTTTAGTATAATTCTGTTATTATACAAAACACTATAGTTTTTAAAAATTATTTTCAAAATAAGGTATTTTTTACCTATTTTTTAAATATTGAAAATAGATTTTTAATCAAAAAACAATATTTATTTTTACCTAATATTTAATTTTTTAATTTTTTTTATTTATATAATAATCTTCGTTTACAAATTTTCATAATATACTTTTGATTTCTAATATTATATATAATTAGAAAAAACATTATACTATATAATTTTTTATTAAAATAAAAGGTAAGTATATAATATAATTTATTTTCGAAGTATTTTATATCTAGCTCTAAATTCATTATTTCATAAGTAAAAATAGTATTTTTATACAAGTAAAAATAATTATGTTAAGAAGGCATTGTTCGGATGACAAACACCTTCGTTTTTGATTGAGAAATTATAAGTTCGAAACATATACAAAATATTTCAATAATTATTTTATATATAATATTATAAGAAAAATTTATATTATTAAAATATAAAAATAAAATATACTTTAAAAAAAATAAAAATTGGAGGCTTTAAAAAAATTATAAATAGAGTTTTAAACAAATCAAAAGGTTTGGAAACAAAGTTGGTTCGAACTTGTTTATACTTGATTGACACTCATTCATTTATTAAATTAGAGATTTTGTTTTTCTAATTTATATGGTGGTTCTATTTTCTTTAACTTTCTCTATAATCTTAAGTAAATATCTTTCTATCTCTTCGATAATCCTTAAAAATTAACAGTTTCCATTCCCTTACCTTCTCCAAAGTACAGACTCAATTGAAAATAAATTTTAATGTAAGTAAATTATTTTTTTACAATCCGTAGCTTTGGGGGAATTGGTTAAACGAACTCCTAAATGCTTCTTCCAAGCGGATGATCGAGTGTTCTCTGGAACAGAGTAGCTCCAACCTAAAAGCTTTGGGCTAGGTCCTTATCCTCGAGTAAGAGTCGAACTCTGCAAGTGCTCTCACAGGTCGAGTTCAGATTAGTCTCACCGAAAAGGTGAGGACATCGGGCGCCCAAAGTGGATATAAAAAAAATTTATTTTTTTACAATATTTATTTGATTTTATTGGAATAATTAGATTGTATTTGTTTGATATTTAAATTTTTTTGAGATTTATATCATTCTTAATTGCTATCATTTTAAGTTTTTATTTTTATTGTTTTATATTATATTATATATATATATATATATATATATATATATTTATATGTGTGTGTGAATATTCAAATTTTGAAATAGATAAATATGTTATTATCTATAGTCATATTTATTCCCGTATTTTTAATTTTATTTTTATATATTATAAGAGAATATAAATAATAATAAAATATTTAATAGGTAAACTATCTTAATTGCACTTCTTAGATCTTACAATTCAGCTTTTGCACCTAAAAAATGTTTTGCACATATAGTGTCGTTGAAGTTTCAAAACGTCCCATTACATGCACCTCTGTTAAGTCAGACCATTATGTCTTCAATTTTGTCGTTAGTCAACCTTTTTTCACTGTTTGGCACTGTTCCAGTCAGGGACATTTTTGTCCAACTTGCCCAAAATAAAATGTAATTTTTTTCCTTAATTTTTTTTCTCTCTTTTTCTTCTTTTCTCTCTCATTTTTCTTCCTCTTTTCTCTCCACCACCACCACCACTTTGGTTCCTTCCAACTTGAAGTTTCCATCTCTGAAATTTGAAGCAGCAGATGACGAGGCTGATAATATTCAGATGACAACGACGGGCAAATAGATAACGGCAGCAACGAGCATTCAGACGACAGTGACGGCGAAGGAGGATTAGGAGGACTCAGATTAAGAAATGGTAAAATAATGGCATCGAAAATAGTTTCAATGAAAAATGAATTGGAAATTGATTTAGCAAAATCGAAGCATTCTGCTCCACAGGTGGTGCTGATGTGCTCTTGGGTTCACTCATGAGAGTAAAAAAAGAAAAAGAAATTGTAGCTACTGCAATTTTATTTGATAAATAAAAGTTTTACTTGAGGTTTGAGTTTCTTTATAGGTATTGCATCATGTTGGATCAATTTTACATTTCACTTTAAATGTGTGTTTGAGGACACTACATTAGTTTGCTACAGAAAGATCTTACCAAAATTTAATTTGGTGTACAAGCACTAATGCCTTTCTACATAGGCATAATCTTGTGTTTCAGACTTTGATAGTTTTGGTCACCTTGAATCCCTTTCCTTCTATTTCTCTCCCTCGGAAGTCTATCTTAGGAAAACATGCTTCTAAACATGTTTAACTATTCTATCTTGCATAGATTTTCTTACCAATGCAATTTTGAAGGAAAAATGATTGGTCTATGGTATATGTACCATACCCCCATACATAAAACATATTTCCACAACACAAAATATCCCAAAAAATTCCATCATTAAATTAACGGAGAAATCTAAAATATCTAAGAAAGGCCCATAATATATAAGAAAGGCCCATAACACAAAAAGCCCACACATCATGGATAAATACCCCCCTAAGGAGAAAGAAAGGGCATCGAACACACAATCAAGAAGAGACGCACGCACGCAAAGGAAACGCAGAGATAAAGCACCAAGAGAAAAACGCCCAAAAGAAGAGAATCACCGAGGAAGAAGAAGGAAGATCTTGAAAGAGCCCAGGAAAGAAGAGGAAGAAGGAAAAGGGAATTAGAATAATTAGGATCATGCTACATCATATTGGCGCCCACCGTGCTTTTTGGTACATTTAGATTGACGAAAAAGACCATGACAACCCACAACCATGATTCTAAAAACCCTAATACCCCTCCAGAAGTTCCCACCACATCCTTGGGCATCCCTCTCCCTGTTCCCACCAGTACCCATCAACCCTTGACAACCGCCTCTGCACTCGCCAATGCCAACCAGCATCAACCCTCCCCATCCGCACAACCACCACAAGATGCCCAAAATCAATCCACATCGCGCCGCGATGGCAAGAAACCTACCCGCCGTTTGCATTCCCTATCTATTCGGCGTGATCAACCAAACGTCAACGTACCATACGAGGACATTATACAAAACCTAAGAAATATCGTCAACTACATGCGGCAAAAAAGACCAAGACCCGATCCAGAATTAACAGACGACGCCACTTCATCCTTTCCCGAAACCACCGGATCCTCAACCAACATCCCGATACCCCTAAAACACCACCGAAAGTCTTCTCCACCAAAACACCATGACCACCCTACCACAAAACCCTCCAAACAAGCCAAACACCAAGTTAAACAACCACGCCCGCACCCTCAAAATTATACAACCCAGTCAGACCCACACGCCCCTCCACAACAACACCCGTTTCCCCAGACACCTCCGGATAATACAGCACATCCCATATCATACCAACACCCCCCACCACAACCACAAGTCCCAACAACCGCATGGCACGTCCCAATGACGACCCCCGGAACCCAAGAAGTCCCCCACTCCACCAACACAACCAATCACCATTGCCCCATCCTCCACTCAATACATTACCCCCCGCATCATCCACCCCACCAGCACAGATCCCGATACCACAGCCACCTCCAGGTACCCAAGGACAACCTATAATATACCAACACCCTCTTCAACGACCACAAGCAACAACGCAACCGTGGTACCTCCCCCAAACACTCGGAACCCCAGCCCTCCACCAACCTCATCTACACGACCAACCTACAGCCAGACCCACACCCACTGCCATACATTCCCAAACGCCATGCGACCAAATTCACCTCGAACCCCCTCCACTAAAACCAAACGATGACATCCTCCCCTGGAACACACTCGACAAAAACCCTCTGACCATAGAATATGCAAAAGGTCTACTGCCACCAATGTTCCAGATTCCCACATTCACCCATTACACCGGAGATTCCGATCCCAAAACCCACCTCCGACAATTCACCACAACAATGGTAATGCACGGCGCAGACGATTTCTTAATGTGCCGGTGCTTTCCAATGACACTCGCCGAACAAGCACAAACCTGGTTCGACAGTTTACCCGCAGGATCCATTCTCTCGTTCCGACAACTGGGCAACAGTTTTCTACAACATTTTGAAGCATCCCGGACAGACAAACAAACACGCCTCGAACTCCTACAAATCCGTCAAAACGCTGGAGAATCCCTGTTCTCATACCTCCAACGTTTCAACAAAGAAGTATCACTCACCAAGGATTGAACGGACTCCTTCCACGTCGAAGCATTCCGCAATGGTCTCGTACCAGGCGAATATTCCCATCAATTAAACATCCAGGAACCAAGAACCACACAAGAATTGTTAACGCAAGTCGGAGCTTGGATAAAAGTCAAAAAATTATCCACTTTCATGGCAGTTACCCAAGCTCAAGACGCTGCCCGAAACAACACATTGGCCAGACCCAGATACCCCCAAGATCGCCACAGTCAACCTTTCACCCGATACCCACACCCCAATTACCGAACACAAATGACAACACCCAACGCCGACCAACGAACACCCCGGTACCCCAAAAACAATACTACCCAATTTACACCCCTAACCACCGATATCGCCACCATCTGGTAAAAAATAGAATCATCAGGCATATTGCCCCCTCCACGCCCGATGCCTTCCCCAATCGAACGCCGAAACCAACAACATTTCTGCACGTTCCATAAAGAAGTTGGACACACAACCGACAACTGCTACGCCCTAAAGAACGTAATCAAATCCGCAATTCAAAAAGGGCAATTACGCGAATACATTAAAATGCCGAATGCAACCCCCACCACCGCCGATAACCCCCCAGGAACCGGCACAGCCCACCACCATATCATAAACCTCATAGATGACCACTCCCACACATCCGACCCACCTCCCCCAAAACGCGTAAAATCTACCGAATCCGACAATACTACAAACACCCCTCTAATAATCTCCTTACACACACAATTGATACGCTAAAATCGTATCACATTTTTAGCATGTTTTTATGTATGTTTTAATGTGAAATTGAGAGTAAATTGACATTAATTGTTTACTATTTACTTGATTTCACGGTTTTTATGATTTTGAAAGTGTCAGGTGAAAAGTAGACGAAAACAGCAAATTCTGGGGCAAAAATGCAATTTTTGGAAATGTTGACCCGGTCAAAGGTCCGGGACGGGCGTCCCGACCCGGTCAAACCGCCAAGACGGGCGTCCCGAACCTGGTCAACGAATCAGGACGGGCGTCCCGAGCCGCCAGAAGCTGTCCCACATCAAATTTTTCAGAATTTTTCACTCCGGGAAGCTGCTATAAATACCCCCCTACCAGGCCTCCAGAGTTGAATTCATCCCTCTCCACTCGATCTGAGTCATTAAGTGGTTTCCAGTGTACAGTTTTCCAGTAACAACTCACTCAAGAGACTCGGATCTCAGTTTTCTTTCTTATAGTGTTTTGTTTTAGTTTCTGAGTAATAGTCTCAGATCTTAGGTTTCTATAGATAGGTTCGTTTCCGGTATCATAGAATACCCGGGGTTTCGTTAGGAGACCCTAAGAGAGCTCTAGGCGTTCGAAGAGTCAGTCCACAGGGCTAGGCTTAAGCCCAGGACGTAAGGTAAAGTCTAGCTACTAGGCTGAGGAAGCGTCCTCCGAAGGTTCTGGCGAGCAGAGTCAGGGCGGGCAATACGACGTATACAGCAGTACGCTCTGTAGGCGAGACTAAGTAAGGGTGATTTCTTTATGGCATCAGTCCCCATACCCCTCTCTTATATGTTTTATTGCTTTGTCCTAAAACATCAATTATGAATATCAGATTATGATTTATGAATAGTTGTTTTGTATGTTGAAGTTATTATGTTTTTCCGGAATAGCCACCTGCTAAATAATCATTATGTCTGCATGTCTAATGTAGTTTCTTTTAAACTAAATAGGGTTATAGACAATTCCTAACCACGGTCTATTCATAACCTGTTTAGTTTAACAGGCATCAATTAGTATTGGTGTCTGCCATACTAGATAAAATAACATGCTGAACACCTGGCTTGTTAGAGTAGTCTAGGTAGGCTGAGTAGAGCGTTATGCCAGCGATTACGAGCCTTCAGAGTGATCCCCGAAAGTGACATAGGGCTTTCATAACTGTCTTTGTTCGTACCGTGAGTAGGGCCGTTTACCTTAATGATATGGGGCGTAGCATAGAGACTCAGATGTGGTACACCTTTAGACACAGAACATAGTTGCATTCCAGGCTAAGATATATCTAAAACACTCGAATATAGGTCAATCAACATATAGGAACAGTATAACATAGAATCAGAACTTATCTTAAAACACTTCTAGGGTTAATTAGACTTGAACCTAGTGGAGAAGGATGACCTCTCATCAAAGTATTTGATGAAGATTGCATAACTGGATCATAAGATAAGTTAGGATAAGAGGCTAGTTACTAGTAAGCGTTTGCCACTTCCCTGGGAGTACGATAATTAACTTAGTAAAATCGTAGATACTTTCCAATAGACTAGCTACACGATAGGTACTCTGCCTTAGATTCTGGCTGATTAAGTGACACCATAAGACTAAACGTGGCAATTAGTCGATCACAGTCCTTAATTAATCATAATCGACATAGGGTAAAATAACACCTATTTAGTACGTCAACCGGAATCGCATCAGATTTTTGGCGCCGTTGCCGGGGAAATATCATAATGAATTTAGGATTATTGGCCACAATTCTAGAGACTTATGATAGGTAACGGTAGTAACCTAGACTTTTGATTAACACTTATGTTATACCAGTTAGACAATCACTTTCTTGAATATAGGATTATCATAACTAATTAATTTCAGATGTCATCTGAAATTAAGAGACTTAGGATAATCAAATTTTAGAAAATTATTCTAGAACCATATTGAGGAAATTTACCTGCTTTCTAAATAAATTTTAAAATCCATAAAAATATTTTTCTCGTTTGTCTTCACTTTCCTATGTTTGTTATTTGTTATTTCTAACCAGACTTTGCACTCAGAGATGAAGAGAACAAGAGCAGCTACTAACCAGGCAAAGAAAACAGAAAACCCTGACACTCCAGGACCAAAGAAGACGAAACCAGAAGGCCCCTCTAGACCCGCACCAGAAGTACCACGAGGGACTCTTCCTTCACAACCAGTAGAAGTAAACTCGAGCCCTGATGCTAGTGAACTAGTGAGACGATTCCTGAACACCCGTGAGCATAGTCCCACGGAAGAAGATCCTTCTGAGGATACCTTCCCTCCTAGAGAAGTACCCCAGAGATCTCCAATTCACCCTCCTACCCAGAGAGTTCCTCTAAATCCACCCCCTACTGATCAAACCCAGAATTCACCGACCTCTCCTGCATACACCCCAACACCTCACGAGCGCACCCCTTCATCTGCGGGGAGTACTAACGGTTATTATTCACTGTTGTCCGTGCAGATAGACACACTAACTCAAAGGGTCTATGAGATGGACCAAGGGATTGCCAGCAGACTGTGTCATTTAGACCAACTCAGTCTGAACATCACAACTAACGTAGACCGACTCAGAGCCACGGTCAATCTCCAGGAGAACCAAGGTGCACAACTACTCCGAGAGATGGCTGATCTACGCAGTGAGCAAAACAGGCAGAGGGATGAGATGCGAACAATACGCATAGAAATGCGAAGCATTCGGACAGAACTACAGGAGATCAGAGACAGGATTCGTTAAAAAGGGAAGATTCTTTTACTTTTATTTTCAGCAAATAAATTCGTTTGAACTGAAACTTGAATAATTGACCCATATTTTTCTATTTTTCAAACATTTTTAAAGGGTCCTTTATTTTCAACAATTTTCTTCAGACATTTTATTTCTATGAAAAACGAAAATTTTGCAATTACAGTTTATTTTTCATTAACTAAATTGTATAAATTCAAATTTTTGTTTTTCTTGCTGAATTTAAATAGGAATAAAATTAGGGTAGTATGATTTTCGAAAAAGTGAGACTGAGGAATTTTTGCATAGAGTTTTTTTAACAACTTCTGAATTTCATTGGATAAACATGAAGCCTTGTTAAAAATTATGATTATTTTGGTATACTGAGATTTGCAGGAATTAGAAAAAAATATTTTCGGAATTGGCACGCGTCCCGAGGCAACCCGGGACGGGCGTCCCGGTTCTGGACGGGCGTCCAGCGGGACGGGAGTCCTCCTCCGGGACGGGCGTCCCGAAGGCCTCCCCTTCTATAAAATCTCAATTTTTTCATTTTTCCCTCAAAATTCACTTCCAAAAATCCACCTCTCTCAAATAACTCTCTCTCTTTACCTTTGGCAAACTTTTCAAATTTAAAATTTCAAATTTCCCTCCAAAATTTAAATTTTAAATTTCCTTCCAAATTCGAATTTCCCTCCAAAATTCGAATTTCCCGCCAAAAATTTCGAAATCTTTCCCTAGCCTAATTTCACCCTTTTGAATTCAAATTCACCTCCAGAATTCGAATTCGAACCTTCCTTCCTACCTAAAACTCCCCAAAAGTCTCTCAAACACTTTCAAACCAAATGGCTGCCAAACGTGCTCGTACCCCATCCATGACAGTTACCTCAGTGACACATCCTTTTATGCTGTTTCCCTCCAGCACAGCATATCAGGAGAGATGCACTGGGTACATCGGACGCACGATACTGACGGGCAGAACGCTGGATTGGGCAGCAGTACAGACACTGGGAGTAGAGGCTGAGGTCAGACGCATACTCGATGTACTACCCTACAGTCGAGTATTCATCGTCACAGAGCCCACGTACCTGGAGCTGGTATGTGAGTTCTATGCATCCTTTGCATGCCATCAGGAGCAGATCACATTCCGCTTAGGCGGAATAGATCGGTCGATGAGCATGGCCGAGTTCGGCATCGCTTTGGGTATCTGGCAGAGAGAGCTGGATACGCCCGCCTACACCACAGCAGTTCGGGACTTCACTTCTGCAGAGGTCTCCACTGCTTGGGCTCAGATCTGTATGACGGGTGTTCCCTACCAGCATGGCTTTGCGAAAGCCACAGGTATCTATCCTGCTCTTCGCTACTTACATGCCATTATTGCACACACTTTGTCAGGACGACGGACGGCCCCCGGGAATGTCACCCAGATGGAGACATTCCTCTTGGCCAACATGCATATGGGATCCACAGTAGAGATGGCTCGACTTATCACAGTCATCATGCGGGGTTTTGCTACGGACACTCGGAAACAGTGTCTGGGGCTCGGGCCATTCATCACCAGGATAGCCCGCTACCTGGAGTTGGACATAGAGGGCTCGGAGCTTACTCTGGTCGCCCCAACCACTATTCCCACAGACGTTACCATCCTACGGAACATGGGAATGGTTGTCCGGGATGCGAGCGGCCGCTACACCATCCACACAGAGCAGCCAGGACAGGCTTCGGCATCAGAAGCAGCTCCACCGCATATCCCTCCATCCGAGACGTTCGTGCCACGTACTGCCTTCGAACGACACATGTCGCACGGATTGGCAGAACTATCGGCACGATACAGTCGAGACATGGACCGGATTGACAGCCGGCTGGCCATGATGGATGACCGGATTGACAGACGACTGGCGGTGATGGATGACAGGATCGCCATGATCACCAGTAGGATTGAGGAGATACATCAGCAGACTGCCCGAGTAGCGGAGAACTTCGAGTTTGACCTAACAGACCTCGGTCCACTGGATGGCGACCCGCCGGGTTCTTAGTCTCTCTTCCCCTTCTTTTCTTTCTTTTTCTTTTGTCTTTTGTTTATCTTGTTCTTTGTGTATGTCTGGGCTGTATGACTATGAATCTTTGTACAAAATTGATTTATATGACATACAGAATTGTTGCATTATTGTTTTTCTTGTTTTTATTATGTTTTATTTCTTGTTTCAAATAAGTGTGGGGTAATTAGCTATGCATGAACACTGAGGACAGTGCCAAACTTAAGTGTGGGGTAGCAGTGCACGGTGCACTGTAGCAGTTTGAAAAAATTTTCGCATGCTTTTGCTTGTTTTCCCTGTATTTTCACACCCTTCCAAAATTTTCAAAATTTTTCCGTCTTTCAGACTTCTAAATGCAGTATGCTTGGTTAAACAAATTGCTTATGTCTATGATATGTAGGTAGTATGTTATGGTTAGTAGGAGATAATTGATAGCTATCTTGGACTAATTGATTAGGAATAGGGAATTCCTGATAACTGAGCACAACCTTGTCTGGATTAGAGACCTCAACCAATTGCCTATTCGAGACTTACTAGATAAAATTAGACCAGTTGTGGATATATTGGCAGTTAGAATGACTAGATGAGACTCTGAGCTAAAAGTGAAAAGAACTTAAGGAAGTTAATTACAATAGGGTAGTTTGCCAGCGGCCTTCGCTACTCGAGCACCACTCCTTCGGGGAACTTAAAGCCTGATGCCCTAAGGTCGTGTAGATCTGGGAGTCATCGGAGTGGGACTCGCTACATGGGTAGTTGAAGTTGACGTGTTCTAAGCAAACTCGAAATACCCTGAATCTATAAAGAAAATAACTAAGTGCTAAAACATTAAAAATCTGATCACCAAAGCTCAGAACTCAGAAAGTTATCTGTTGTCAGTATGTCTAGCGATAGGTCGAAGTATTATCTGGTAGCAGTTAAGATAAGAGTTCATTGTGTTGACTATCTGGTCTAGACTAGTACACACACTACACATCAGGAAGACCCTGTGACTAAGAAAAAAGTCCAACCTAGTTGTTGATTTTTTTCTGCCTGATCATAACAAACTACTAGAGACATGTGAGACCTTGTCATAGCAACCTAACCAATCAGACCTGTGTTAAGAATTGTCTGAAGAATTTTTGGAATAAAAACATGATTAGGAATTTAAGTGACTGCACTACGGTTTAAAATCACTAACTCCATGTAGACTTTGCTTGAGGACAAGCAAAAAGCTAAGTGTGGGGTTATCTGATACGCGAAAATCGTATCACATTTTTAGCATGTTTTTATATGTTTTAATGTGAAATTGAGAGTAAATTGACATTAATTGTTTACTATTTACTTGATTTCACGGTTTTTATGATTTTGGAAGTGTCAGGTGAAAAGTAGACGAAAACAGCAAATTCTGGGGCAAAAACGCAATTTTTGGAAATGTTGACCCGGTCAAAGGTCCGGGACGGGCGTCCCGAACCTGGTCAACGAATCAGGACGGGCGTCCCGAGCCGCCAGAAGCTGTCCCACATCGAATTTTTCAGAATTTTTCACTCCGGGAAGCTGCTATAAATACCCCAGGCCTCCAGCAGTTGAATTCATCCCTCTCCACTCGATCTGAGTCATTAAGTGGTTTCCAGTGTACAGTTTTCCAGTACACAACTCACTCAGAGACTCGGATCTCAGTTTTCTTTCTTATTAGTGTTTTGTTTTAGTTTCTGAGAAACTCAGATCTTAGGTTTCTATAGATAGGTTCGTTTCCGGTATTCATAGAATACCCGGGGTTTCGTTAGGAGACCCTAAGAGAGCTCTAGGCGTTCGAAGAGTCAGTCCACAGGGCTAGGCTTAAGCCCAGGACGTAAGGTAAAGTCTAGCTACTAGGCTGAGGAAGCGTCCTCCGAAGGTTCTGGCGAGCAGAGTCAGGGCAGGCAATACGACGTATACAGCAGTACGCTCTGTAGGCGAGACTAAGTAAAGGGTGATTTCTTTATGGCATCAGTCCCCATACCCCTCTCTTATATGTTTTATTGCTTTGTCCTAAACATCAATTATGAATATCAGATTATGATTTTATGAATAGTTGTTTTGTATGTTGAAGTTATTATGTTTTTCCGGAAATAGCCACCTGCTAAATAATCATTATGTCTGCATGTCTAATGTAGTTTCTTTTAAACTAAAATAGGGTTATAGACAATTCCTAACCACGGTCTATTCATAACCTGTTTAGTTTAACATGCATCAATTAGTATTGGTGTCTGCCATACTAGATAAAATAACATGCTGAACACCTGGCTTGTTAGAGTAGTCTAGGTAGGCTGAGTAGAGCGTTATGCCAGCGATTACGAGCCTTCAGAGTGATCCCCGAAAGTGACATAGGGCTTTCATAACTGTCTTTGTTCGTACCGTGAGTAGGGCCGTTTACCTTAATGATAGGGGGCGGTAGCATAGAGACTCAGATGTGGTACACCTTTAGACACAGAACATAGTTGCATTCCAGGCTAAGATATATCTAAAACACTCGAATATAGGTCAATCAACATTTAGGAACAGTATAACATAGAATCGGAACTTATCTTTAAAACATTTCTAGGGTTAATTAGACTTGAACCTAGTGGAGAATGGATCACCCTCTCATCAAAGTATTTGATGAAGATTGCATAACTGGATCATAAGATAAGAGTTAGGATAAGAGGCTAGTTACTACTAAGCCGTTGCCACTTCCCTGGGAGTACGATAATTAACTTAGTAAAATCGTAGATACTTTCCAATAGACTAGCTACACGATAGGTACTCTGCCTTAGATTCTGGCTGATTAAGTGACACCATAAGACTAAACGTGACAATTAGTCAATCACAGTCCTTAATTAATCATAATCGACATAGGGTAAAATAACACCTATTTAGTACGTCAACCGGAATCGCATCAACAGTCCTTTTTCGTCCGGCGTATATTAATAGACACTGGCAGTTCTGCCAACATCATGTACTACGAAACCTGGAAAAAAATGCACCTCGACGACAGCCTAATACAACCTTATTCTACACCAATCATCGACTTTTCCGGTACCACCACCCACCCTCGCGGCACCGCCCAACTTCCAATCCAATGGGGCCCACCTTCCCACCCACAGCAACACACGACCACCTTCGTCATCGTCGACTCCCCAGACCCCTACAACATCATCCTTGGACACCCAGCGCTGAACTCGATGCAGGCACAAATCCGCACATACCGCAACGACATAATAATGACATTACCTTACGACCCTTGGATCATTCCTGGAGACAAACCGATTCAACAAACCTGCTACCTCACCAACATCAAACCCCCCAAACCTCCAACCATTCCCACTGAAAATCCCGACCGAACCCTGACCCCCGTCGACCAATTCGAAACCTTCGGCATAGATGCCACACACCTGGAATGCAAGATCAAAATAGGCGCATCCCTCCCGAATCCTCTACAACGACAAATCCTAGAGCTAGCGGCAGAATTTTCTAACATCTTTGCCTGAACGCCCACAGACCTCGGGGCAATTCCTCGATCCTTCATGGAACATAAGCTAGGCATTCCTCCCACAGCCAAACCCATTACCCAAAAACCCCGTTCCTTCAATACCACGAAACAAGCCATTACCCGAAAAGAAATATCAGAGCTACTTGAGGCCGGTGTCATTCGAAGAGTCCAATTCCCTCAATGGCTAGCCAACCCAGGCGTCGTACCAAAGCCAGGCGGCAAATGGCGAGTTTGCATCGATTTCACCTCACTCAATAAAGCCATCCCCAAAAAACCGTATCCTCTTCCCCGAACGGATCTCCTCACCGACGCCACAGCTGGATACGACTTATTGTCATTCCTAGACGCTCACAGAGGATACCACCAAATCCTTATGGCAGAAGCCGACGAAGAAAAAACCGCCTTCGTCACACCCGAAGGACTTTTCTGCTATAAACGCATGCCTTTCGGACTCAAAAATGCAGGTGCCGATTTCTAGGACACAATTAACCAAATGTTCAAATCCCAAATCGGCAGAAATGTCGAGGCATACATCGACGACATCTTAGTCAAGACTCTTTCCGCATCAGACATAACCCGCGACCTCCGGGAGACTTTCCAAACCTTGCAAGACTTTGGTCTAAAACTCAACCCCGAAAAGTGTACATTCGGAGTAAATGCCAGCAAATTCTTGGGTTTTATGATCTCACAGCGCGGTCTCGAAATCAACCCATCCAAAATAGCAGCCATACAAAATCTGAAACCCCCAACAAATGTTAAAGATGTTCAACG
The DNA here is from genome assembly GCA_027405835.1 of Asclepias syriaca. NCBI lineage: Eukaryota > Viridiplantae > Streptophyta > Magnoliopsida > Gentianales > Apocynaceae > Asclepias > Asclepias syriaca. The sequence continues at coordinate 22,659,978 of CM049926.1, read as the reverse complement.
ATTCAGTGGACGAATCGTAGCACTCAACCATTTTCTTTCCAAATTCGGAGAAAAATCCCTCCCGTTTTTCTTACTTTTACGAAACCGCAAAAATTTCGAATGGACCCCCGAATGCGAGAAAGCCTTTCAAGCCATAAAACAATACGTGCAAAGTCCTCATGTATTAGTCCCCCCGAAACCAGACGAAGTCCTCCACCTCTACATCATGGCACAAGTTGTCAAAGATTTCTTCTAGAACGACATCATCACTAGGTTCGGCATACCCCGCATCCTCATAACCGACAACGGGAAACAGTTCGAAGCGCAAGAATTCCAGAATTTTTGCCAAGAATTACACATAGACCACCGTTTTACATCCGTCAGATACCTACAAACGAATGGCTTAACAGAAGTCACTAACCGAACCATCGTACAAGGCTTGAAAAAATGGTTAGATTCGTCCAAATCCAAATGGATTGACGAGTTACCGAATGTCCTGTGGTCTCACCGCACAACACCCCATTCCCGCACCCTCGAAAGCCCATTTTCTTTAAGCTTCGGTACCAAAGCATTACTCCCAGTCGAAATCGGATCCCCCTCTCCTAGACTGGACAATTTTTCCATCGAGTGGAACGACCTCAAAATCGCAGAAAACTTAGCATTAGTCGACAACATTCGATCCAATGCAGCCACCCGTGAGTACAACTACAAACGATCCCTTGCAAAACACAAGAATGCAAGAATACGCCCACATAACCTTAGTATAGGAGATCTAGTCCTCCGCAAGAATTTCATTAGTCATCAAGAGCCTACCCGAAAGCTCGATGCCAACTAGGAAGGCCCATACATCATCGCCAAAGCCAATTCAAATGGCAGCTTTTATTTGAAAGACCACAAAGGCCACATTCTCGCCCGCACCTGGAACGCAGCCAACCTCCGGAAATATTACCCATAGAACTCACATACACCCACAAATTTGGATTCAGAGGCACAACTGTTCGGATCCGGATAAACACTTGTTCTCCTTTTCAAAAATTAACATTATTTCAATACTAATAACACACATTTTTCACTATCTTAAAATTATCTGCATAATAATAACACACATTTTTTTCATTATTTTTTCCTTCTCGTTTATTAGCAACACAACAGTCACCAAGCCACGCACATACAACAACAACAACAACAAAGAAGTAACAAAAAACAGAAACTTTATATTAATCCCTTAAAGGTTACAAAACATGTATACACATCACATTGTCAGGATCCCCCCCCTAACACATTACTTTCCCCCCCTTCCCTACCCTCCGTCTCTTCCCCCGGAGCCGTCTCCTCCACCGGAGCCATTTCCCCCTCCTCCTCTTCCTCTCCTGATTCCTCCCGTCCCTGGCCAGATGGAGCAATTAGCTCGTCAAAATCAAACGGACCCCCTTCCCAAGGGTACACATTCCCTTCTGACCTCTGTACCAACCTTTCAAGCTGCTCCGGCAACTAGAACGATGGATCCGTTTCCCGAACGAGATCCCTCAGCACAACTAAGGTATCACCAGCCACGGGCGCTGCTACCCGAGAAAATAGTCTATAACACCGTTCATCTTTAAAGAATGCTGTTACAACCGCTTTTTCTGTAGCAGCATTTATCAGCCCTTCGGGAGTCTCATAGCGCTCCCGCAACCTTACAGCCTCTTCCTCCCATTTCTTCCTTGCCAACTCCAACTCACCGGTCCTGAGCCTCTCCTGCATAAGCTCATGCCAAACCCCCTCCAGCTCTTCCCCCTGCTCCCGGACCCTCCCTTTCCACACCTCCACCTCACGTTCGGCTGCCTCCTTCGCTATTGCAGCATCATCCCTAGCCTTCCAAGGCAAGTCCTTCTCCGCCTCCATACTGTCATAATTGTGGTAAGTCAAGCGGAGGCGGCGAAGGAGTTCAACCTCCGAAAGCAAGGCCTACCGAAAGCAAATGAAAAAACAAACAAAGCACAAAGTTAATACCACATATAATCAGTAGACATATTAAAACTACTTCCAAACCCCCCCTCCCCCTCCTCCTTACCTCAAATTTCTGTTGATACATCTGACCAATCAAAGTAGCCGTTGGCACCTTCTCCACCACCGCCTTCAACCCCGGGGGAAAACAATGTTCGAAAAAAGTCATTGCCACCCCCGGACCCCCCTCCGCCACATTCGGCAGAATATCCCAAGGAGGCACATAACTCCCCATCTCCGCCTCTTTATTCCCCCAACCTTCCCCCGGACCCCTCCTCAATCGTTTCAGAGGCCGAGGCACATCCTCCGAAACCTCCTCCACCACCTCCTTCCCCTTCCCCTTCCCCTTCCCCGAATCCTTAGCAACTCCCGGGGCCACCACTTCCTTTTTCTTCTCCCCGATAGCTACCCCTCCCCCCCGAACCACCTTCTCCGCACCCACCCCATCCTTCTTCTCTGCACCCCTGATGGGCTTCCAGCCGATATGCTAAATAGGTGATATTTTACCCTATGTTGATTATGAGTAATTAAGGACAGGGATTGACTAATTGTCACATTTAGTCTCTAAGGTGTCACTTAATCAGCCAGAACCTAAGGCAGAGTACCTATCGTGTAGCTAGTCTGTTGGAAAGTATCTACGATTTTATTAAATAATTATCGTACTCCCAGGAAAGTGGTAACGACTTAGTAGTAGCTAGCCTTTTATCCTAACTCTTATCTTATGATCCAGTTATGCAATCGTCATCAATAATCTTGATGAGAGGGTGATCCATTCTTCACTAGGTTTAAGTATAATCAGGCCTAAAAGTGTTTATAGACAAAGTTCTGATTCTATGTTATACTGTTCCTATATGTTGATTGACCTATCTTCGAGTGTTTTAGATATATCTTAGCCTGGAATGCAACTATGTTCTGAGTCTAAAGGTGTACCACATCTGAGTCTCTATGCTACCGCCCCATCGTTAAGGTAAACGACCCTACTCACGGTTCGAACTAAAGTCAACTATGAAAGCCCTATATCACGCCGCTGGCTCATAACCACCGGCATAACACTCTACTCAGCCTACCTAGACTACTCTAACAAACAGGGTGTTCTGCAGGTTATTTTATCTAGTATGGCAGACACCAATACTAATTGATGCCTGTTAAACTAAACAGGTTATGAATAGACCGTGGTTAGGAATTGTCTATAACCCTAATTTTAGTTTAAAAGAAACTACATTAGACATGCAGACATAATGAATATTTAAGCAGGTGGCTATTTCCGGAAAAACATAATAACTTCAACATATATAACAACTATTCATAACAATAAAAATCCAGTATCCATAATTACTATTTGGACAAACACAATAACAACATATAAGAGAGGGACAAGGGGACCGATGCCATATAGAAATCACCCTTTACGAAGTCTCGCCGATGGAGCGTACTGCTGTATATGTCGTATTGCTTGACCCGACTCTGCTCGCCAGAACCTTCGGAGGACGCTTCCTCAGCATAGTAACTGGGCTTTACCTTAATACCCAGCTTAAGCCCAGCCATGTGGACTGACTCTTCGAACGCCTAGAGCCCTCTTAGGATCTCCTAACGAAATCCAGGGTATTCTATGAATACCAAAAACGAACCTATCTATCGAACCCTAGGATCTGAGACTAATTCTCAGAAACTAAGAAAAACGAAACACAAAAAGGAAAGAACGAAAACTTATACTGAAATCTGAGTCTCCGAGTGAGTTGTGTACTTGAGAATTGTACACAGGAAACCACTGAATGACTCAGATCGAGTGGAGAGGGATGAATTCAACTGAGGAAGGCCTGGGGTATTTATAGCAGCTTTCTAGAGTGATTTTATCTCAAAAAATTGATGTGGGACTTGACTTTCTGGTTCGGGACGCCCGTCCCGGTCTGTTGACCAGGTCAGGACGCCCGTCCTGAACTGGGACGCCATCCCCAAAGTCCGAACTTCTGAAAAATTGCGTTTTTGCCCCGAAATTTGCCATTTTCTTCCACTTTTCACCTGACACTTCCAAAATCATAAAAACTGTGAAATTGAGTTAATAATGAACAATTAAGACCAATTTACCCTCAATTTCACCCTGAATCATGCCTAAAAACATGCTAAAAATGTGATATAATTTATGCATATCATATAACCCACACTTAGCTTTTTGCTTGTCCTCAAGCAAAGTCTACTTGAAGTTAGTGATTCTAAATCATAGTGCAGTCACTTAAATTCCTAGTCATGTTTTTATTCCAAAAATTTATTCAGACAATTCTTAACACAGGTCTGACTGGTCAGGTTGCTATGACAAGCTCTCAAATGTCTCTAGCAGATTGTTATAGTCAAGTAGAAAACAACTTAACAACTAGGTTGAACTCCTTTCTTAGTCACAAGGTCTTCCTGATGTGTAGTGTGTGTACTAGTCTAGACCAGATTGTCAACACAATATACTCTCGTCTTAACTACTACCAGATAATATTTCGACCCTGTTGCTAGACATAATAACAATAGACGACTTTCTGAGTTCTGAGCCTTGGCGATCAGATTTTTAATGGTTTAACATTTATTGATTTTCTTTACAGATGTAGGGTATTTTGAGTCTGCTTAGAACACGTCAACTTCAACTACCCATGTAGCGAGTCCCACTCCGATGACTCCCAGATCTACATGACCTTAGGGCATCAGGCTTTAAGTTCCCCGAAGGAGTGGTACTCGAGTAGCGAAGGCCGCTAGCAAACTACCCTTATTTAATTAACTTTCTTTTATTTCTTTTCACTTTTAGCTCAGAGTCTCATCTAGTCATTCTAATTGTTAAAACATCCACAACTGGTCTAATTTTATCTAGTTAAGTCTTGAAAAGGTAATTGGTTGAGGTCTTTAATCCAGACTAAGTTGTGCTCAGTTATCAGGAATTCCCTATTCCTAATCAATCAGTTCAAGATAGCTATCACATTGCCTCCTACTAACCATAACATTCTACCTACATATCATAGACATAAGCAATGTTTAA